>JAUMJM010000123.1:7500-426067 GCA_033558235.1 Neomorphus geoffroyi | reverse complement strand
GGACTGGGAGCTTGGACTGTTTGTTTGGGGACAACTGGTGGCACTGGTGGGGGAGGGGTTTGATTGGTCCCAGTAAGGGGCCCAGTGTGGTCCCAGTATGGGACCTGAATTGGTCCCAGTTTCCCTTCTACCAGTGCCTCCCAGTTCCATCCCAGCACCCCCCAGTAAGGAGGAAGGGGCTGAATTGGTGGGTGGGTGAAGCTAAACTGGTGCTGGACTGGGAGCTGGGAGCCTTTGTGTGGGGTCAGCTGGTGGTACTGGGAGGGAGAGGACTGGTCCCAGTGCGGCCCCGTGGGAGCGACTGGGGGGGGAACCGGTCCCAGCTGTACGGCGGCAGCAGCGATGGCGGCGCCCAGGAGCAAGATGGCGGCGCCCATGTGGGGAAGCGTACCTCGGGCAAAGAGGGGGCCGCTGCCTCAAGCCCCGCCCCCTGCACGGGATTGGCTGGGGGGGACGTGGGAGGAGGCCGGGAAGAGCCGAAGCCGCTACGGAAAGAACCGAAGGGCCTCGGGCCGCCCCTCCTTCCGGAAAGAGCCGAAGCTTCTCCGGAAACACCCGAAACGTCTCCGTAAAGACTCGACACCTCTCTGAATCCCCTCCCCCACCATCCCCGAGGGGCCCCGCCCCCTCCTTTACGGAAGGAGCCGAACCTTCCCTGTCCCCCAATCCCCGAAGACCTCGCCCCCTCGTTTCCGGAAACACCCGAAGTCCCTCCGAAAGGACCCGAGGTCTCTCCGGAAAGACCCGAAGCTGCTCCGACAGGACACGAAGCCTCTCCGCGCCCCCCTGAGGGTCCGCCCTCCCTTTCCGGAAGGAGCCGAAACGTTCCCGGAAGGACCCGAGGTCCCTACGGAAACACCCGAAGCCGCTCCGAAAGGACCCGAACCCTCTCCGTCCGTCCTCCCCGAAGGCTCCGCCCCCTCCTTTCCGGAAGGAGCCGAAGTCCTTCCGAGAAGACCCGAGGTCTCTCCGGAAACACGCGAACCCGCCCCGCCCTCCCCTTTCGGAAGGACCCGAACCCTCTCCGTCCGCCCCCCCGAAGGCCCCGCCCCCTCCCTTCCGGAAGGAGCCGAAGCGTTTCCGGAAGGACCCGAGGTCTCTCCGAAAGGACCCGAAGCCGCTCCGGAAACACCCGAGGTCCTTCCGAAAGGAGCCGAAGCCTCTCGGCGCCCCCCGAGGCCCCGCCCCCCCCTTTCCGGAAGCCCCCGAAGCGTTTCCGGGAGCCCCGAGCGGCGCCGCTCCCGCCCCGTCCCCCCTCGGCTCCCCCGGGCCCGGTTCCCCCCGCTCCCCCCGGAGCCCCCGCTCCCCCCGGGGGGGCCCCGCCCGCCCGGCCCGCACGATGATCAAGTTGTTCTCGCTGAAGCAGCAGAAGAAGGAGGAGGAATCGGCGGGCGGGACCCGGGGCTCCTGCAAGAAGGCCTCGGCGGCGCAGCTGCGCGTGCAGAAAGGTGGGGGGGCACTGGGAGACACTGGGAGGCACTGGGACCGCCCTGCCCCCTCTGCAGGGGGCACTGGGAGAGACTGGGAAAGACTGGGAGGCACTGGGACCTCCCTGCCCCCTCTTCTGGGGCCACTGGGAGAGACTGGGAGGCACTGGGACCTCCCTGCCCCCTCTGCTGGGAGCACTGGGAGAGACTGGGAAAGACTGGGACCGCCCTGCCCCCTCTGCAAGGGGCACTGGGAGAGACTGGGAAAGACTGGGAGGCACTGGGACCTCCCTGCCCCCTCTTCTGGGGGCACTGGGAGAGACTGGGAAAGACTGGGAGGCACTGGGACCTCCCTGCCCCCTCTGCTGGGGGCACTGGGAGGCACTGGGACCTCCTTACCCCCCTCTGCTGGGGGCACTGGGAGACACTGGGGACTTGCTAGGGCCTCACTGGGAGACACCCCCATCATCAACTGGGGGCACTGGGGGACACTGGGGACCAACTGGGAGCTACTGGAACAGCCCCCTACCCATTTACTGGGGCCACTGGGAGATGCTGGGACACCCCCCTATCTACTGGGAACACTGGGATCTACTGGGACCCCCCCCCCCCCCCATCCCAGTAAGGCCCTAGTAAGGGGCTGAACCTGGTCCCAGTTTGGGGACCCGGCCTGGTCCCAGTTTGGGGGCCTGGACTGGTCCCAGTTTGGGGACCCGGCCTGGTCCCAGTTTGGGAGGCTGGCCTGGTCCCAGTTTGGCCACTGGACTGGTCCCAGTTTGGGGACCCGGCCTGGTCCCAGTTTGGGAGGCTGGCCTGGTCCCAGTTTGGCCACTGGACTGGTCCCAGTTTGGGGGCTGGCCTGGTCCCAGTGAGGAGCACAAACTGGTTCCAGCGAAGAGTCCAGACTGGTCCCAGCTGGGACCCCGGCCTGGTCCCAGTTTGGGGGCTGGCCTGGTCCCAGTTTGGCCACTGGCCTGGTCCCAGTTGGGCCCTGGCCTTGTCCCAGTTGGGAGGTCAGACAGATCCCAGTTGGGAGGCCGGGCTGGTCCCAGTTGGGAGGTCGGGCTGGTCCCAGTTGGGAGGTCAGACTGGTCCCAGTTGGGAGGTCAGACTGGTCCCGTTTGGGAGGTCAGACTGGTCCCAGTTGGGAGGTCAGACTGGTCCCGTTTGGGAGGTCGGACTGGTCCCGTTTGGGAGGTCGGACTGGTCCCAGTTGGGAGGTCGGACTGGTCCCAGTTGGGAGGTCAGACTGGTCCCGTTTGGGAGGTCGGACTGGTCCCAGTTGGGAGGTCAGACTGGTCCCATTTGGGAGGTCGGACTGGTCCCGTTTGGGAGGTCAGACTGGTCCCAGATGGGAGGTCAGACTGGTCCCAGTTGGGCCTGGGCTGGTCCCAGTTGGGAGGTCAGACTGGTCCCAGTTGGGAGGTCAGGCTGGTCCCAGTTTGGCCTCGAGCTGGTCCCAGTTGGGAGGTCGGGCTGGTCCCAGTTGGGCCTGGGCTGGTCCCAGTTGGGAGGCCGGACTGGTCCCAGTTGGGCCCTTAGGCTGGTCCCAGTTGGGAGGTCAGGCTGGTCCCAGTTTGGCCTCGAGCTGGTCCCAGTTGGGCCCTTGGGCTCGTCCCAGTTGGGAGGTCAGACTGGTCCCAGTTGGGCCCTTAGGCTGGTCCCAGTTGGGAGGTCAGGCTGTTCCCAGTTTGGCCTCGAGCTGGTCCCAGTTGGGAGGTCGGGCTGGTCCCAGTTGGGCCTGGGCTGGTCCCAGTTGGGAGGCTGGACTGGTCCCAGTTGGGCCCTTAGGCTGGTCCCAGTTGGGCCCTTAGGCTGGTCCCAGTTGAGAGGTCAGGCTGGTCCCAGTTTGGCCTCGAGCTGGTCCCAGGTGGGCCCTTGGGCTCGTCCCAGTTGGGAGGTCAGACTGGTCCCAGTTGGGCCCTTAGGCTGGTCCCAGTTGGGAGGTCAGGCTGGTCCCAGTTTGGCCTCGAGCTGGTCCCAGTTGGGAGGTCGGGCTGGTCCCAGTTGGGCCTGGGCTGGTCCCAGTTGGGCCCTTGGACTGGTCCCAGTTGGGTCCTTGGGCTGGTCCCAGTTGGGAGGTCGGACTGGTCCCAGTTGGGCCCTTAGACTGGTCCCAGTTTGGCCTCGGGCTGGTCCCAGTTGGGAGGTCGGGCTGGTCCCAGTTGGGAGGTCGGGCTGGTCCCAGTTGGGAGGTCGGGCTGGTCCCAGTTGGGAGGCCAGACAGGTCCCAGTTGGGAGGCCAGACTGGTCCCAGTTGGGAGGTCGAGCTGGTCCCAGTTGGGAGGTCGGGCTGGTCCCAGTTGGGAGGTCAGACTGGTCCCAGTTGGGAGGTCGGGCTGGTCCCAGTTGGGAGGTCGGGCTGGTCCCAGTTGGGAGGTCAGACTGGTCCCAGTTGGGAGGTCGGGCTGGTCCCAGTTGGGAGGCCGGACTGGTCCCAGTTGGGAGGCCGGACTGGTCCCAGTTGGGAGGTCGGGCTGGTCCCAGTTGGGAGGTCAGACTGGTCCCAGTTAGCGCCGTGTCCCTGCAGACATCAACGAGCTGAACCTGCCCAAGACGTGCGAGATCGACTTCTCGGACCAGGACGACCTCCTGCACTTCCGGCTGCTCATCTGCCCCGACGAGGTGCGCCCGCCCGCACTGGGACGCACTGGGAGCCACTGGGAGGGATGGGGAGCCACTGGGGGCACAGGGAGCCCTTGGGATCCCCTCCACTGAGCATACTGGGACACCCCCCCCCTCTTCCCCATCAACTGGGAGCAGTGGGATCCACTGGAATCCCCTCCTCTGGGGACACTGGGATCTACTGGGAGTGACTGGGACCCACTGATGACATGGGGAGCCACTGGGATCCCCCCCATTGGGGATACTGGGATCTACTGGGAACTCGCCCCCATCCACTGAGACCCCTCCTCCCATCCACTGGGAGTGACTGGGATCTACTGGGACCCTCCCATCAATGGGGAGCGGCTGGGATCCACTGGGAGTGACTGGGATCTACTGGGACCCTCCCATCAATGGGGAGCGGCTGGGATCCACTGGGAGTGACTGGGATTCACTGGGGACATAGGGAGCAACTGGGATCCCCCCCACTGGGTACACTGGGATCTACTGGGACACCACATCCCCCCTCAGCTGAGGCACTGGGAGCAACTGGGATCCACTGGGGACATTATGGTCCCCTGGGATTCTCCCCCACTGGGGACACTGGGATCTACTGGGACACCTCCCCCCATCCCAGTGAGGGGCACAGACTGGTGTCGCCAGTTTGGGGCCTGGACTGGTCCCAGTGAGAGGCCTGGACTGGTCCCAGTAGGGAGCTGAACTGGTCCCAGCAGGGAGCTGAACCCCCAAATCCTGCTCTGAGGACGCCCCCCCCCCCCCCCCGAATTCCCATTTCCCCCCCCATTCCCTTCCATCTCCCCCCCCCCCGAATTCCCTGCCCCCCTCTTATCCCCCCCCCAGAATTCCCATTCCCTGACCCCCCCCATTCCCCCCCCCAGTTCCCTGCACCCCCCATCTCCCTCCCTGCCCCCCCCAATTCCCCCCCCCCCCCGCAGTTCCCCCTCCCCCCATCTGCCCCCCTGGAATTCCCTCCCCCCCTCCCCTTTCCCAGGATCCCATATCCACCCCCCCTCCAGAATTGCCCCCCCCACCCCCCCCAGTAATTCCAATCCCAATGCTCCCCCCATCCCCCCCCTGGAATTCCCTGGGTCCCCTCCTGTCCCCCCCCCGGATCCCCCCCCCCATTCCCTGCCCCCCCCCCCTCCCCGGCCGAATCCTCCCCCCATCCCCTGGAATTCCCATCCCTGCCCCCCCCATTCCACCCCCCCCCCCCTTGGAATTCCCTGGATCCCCTCCTGCCCCCCCCCCCGGATCCCCCCCCCCCAATTCCCTGCCCCCCACCCCTGGATCCCCCCCTCCCCCAGCATTCCCATCTCTGCCCCCCCCTCTGGTCCCCCCCCCCCACCGAGGTCTCTGTTCCCCCCAGGGTTTCTACAAGGGCGGCAAATTCGTCTTCAGTTTTAAGGTCAGTTCTGGGGCCACCAGACCCCACCCGGGGGCCACCAGACCCCAACCGCCCCCCGGGGCCACTAACCCCCCCCCCGGGGCCACCAGACCCCAACCCCCCCCCGGGGCCACTAACCCCCCCCCCGGGGCCACCAGACCCCAACCCCCCCCCCCCGGGGCCACCAGACCCCACCCGGGGGCCACCAGACCCCAACCGCCCCCCGGGGCCACTAACCCCCCCCCCCGGGGCCACCAGACCCCAACCCCCCCCCGGGGCCACTAACCCCCCCCCCGGGGCCACCAGACCCCAACCCCCCCCCCCGGGGCCACCAGACCCCACCCGGGGGCCACCAGACCCCAACCGCCCCCCGGGGCCACTAACCCCCCCCCCTGGGGCCACCAGGACCCCACCCCGGGGCCACCAGACCCCAACCCCCCCCCCGGGGCCACCAAACCCCCCCCCCGGGGCCACCAGGACCCCCCCCCGGGGCCACCAGGACCCCACCCCGGGGCCACCAGACCCCAACCCCATCCCGGGGCCACCCGGCCCTGCCCCAGGGCCACCAGACCCCAACCCCCCCCCGGGGCCACCAGACCCCAACCCCACCCCGGGGCCACCAGGACCCATCCTGTGACCACCGAGGGTGCCCCAGGGCCTGAAGAGGGGTGGTGGTGGCTACCAACGTGGGACCTGTGGCCACCAGGGTGTGAACCACAATGCTGTAGGTGGCAGGAGGCAGGTGACCACTGAAACCTGACCCGCGGCCACCAGAAGATGAGCAACCATCATTTGTGGCCACCACGTAGAGTGGGAATGGGAGCAGGGGTTGGTGGCCACCAAGACCTGATGAGTGGCCAAGTGCCCACTCCAGATTTTGGAGCTGGGGTGACTTGGTGGTCACCAAGACGTGACCACTGGCCAAGTGTCCACACTGTGGGCTGGGGTAGGGGCTGGTGGCCACCAAGATGTGACCAACAGTCACATCAAGTACAGAGACTTGATGACCACCAAGATGTGACTTGGTGGCCACCAGGATGGGGACTGTGGTGGCCACTAAGCCACGAGCAGTGGCCAAGTAGAGCTGCAGCTTGGAGTTGGGATCCAAGGGGCTGGTGGCCACCACGGTGAGATCGGTGGCCACCGAGACGAGAGCAGGAAGTGGCTGAGGTTTGGGATGGGGGCTGGTGGCCACCAGGCCGTGGCTGGTGGTGGCCGAGCGGGTGTTGTCTCCGCAGGTGGGGCAGGGGTACCCTCACGACCCCCCCAAGGTCAAGTGCGAGACCATGGTCTTATCACCCCAACATCGACCTGGAGGGCAACGTCTGCCTCAACATCCTCAGGTGAGTGGCCACCAGCGCCACGGCCGAGGTGGCCACTGCCAGCGCCACATCCACGGTGGCCACCATCACCGTCATCACATTCGTGGTGGCCACCGTTACGTCTGAGGTGGCCACCGCCATCATCGCATCTGTGGTGGCCACCGTTACGTCTGAGGTGGCCACCGCCATCATCGCATCTGTGGTGGCTACTGTTATGTCTAAGATGTGACGGAGGTAGTGGCCACCATTATCACCATGTCCACAGTGGCCGCCGCCACCACCATGTCTGCTGTGGCCACCGTTACATGCAAGGTGGCCACCACCATGTCCATGGTGGCCACCACCACCACCACTATCATCACGTTTGTGGTGGCTACCATTATGTCCGAGGTGGCCACCACCACTATCATCACATTTGTGGTGGCCACCGTTACGTCCGAGGTGGCCACCACTACCACCATGTCCACGGTGACTGCTACCACCGCTGTCGTCACCTCCATGGTGGCCACCACCACCGTGTCCGAGGTGGCCACCGTTGCCATGTCCTCCATCCACCTCTGAAGATCTCATGAGGTTGGACAACGAGGGGAACCCCGTGCACCTCGATGTGGCCGTGGGGTGGCCGAGGTGGCCACGGTTGGGCACAGGGTGACCGTGGTGGCCATGGCTGTGGCCATGGTGGCCACCTTGACGCGGGACTTTCTCCACAGGGAGGACTGGAAGCCCGTCCTGACGATAAATTCCATCATCTACGGCCTGCAGTACCTCTTCCTGGTGAGCCTGGGGACACCTGGTGGCCTTGGGGCGTCTCCTGGGGACACCTGGTGGCCCTGGGGCGTCTCCTGGGGGCACCTGGTGGCCTTGGGGCATCTCCTGGGGACACCTGGTGGCCCTGGGGTGTCTCCTGGGGATACCTGGTGGCCCTGGGGCGTCTCCTGGGGACACCTGGTGGCCTTGGGGTGTATCTAGGAGCCCTTTGTGGCCGTGGGACAACATGAGGTGGCCGTGGGACATCTCCTAGGAGCCCTTGGTGGCCTTGGGACACCTCCTGGGGGCACCCAGTGGCCTTGGGACACCCTGAAGAAACATCTGGTGGTCCTGGGACACCTCTTGGTGGCCTTGAGGCATCTCCAGAGGACACCTGATGGCCTTGGGACGTGTCCTGGGAACCATGGGATGTGTTGTGGGAGCCTTTGGTGGCCTTGAGGCACCTCCTGAGGGCCCTTGGTGACCTTGGGAGACCTCAAAGTGGCACCTGGTAGCCCTGGGACCCCTTTTGGTGGCCCTGGTGGTACTGGGTCACCTGTAGCTCCATCCCCCGCCAAGACCTCCTGGTTTGGGGGCACCGAGGGTTCCTGGGAAGCCAGGGTGGGGGCACCAAGGTTCCCCATGGATTTTGGGTGGGCATTGAGGTTCTCCATGAATTTTTGGGTGGACGTTGAGGTTCCTCATGACTTTTTGGATGAATTCTGGGGTTCTCCATGAATTTGTGGGTTGGTTTTGAGGTTCTTATGAAGTTTTGGATGGATTTGGGGGTTCCTCAAAACTTTTGGGGTGGATTTTATGGTTCTTCATGAAGTTTTGGATGGAAATTAAGGTTCCCCAGGAACTTTGGGGGTGGATTTTGAGGTTTTCCATGAACTTTTGGGTGGAAATTAAGGTTCTCCATGAATTTTGGGTAAACACTGAGGTTCCTCAAGAACTTTTGGGTGGATTTTATGGTTCTTCATGAAGTTTTGGATGGAAATTAAGATTCTCCAGGAACTTTGGGGTGGATTTTGAGGTTCCTCATCAGGTTTTGAGTGGATTTTGAGGTTCTCCAGAAACTTCTGGGTAGATTTTACGGTTCCTCATGAATTTTTGAGTGGACATTGAGGTTTTAATGGGTGGATGTTGAGGTTCCTCAAGAACTTTTGGGTTATTTTTGAGGTTCTCCATGATTTTGGGGGTGAATTTTCAGGTTCCTCAGGAACCTTTGGATGGAAAGTAAGGTTCTCCGTGAATTTTGGGTGGACACTGAGGTTCCTCATGACTTTTTTGGATGAATTCTGAGGTTCTTCAAGAACTTTTGGGGTTGTTTTTGAGGTTCTCATGAAGTTTTGGATGGATTTTGGGGTTCCTCAAGAACTTTTGGGTGGATGTTGACGTTCCTCAAGAACTTTTGGGTGGAAATTCAGGTTCTCCATGAATTTTGGGTTGAACGTTGAGGTTCCTCATGAATTTTTACATCAACATTGAGGTTTTATGGGTGGTTTTTGAGGTTCTGCAGGAACTTTTGGGGTGGATTTTGAAGTTCCTCATGAGTTTTTGAGTGGAAATTAAGGTTCTCCATGAATTATGGGTGAATATTGAGGTTCCTCAAGGACCCTTGGGTGGATTTTATGGTTCCTCCTGAATTTTGGGGTGGGAATTAAGGTTCTTCGGGAAGTTTTGGATGGATTTTGAGGTTCTTCAAGAATGTTTGGGTTGGTTTTGAGGTTCCTCATGAAGTTTTGGTGGATTTTGAGGTTTCACATGAAATTTTGGATGTTTTTTGAGGTTCCTCAAGAACTTTTGAGTGGAGTTTGAGGTTCTCCATGATTTTTCAGCTGGATTTTGAGGTTCCTCAAGAACCTTTGGCTGGATTTTGAGGTTCCTCATGAGTTTATGGATGGATTTTGAGGTTCTTCATGAGTTTTCAGATGTTTTTTGTGGTTCTTCATAAGTTTTTGGACGTATTTTGGGGTTCCTCAAGAACCTTTGGGTGGATTTTGAGGTTCCTCATGAGGTTTCTGATGGATTTTGAGGTTCCTCAAGAACCTTTGGGTGGATTTTGAGGTTCCTCATGAGTTTTCAGGTGGATTTTGAGGTTTCTCATGAGTTTTCAGATGGTTTTTGAGGTTCCTCAAGAACTTTCAGGTGGATTTTGAGGTTCCTCATGAGTTTTCATATGGTTTTTGAGGTTCCTCAAGAACTTTCAGGTGGATTTTGAGGTTCCTCATGAGTTTTCAGATGGTTTTTGAGGTTCCTCAAGAACTTTCAGGTGGATTTTGAGGTTCCTCATGAGTTTTCAGATGGTTTTTGAGGTTCCTCAAGAACTTTCAGGTGGATTTTGAGGTTCCTCATGAGTTTTCAGATGGTTTTTGAGGTTCCTCAAGAACTTTTGGGTGGATTTTGAGGTTCCTCATGAGTTTTCAGGTGGTTTTTGAGGTTCCTCATGAGTTTTTGGATGTTTTTTGAGGTTCCTCATGGGTTTTCAGGTGGTTTTTGAGGTTCCTCATGAGTTTTCAGATGGTTTTTGAGGTTCCTCAAGAACTTTTGGGTGGTTTCTGAGGTTCCTCGCCCCCCCTGACCGTGCCCCCCCGTCCCCGTCTGCAGGAGCCGAACCCCGAGGACCCCCTGAACAAGGAGGCGGCCGAGGTCCTGCAGAGCAACCGGCGCCTCTTCGAGCAGAACGTGCAGCGCTCGCTGCGGGGGGGCTACGTGGGCGCCACCTACTTCGAGCGCTGCCTCAAGTGACCCCCCCGCCCCCCCCTATTTATTGGGGGGCCCCTCTCACCCCCCCTCCCCCCCCCCGGCCCCGCTGCCACCCCCCCCTCCCCAACTGCAATTAAAGGGCGACCAGTGACCCCCCCACGGTGTGACTGGGGGGACTGGGAGGGACTGGGAATGGGGCGGGTGAACTGGGAATTGGGGGGGGTGAACTGGGAATTGGGGGGGGTGAACTGGGAATGGACTGGTTGAACTGGGAATGGGGGGGGGTGAACTGGGAATTGGGGGGGGTGAACTGGGAATGGACTGGTTGAACTGGGAGTGGAGGGGATTGAACTGGGAATGGACTGGTTGAACTGGGAATGGGGGTGTGTGTGTGAACTGGGAATGGTTGAACTGGGAATGGGGGGGGTGAACTGGGAATTGGGGGGGGTGAACTGGAATGGACTGGTTGAACTGGGAATGGGGGGGTGAACTGGGAATTGGGGGGGGTGAACTGGGAATGGACTGGTTGAACTGGGAGTGGAGGGGATTGAACTGGGAATGGACTGGTTGAACTGGGAATGGGGGGGGGTGTGAACTGGGAGTGGACTGGTTGAACTGGGAATGGGGGGGGTGTGTGAACTGGGAATGGACTGGTTGAACTGGGAATGGGGGGGGTGAACTGGGAATTGGGGGGGTGAACTGGGAATGGACTGGTTGAACTGGGAGTGGAGGGGGTGAACTGGGAATGGACTGGTTGAACTGGGAATGGGAGGGGGTGTGAACTGGGAATGGACTGGTTGAACCTGGGAATGGACTGGTTGAACTGGGAATGGGAGGGGGTGTGAACTGGGAATGGACTGGTTGAACTGGGAATGGGAGGGGGTGTAAACTGGGAATGGACTGGTTGAACTGGGAATGGGGGGGGGTGAACTAGGAATGGACTGGTAGAACTGGGAATGGAGGGGATTGAACTGGAAATGGACTGGTTGTACTGGGAATGGAGGGGTTGAACTGGGAAAGTACTGGTTAAACTGGGTGGAGACTGGTTGAACTGGGAATGGACTGGTTGAACTGGGAATGGAGGGGTTGAACTGGGAAAGGACTGGTTAAACTGGGTGGAGACTGGGTAAACTGGGAATGCACTGGTCGAACTGGGAATGGGGGGTTTGAACTGGGGAAGGAGGGGGTTGAAGTGGGAATGGGGGGATTGAACTGGGAATGGACTGGTTGAACTGGGAAGGGGGGTTGATAAAGGAGGGGGTGGTTAAACTGGGATGGGGACTGGTTGAACTGGGAAGGGGGGTTGATAAAGGAGGGGGTGGTTAAACTGGGATGGGGACTGGTTGAACTGGGAATGGGGGGTTGATGAGGGGGTGGTTAAACTGGGATGGGGACTGGTTGAACTGGGAAGGGGGGTTGATAAAGGAGGAGGTGGTTAAACTGGGTGGGACTGGTTAAACTGGGTGGGATTGGTTGAACCGGGGAGGGAGCGGTTACACTGGAGGAACTGGTTAAACTGGGAATGGACTCATTGAACTGGGAATGGACTGGTTGAACTGGGAATGGTGGCACTGGTTAAACTGGGATGAGGGAGGTGATTAAACAGCGGTGGGGGCTGGTTGATCTGGGGAGGGACTGGCTAAACTGGGAGTGGGTGGGTAAACTGGGGTGGGGGGAGTCAGGACCGATTTGGCCCCTGGTGTGTGCACCCAGTTCCCAGTCCCAGTATGCCCAGTTCCCTGCCCCAGGGCTCCCAGTATGCCCAGTTCCCAGTCCCAGTGTGCCAAGTTCCCAGTCCCAGGGCTCCCAGTATGCCCATTTCTCAGTCCCAGTATATCCAGTTCCCAGTCCCAGGGCTCCCAGCGTACCCAGTTCCCAGTCCCAGGGCTCCCAGCATACCCAGTTTCCAGTCCCAGTGTGCCCAGTTCCCTGCCCCATCGCTCCCAGCGCACCCGGTATACTCAGCTTCTATTCCCAGTGCTCCCAGTATGCCCAGTATCAGCTTTCCCACTGCCTCCCAGTTGCCCCCAGTCAGCTCAGTTTGCTGCGTCTGAGTGCTCCCAGTCTGTTCCAGTTGCCCCCCAGTGCTTCCCAGTACAGCCCCACCTTCCCCTCCCAGTGCTCCCAGTTTGTTCTCTGGCTCCCCAGCTGCCCCTTGTACCAGTGCTCCCAGTATAGCCCAGTTCCCCCCAGAACGTCCCAGTTGTGCAATGTGCAGCAGTCCCACCCCCACCCAGTTCATCCCAGTCTTTCCCAGTGACCCGGTTCCCTCCCAGTAAGCTCTTGTGTCCTTCCCAGTACATCCCAGTCCAGTGCAGTGTCTCCCAGTATCTCCCAGTGTCCCCCAGTTTACCCCAGTATATCTGTGCTGCCAGGGTTTGTTTGTCCCAGTTCCCCCCAGTATGTTCCGAGCCCTTCCCAGTTCATCCCAATCCAGCCCATGTCCCAGTAGCCCCCAGTGTGCTCTCATATCCTTCCCAGTATCCCCCAGTTTGCCCCAGTACATCTGTGCCACCAGGGGTCCCATGTCCCAATTCCTGCCCAGTGTGTTGAGTCCTTCCCAGTTCATCCCAGTATATCCCAGTATCCCCCAGTTTGCCCTGGTACATCTGCACCACCAGGGGTCTCGTGGCCCAGTTCCCCCCCCAGTGGGTTCTGAGTCCTTCCCAGTTCTTCCCAGTTCATCCCAATATATCCCGCTACCTCCCAGTATATCCCAGTATCCCCCAGTTTACCCCAGTACTTCTGCACCACCAGGGGTCTCGTGTCCCAGTTCCCCCCAGTATGTTCCGAGTCCCTCCCAGTCTATCCCAGTATCTCCCAGTCCATCCCAGTCTCTCCTCTCTGCCTCCCCCCTCCGCGCCGCTGGGGAGCGCTCTCTCTCCCCGCGCCCAACCCGGAAGCGGCGGCTGCGGCCGCTCCAGCCGATTCTCTCGATGGTTTCACCGCCGGGGGAGGGCGCGGCCGCGGCGTCCGGAAGCGGCGTCACGTGACCCGAAACCCACGTGACCCGAGGAGGCTTTTGCGGAAGTGACCGGGACGATCGTGGTGAGGAGGGAGGGGGGGGGGCGGTAATTAATGACTGGGGGGGGGGGGGGCGGTAATTAATGACTGGGGGGGCAGAGAGAATTAATAACCCTGGGGGGCGGGCAGAGAGAGAGCGGGGAGGGGTAATTAATGCCCTAGGGGGGGGCGGCCGGGGGCAAAGAGGGAGCAGGGGGAGTTAATTAATGACTGGGGGGGTAATTAATGACTGTGAGGGGGTAATTAATGTCGGGGGGGGGCAGAAAGTGGTGAGGGGGGTAATTAATGACCGGGGGGGGGCAGGGGGAGTTAATTAATGACTGTGAGGGGGTAATGAATGTCGGGGGGGGGCAGAGAGGGAGTGGGGGTAATTCATTAATGACGGGGGGGGGGGGTAATTAATGCCCGGGGGGGGGCAGGGGGAGTTAATTAATGACTGGGGGGGTAATTAATGACTGTGAGGGGGTAATTAATGTCGAGGGGGGGGGCAGAAAGTGATGAGGGGGGTAATTAATGCCCGGGGGGGGGGGGGCAGGGGGAGTTAATTAATTACTGGGGGGGGTAATTAATGCCCGGGGGGAGGGGCAGCAGAATTAATGCTCCGGGGGGGGGGGTAATTAAAGGCCCTGCTGGGGTGCTTGGGGACCCCATGGCCTTGTGTCCCACCACGTCCCCGTGTCCCCACGTCCCCACGTCCCACCACATCCCCACGTCCCCATGTCCCACCGTGTCCCCACGTCCCCGTGTCCCACTGTGTCCCCACGTCCCTGTGTCCCCACGTCCCCATGTCCCACCACATCCCCACGTCCCCATGTCCCACCGTGTCCCCACGTCCCCGTGTCCCACTGTGTCCCCACGTCCCTGTGTCCCCACGTCCCCATGTCCCACCATGTCCCCACGTCCCCATATCCCCATCCCACCATGTCCCCACGTCCCCATGTCCCACCATGTCCCCACGTCCCCGTGTCCCACTGTGTCCCCACGTCCCTGTGTCCCCACGTCCCCATGTCCCACCATGTCCCCACGTCCCCATGTCCCACCGTGTCCCCACGTCCCCATGTCCCCATCCCACTGTGTCCCCATGTCCATCTCCCGCCATGTCCCCATGTCCGTGTCCCACCACGTCCTCACGTCCCCCATAACCATGTCCCACCATGTCCCCCACGTCCTCGTCCCCCCATGTCCTCATGTCCCCCATATCCCTGTCCCACCATGTCCCCCGTATCCCTGTCCCACCATGTCCCCATATCCCTGTCCCACCATGTCCTCCATGTTCCCATGTTCCCATATCCACGTCCCACCGTCCCCCACGTCCATGTCCCACCACATCCTCATGGCCCCATATCCATGTCCCACCATGTCCTCTATGTCCCCATCCCACCATGTCTCCCATGTTCCCATGTCCCCATATCCATGTCCCACCATGTCCCCAGTGTCCCCCCATGTCCATGTCCCACTGGGTCCCCATGTCCCCAAATCCACGTCCCACCGTGTCCCCCCATGTCCCCCCCATGTCCGTGTCCCACCACGTCCTCACGTCCCCCATAACCATGTCCCCCCATGTCCCCCCCATGTCCGTGTCCCACCACGTCCTCATGTCCCCCATAACCATGTCCCCCCATGTCCCCCCCATGTCCGTGTCCCACCACGTCCTCACGTCCCCCATAACCATGTCCCCCCATGTTCCCATGTTCCCATATCCACGTCCCACCGTCCCCCATGTCCATGTCCCACCACATCCTCATGGCCCCATATCCATGTCCCCAATGTCCCCCCATGTCCATGTCCCACTGTGTCCCCATGTCCCCAAATCCACGTCCCACCATGTTCCCCTGTGTCCGTGTCCCACCACGTCCTCACGTCCCCCATAACCACGTCCCCCCATGTCCCCCCATGTCCGTGTCCCACCACGTCCTCACGTCCCCCCACGTCCCCCCATGTCCGTGTCCCACCACGTCCCCATTCCCACGTCCCCCCCTGCCCTTTGTGCCCCATCCGTGTCCCTGATGGCCGCGTCCACCCCTCGGTGCCCGCAGGCGCCGCTGCCACCATGGACCTTCTGTTTGGGCGCCGGAAGACGCCGGAGGAGCTTCTGCGTCAGAACCAGCGGGCGCTGGCGCGCGCCATGCGGGAGCTCGACCGCGAGCGGCAGAAGCTGGAGGCGCAGGAGAAGAAGATCATCGTCGACATCAAGAAGATGGCCAAGCAGGGCCAGATGGTGAGGGGACAACGCCGGGCGGCGAGTGGCAAGGGGACACGGAGGGGACCAGGGGAGGTGGGAGCGCTTGGTGGGGACCTCGGCATGGAGAGGGGACATGGGGACACGGAGGGGACCATGGGATGGAGAGGGGACAGGAGGATGTGGAGGGGACGTGGGGACACGGAGGGGACCATGGGATGGAGAGGGGACAGGAGGATGTGGAGGGGACGTGGGGACACGGAGGGGACCATGGGATGGAGAGGGGACAGGAGGATGTGGAGGGGACGTGGGGACACGGAGGGGACCATGGGATGGAGAGGGGACAGGAGGATGTGGAGGGGACGTGGGGACACGGAGGGGGACATGGGATGGAGAGGGGACAGGAGGATGTGGAGGGGACGTGGGGACACGGAGGGGGACATGGGATGGAGAGGGGACAGGAGGATGTGGAGGGGACGTGGGGACACGGAGGGGACCATGGGATGGAGAGGGGACAGGAGGATGTGGAGGGGACGTGGGGACACGGAGGGGACCATGGGATGGAGAGGGGACAGGAGGATGTGGAGGGGACGTGGGGACACGGAGGGGGACATGGGATGGAGAGGGGACAGGAGGATGTGGAGGAGACGTGGGGACACGGAGGGGACCATGGGATGGAGAGGGGACAGGAGGATGTGGAGGGGACGTGGGGACACGGAGGGGGACATGGGATGGAGAGGGGACAGGAGGATGTGGAGGAGACGTGGGGACACGGAGGGGACCATGGGATGGAGAGGGGACAGGAGGATGTGGAGGGGACGTGGGGACACGGAGGGGACCATGGGATGGAGAGGGGACAGGAGGATGTGGAGGGGACGTGGGGACACGGAGGGGGACATGGGATGGAGAGGGGACAGGAGGATGTGGAGGAGACGTGGGGACACGGAGGGGACCATGGGATGGAGAGGGGACAGGAGGATGTGGAGGGGACGTGGGGACACGGAGGGGGACATGGGATGGAGAGGGGACAGGAGGATGTGGAGGGGACGTGGGGACACGGAGGGGACCATGGGATGGAGAGGGGACAGGAGGATGTGGAGGGGACGTGGGGACACGGAGGGGACCATGGGATGGAGAGGGGACAGGAGGATGTGGAGGGGACGTGGGGACACGGAGGGGACCATGGGATGGAGAGGGGACAGGAGGATGTGGAGGGGACGTGGGGACACGGAGGGGACCATGGGATGGAGAGGGGACAGGAGGATGTGGAGGGGACGTGGGGACACGGAGGGGGACATGGGATGGAGAGGGGACAGGAGGATGTGGAGGGGACGTGGGGACATGGAGAGGGACATGGGATGGAGAGGGGACAGGAGGATGTGGAGGGGATGTGGGGACATGGAGGGGGACATGGGACAGAGGTGGGACCAGGGGACGTGGGGGCGCTTGGCGGGGACCTTGGGATGGGGACAGGGGACAGGGGACAGGAGGATGTAGAGGGGCCGTGGGGGGGACAGGAGGTGAAAAAGGAACATCAGGACATGGAGGAGACCAGGGGACAGAGGTGGGACCAGGGGACGTGGGGGCACTTGGTGGGGACCTTGGCATGGAGAGGGGACATGGGGACATGGAGGGGACAGGAGATGGAAGAGGAACATGAGGACATGGAGGAGACCAGGGGACACAGAGGGGACCATGGGACGTGGAGGCATCTGAGACTCTTGGAGGGAACCATGGTGGGGACATGGAGGGGATTGGGACACCTGAGGGGACCGTGGTGGGACCTTGGGGACAGTGGTGGGACTGGTGGGTATGGAGGGGAATTTGGGGACATGGAGGAGACCTTGGAGGGGACCTCAGGGATGTGGAGAGGACCCTGGGGACAGTGGTGGGACTGAAGGGTACAAAGGGGACAGGGGTGGGACCTTGGGGACATGGAGAGGACCTTGGGGACAGCGGTGAGAGAAGGCGCCTAGGTGACAGTGGTGGGACCGGAGGATACGAAGAGGACCTTGAGGACAGTGATGGGACCTGGGGACATGGAGGGGACCTCGGGGACGTGGAGAAGACCTTGGGGACAGTGGTGGGACCTGGGGACATGGAGGGGACCTCGGAGATGTGGAGAAGACCTTGGGGACAGTGGTGGGACCTGGGGACATGGAGGGGACCTCGGAGATGTGGAGAAGACCTTGGGGACAGTGGTGGGACCTGGGGACATGGAGGGGACCTCAGGGACGTGGAGGGGACCTCGGGGATGTGGAGAAGACCTTGGGGACAGTGGTGGGACCTGGGGATGTGGAGGGGACCTTGGGGACAGTGGTGGGACCTGGGGACGTGGTGGGGGCATCCTTGGAGGTGCCCTGGGCCTCTTGGGGACCTCCTGGCCCTCCGTGTCCCCCCGTGTCCCTCAGGACGCGGTGAAGATCATGGCGAAGGACCTGGTGCGGACGCGGCGCTACGTGAAGAAGTTCATCACCATGAGGGCCAACGTCCAGGCCGTGTCCCTCAAGATCCAGACCCTCAAGTCCAACAACTCCATGGCCCAAGCCATGAAGGGCGTCACCAAGGCCATGGCCACCATGAACCGGCAGGTGGGTGGCCACCGAGAGGTGGGCCAGAGGGGTGGCCGTGGCCACCGTGACCTGCTGTGGGGTGGCCAAGGGGTGTCCTTGAGGACGTGGCCACCATGAGCTGCCCCAGGGTGGCCATGCGGATATCCTTGAGAACATGGCCACCAGGGGCAGCTCCAGGGTGGCCATGGGGATGTCCTGGAGGACGTGGCCGCCATGAGCTGCTCCAGGGTGGCCACAGGGATGTCCTTGAGGATGTGGCTACCATGGGGTGGCCATGAGGTTCTTGAGGATGTGGCCACCGTGAGCTGCCCCAGGGTGGCCATGGGGATATCCTTGAGAACGTGGCCACCATGAGCTGCTCCAGGGTGGCCACGGGGATGTCCTTGAGGATGTGGCCACCATGAGCTGCCTCAAGAGATGCGGCCAAGGTCGTGGCCACCAGAAACCACCTGAGGTTGCCACAGAGCCAGGGACGTTGCCTGTGTCCGTGTGTCCCACGGGCCGTGTCCCCATGTCCCCTCCAGCTGAAGCTGCCCCAGATCCAGAAGATCATGATGGAGTTTGAGAAGCAGGCGGAGATCATGGACATGAAGGAGGAGCTGATGAACGACGCCATCGATGACGCCATGGGGGACGAGGACGACGAAGAGGAGAGGTTGGGGACACTGAGGGGGGGGCTCTGGGGACACTGGGCGAGGGGGGAAGATGGGGGATACTGGGGGGTTTGGGGACACTGTGGGGGGGACAGGGGGACCTTGGGGAGTTGTGGGACACTGGGGGGGTGAGGGACACTGGGAGGACACTGGGGGGGTGGGGGACACGAGGGGGACACTTTGGGGGTGTTGCGGACACTGGGGAGGCACTGGAGGGGTGGGGGACACGGGGGGACACTGGGGCGGTGGGGGACACGGAGGGGACACTTTGGGGGGGTGGGGGACACTGGGGAGGGTTGGGGACAGTAGGAGGACACTGGGGACACTGAGTGGGTTTGGGACACTTTGAGGACGTCGGGGGACACTGGGGACATGAGGACACTCTGGGGGTCGGGGGACACTGAGGGGGCTGGAGGGGACAAGAGGACACTGGGGTGTCTTGGAGACACTGGGGGAGGTTGGGGACACTGAGGGGACAGGGGGACACTTTTGGGGGGTCGAGGGGACAGGGGGACACTGGGGGTGGTCAGGGGTCAATGGGGACACACTGGGGACACTGGGAGGACATTGGGGGACACTGGGGGGGTCGGGGACACTGGGAGGACATTGGGGGAGGGCACTGGAGATGCTAGGGGCGTACTGGGAAGGATGGGGGACACTGGGGACACGGGGGGGGTCGGGACACTGGAGGGGGGCTCTGGGGACACTGGGGGTGGTGGGGACGCTTTGGGGGAGGGGTCAGGGGACACCGGGGGTCCCCAATGTCCCCCCCGTGTCCCCCCCCCAGTGACGCCGTGGTGTCCCAAGTGCTGGACGAGCTGGGGCTGAACCTGACGGACGAGTTGGCCAGTGAGTGGGGGGGGGCAGCTGGGTGGCGGGGGGGGCACTTTGGGTGCAGGGGGGTGCACTTTGGGGGGCGTGGGGGGGGGCACTTGGGGTGTTGGGGGGCCACGTTGGGTGCAGGGGGGCACTTTGGGGTGTAGGGGGGCATTTGGGTATTTGGGGGGGGGCACTTCTGGGTGAAGGGGGGGGCACTTTGGGTATTGGGGGGCCACGTTGGGTGCTGGGGGGGCACTTTGGGTCCTGGGGTTGTTGGGGAAGGGAAGTATTTTGAGGGTGCCCCCCCCCCCCCATAACCTTTGCCCTTTGCCCCCAGCACTGCCCCCCCCGGGGGGGTCTCTGGCCGAGGGGGGGGGGTCGAGCACCCGAGGCCGCGGCCGCGCTCGCCGACGCCGACGCCGACCTGGAGGAGCGGCTCAAGAACCTGCGCCGGGATGACCCGACCGTGACCTTTGACCCTCTGCCCCCCCGCCAGACCTAACTGCCACCCCAGGGCTGACCCTAGTGGTGGCCCCAGCTAGTGACCTCGCTGACCCTAGTGGTGGCCCCTCGAGTGACCTCGGTGACCTTGATGACCCTGGCGGTGACATCTGTGACCCCAGGGTGACCCTGGTGACCTTGATGACCCCAGGAGTGACCCTGCTGACCCAAGGGATGACCCCTGTGATCCTGGTGGTCACCCCAGGGGTGACCTCTGCGACCCCATTGGTGACGTTGGTGCCCCCAGGGGTGGCCCATGTGACCTCGGTGACCCCAGGGGTGACCCCTGTGACCCTGGTGGTGACCTTGATGATCCCACGAGTGATCCCTGCGACCTCTCGAGTGACTTCGGTGACCGCAGAGGTGACCCCTGTGACCCCTGTCGTGACCTTGGGGACCCCAGGAGTGACATCGGTGACCCCATCAGTGACCTTGATGACACCAGTGGTGACCCCTGTGACCCTGGTGGTGACCTCTGGAACCCCAGGGGTGACCCCATCGGTGACCTCGGTGACCCCAGGAGTGACTCCTGCCACCCCCGCCGTGACCTTGGTGACCCATGTGACCCCGCGATGACCTTTGACCCCCCATGACTCTGCCCCTCGGGGCTGCCCTCTTGACCCCCGCTGACCTTTGACCCCTGGTGACCTTTGACCCTGGGGCGGGGGGGGAGCATCTCGGACAACACTACAGCACCTTTGCCCCCTCCTTTGGGGCATTTGCCCCCCCCCAGTTATTTGCCCCTTTATCTGGGTTCTTGCCCCCCCCCTTGAGTTATTTGCCCCCCCTTGGCGTATTTGCCCCCCTCTTGGATTATTTGCCCCCCCCTTTGGGTTCTTGCCCCCCTCCCAGGGTATTTGCCCCCCCCTTGGGTTCTTGCCCCCCCCCCAGGGTATTTGCCCCCCCCCCGAATATTTTGCCCCCCCTTGGGGTATTTTGCCCCCTCTTGGATTATTTGCCCCCCCCCCCTTGGATTCTTGCCCCCCCCTTGGGGTACTTGCCCCCCCCAGAATATTTGCCCCCCCCTTGGGTATTTGCCCCCCTCTTGGATTATTTTGCCCCCCCCACCGAACATTTGCCCCCCCTGGGGCATTTGCCCCCCTTTTGGCTTATTTGCCCCCTTTTTGGGGTATTTCCCCCCCAGCAATAAAGGCTGCACTTTGGTAACATGCTGCCCCCTCCCCAGTTTGGAACTGGGAGCACTGGGAGATGGGGGTGGGAGGCCCAGTGCTGCCCAGTGTGGGACTGGAGCACTGGGAGATGGGGGTGGAGGCCAGTGCCACCCAGTAAGGAACTGGGAGCACTGGGAGATGAGGAGAGGGATGCACTGGTGGCTCCTTCGTGGGGGGGTGGTGCCCAGTGCTGCCCAGTATGGAACTGGGAGCACTGGGAGACGGGGGTGGGAGGCCCAGTGCTGCCCAGTATGGAACTGGGAGCACTGGGAGATGAGGAGAGGGATGCACTGGTGCTCCTTCGTGGGGGGTGGTGCCCAGTGCCACCCAGTATGGAATTGGGAGCACTGGAGATTGGGGGTGGGAGGCCCAGTGCCACCCAGTAAGGAACTGGGAGCACTGGGAGATGAGGAGAGGGATGCACTGGTGGCTCCTTCGTGGGGGGGTGGTGCCCAGTGCTGCCCAGTATGGAACTGGAGCACTGGAGATGGGGGTGGGAGGCCCAGTGCTGCCCAGTATGGAACTGGAGCACTGGGAGATGAGGAGAGGGATGCACTGGTGGCTCCTTCGTGGGGGGGGTGGTGCCCAGTGCTGCCCAGTATGGAACTGGGAGCACTGGGAGATGGGGGTGGAGGCCCAGATGCTGCCCAGTATGGAACTGGGAGCACTGGGAGCTGAGGAGAGGGATGCACTGGTGGCTCCTTCGTGGGGGGTGGTGCCCAGTGCCACCCAGTATGGAATTGGGAGCACTGGGAGATGGGGGTGGGAGGCCCAGTGCTGCCCAGTATGGAACTGGGAGCACTGGGAGAGGGGGGATGTGGGGGGGCACTGGTCACTGCTCCCTGGGGGGTGCCCAGTGCTGCCCAGTATGGAACTGGGAGCACTGGGAGATGGGGAGGAGGGCGCCTGGGTTCCTCCCCAGTTTGGGAACTGGTTTGGAGCCTGGATACTGGAAATGGGGGGGAGTTGGGTCGGGAGGGTCCCAGCTGCGACACCTCCTCCTTTCGGGGCAAAACCTCCCCAAAGCCCTGATTTGGGGGGGGAAATCCCAACTCCCCCCGAATTTGGGGCGAACCCCCCCCAAAATTCTTCCTGCGCGTGGATTTGGGGGCTGATTTTTCCCTCCCGGACGCGCTCGGACGCGGCTCCGATTTTCAAATTGGAAGCAAAAAAATTTCAATAATATTTTAAAAAAGGATTTTTTTTTTTTTTTTCTCAGAATGCAGAAAAAATTGGGATTTTTTGGGAAACCCCCCCCAAAATTTGGAGGGAACCCGAATTTCTTCCTCCGCGTGGATTTGGGGGCTGATTTTTACCTCCCGGAAAGGCACGGATTTGGCTCCGATTTTTCAAATTGGAAGCAGAAAATTTCAATATGTTTAAAAAAAAAAAATCAATTTTTTTTTCTCAGAATGCGGAAAAATCGGGATTTAAGGAGGTTTTTTTTTTTTTTTTTAGCGACCCCCCAAATCTGGGGGAAACCCCCCCCCCAAAATCTGTATCCACGTGGATTTGGGGGCGCGAACTTGGCTCGATTGGTGAATTGAAGCGGAAAATTGCAATGATATTGGTAAAAAATGACATTTTTTTTCCCGGGATGCCCCAAAAATTCACATTTCCAGAGGGTTTTTTTTTTTTCCCAATAATCCCCATTTCTGGGTGGGTTCGGGGGGGTAAAAGCAGCCGCTTTGGGGGGCGGTGGGCGTTGTAGGGTGGTAAATCACATTTTTTTAGTATCCCCCCCCCCCAGCACAAAATTCCTGCCCCCCAAAAAAAAGCAGAAAAATGGCAAAATTCCAGCAGTCGGCACCACCTCCTGGAGGTTTTTTTTTTTTCTTTTTCCCTGGTTTTTGCTTTTATTTGCATTTTTTTTGCAGCCTTTGCCCTTTCCAGGGCTCGGAAAACACCGCTATCGATCCAGGAGAGACCCCCCCGAAAAACCCGGAAAAGGACCCCCAAAAAGGTGGGAAACGACCCGAGAAAGGCAGAAACCGCGCCCCCGGAAAAGGACCCCCAAAAAAGGTGGGAAACGACCCGAGAAAGGCAGAAACCGCGCCCCCCCCCAAAAATAATACAGAAAACAACCCCCCCAAAAATAGGGATTTGCGGCAAAACGGGAGCGGAGGTGGGGGCGGGGTAACCTCCGCTTGGGAATTGCCCGGAGCCCACGGATCGTAGCGAAACTCTCCAGGAGAACCCCAAAACGTTGACCCCCCCGGCATTGGGAGCCCATGGGTCGTGGCCAAATCATTCCCTAAAACCCCCCCCCCAAAAACTTGGATTTCCCCCCCAAAATGCTTGGATTTCCCCCCAAAATGTGGAGTTGGGCGGCGGGACCCTACGGATGACGGGCGATTAATCCAGCAGAACCCCGAATCTTTGGATTTGACCCCCAAAAATGCGAACTTCCGGGCATTTGGGACCCCAGGGATCGTGGCCAAATCATTCCGTAGAACCCCCCAAAATCCTTGGATTTGACCCCCAAATCCTTGAATTTAACCCCAAAAGGCGACTCTGGGCGTTTCAGACCCTATGGATCACGGCCAAATCATCCAGCAGAACCCAAAATGCTTGGATTTAACCCCAAAAACGTGACTCCAGGAATTCCGGGGTGGCTGGGAGGAGGAGGCGGCTGAGGAAAGGCCCATCATGAAATTAATCAATAATTAATCTATTAATCTCTCAATCGCAGCCTCCGGAGCTGGCCGGCGGGATGGTTGGACACGAGGTAGGGAGCCGCGATTCCGGGTTGTTTGGGGGATTTTTAACCATTTGAGGGGAAAACGGGGCTAATCCGGCGCTCGTGGGGGATAATTATTAATTAATTAATCAAACAATAGATCGAATAATGAAATAAATGGAATGAAATGAAGAAAAAAGAAGAGGCGCGTTAGGAGCAAAGGCCATCGTTTTCCCAACCTGGTTCAAAATTCAAGCCGGGTTGATACAAACGGGTGGGATTTCACCCCAAAAACCCAACGGCCACGGGGACGTCGGGATGGATCTCCACGACCTCCGTCCCGGCCGTGGAGGCACCATCGGAGCACGGGATGGGTGACGCCTCTCCGGGTTTTCTCCACAGCTCTTCCTCGGTGCCAGCCGTCCTCCTCGTCCTCGGGCGAGGAAGCGGTGGAGATGTGGAAGCCGGGGCGGTGGGAATGGTGGGAAGGAGATCCCTGAAGCCTCCAGGTGAGTCGTGGTCTCTGGTGGGTTGGAAGGTGCCCACCCAGCCACTCTCTTCCACGGAACGGGGAGAAGATGAGATGGGAAAGCTCGTGGGTTGAGATAAAGACAGGGAGATCAGGAAGAACCTGCTCCAAGGTGGGTTCTCCATGGGTTGTGGTCCTTCAGGAAGAACCTTCAGGATGAACCATCTACAGGGTTGGTCCTTCCCATGGGTTGTGGTCCTCGAGGATGAACCTGCTCCAAGGTGGGTTCTCTGTGGGCTGCAATCCTTTAGGATGAACCTTCTACAGGGTGGGTTCTCCATGGGTTGTGGTCCTTCAGGATGAACCTGCTCCAAGGTGGGACCTTCAGGATGAACCTGCTCCAAGGTGGCTTCTTCCCATGGGTTGTGCTCCTTCAGGATCAACCTGCACCGCGGTTGGTCCTCCATGGGCTGTAGTGAAACCTCTTCCCTGGGCCCCTCCAGCACCTCCTCGCCCTTCTTCTTCACCGCCCCCTGGTGTCCCCAGGGTTGTTCCTCTCCCAGCCTCTCACTTCTCTCCCAGTCCTTAAACACTTGATCCCAGTGGCACCACTTGCCCTTGGCCAGCGATTGGGTCCTGTTTGGGCCCAGCCGTGTCCGGTGTGGGGCAGTCCCGTGACCACAGAAGCTGTGATTGTCCCATCCCTGGAGGTGTTGAAGGCCACATTACATGGGGGCTTGGAGCCCCCCGATCCAGCGGGAGGTGACCCTGCCCGTGGAACTGGATGGGTTGGAATGGATGAGCTGAGAGGTCTTCTCCAACGTCAATGATCCAGTGGGAGGTGTCCCTGCCCGTGGCAGGGGGTGCAACCGGATGGGCTTTGAGGTCCCTTCCAACCCAACCCATTCCGTGAAATCCTTGGCCACCCATGCGTTGAGAAGCCCCAACATGGTGAGATCTCTGCAGGACGTTGCTCCAGCAGCTTGGAGCAGGATGGAGACCTCTTGTTTCACCCAGATCCCCTGTTGTGTCCTCACAGCCACCAGATGGGCCTTTCCCCAGAGGAAGCGAGATGAGGAACCACCTTCCTACCTGAAATGGGTGACTTTTGAAGGCAAACTGCCCGCCGACGCCGTCTCCAACTGGAACGACTACGCCAAGAGGTTGGAGTACGTCTGCTCGACGCCGGAGCGCGGCTGCAACATCGGTGCCTTTGTTCCGGAGCGAGGTCCCTACTGCTTCTTCCCGTACGGAGAACAGGAGCTGAAGACCCAAAGCTTCAAGGTGTTGGTCAACATGGGAGGCTTTGAGGTGCTGGATTGGGTCGATGACTCCTTTGGAAGTGTGCCCGAAAATGCCGTGGAGGGTTGTCCATTTGTTGATGTCTTCGTTGGGAGGAACTTCTACGGCTTGGGAAAGATCTCCAAGCAGCAGAGGGCGGCCTTCATGATGGTGGACGGCGAAGAGGTTTGGTACAAGTGGTACCAAGCCTTGGTGGTCAAGAAGGGCTTGGCGGAGGCCACCATCTCTGATGTCCACTACAACCTGAGTGAGGCGGTGGAACAAAGGGAGGACGTCACCTTGATAAAGACCACAGTGAGGAACGAGGGCTGCCAAGCGGTGCAGAAAGACGTCACCTTGGAGGAGGCCACCGAGATGGAGCATGACTGGACAATGGACCAAAGGATCTTTGCCACCATCCGAGGGGTGCTGCAAGCCCCCATCTTGGCCTTCAATGGGACGGACTGGGTGACCACCAACATCACCAACATCTCTTGGTTGGGCGGAGCCAGCACCAGCGAGTATGTTGTCCATACCCATGTGGTGAAGAAGAAGGTGCAGCCCCACACGGCGTGCGAGGTGGCCCTGGAGGGACGTCGCTTGGACGTCCACATCCCCTTCACCGCCCAACTCACCCGGGATTTTGGTGAACAACAGCACCATGTGGCCGTGATGGGGTGGGCTCGCAGCCGGGCGGTGGTGGGAGTCCAGACCGCTGTCAAGCACTGCTGGCCCATCACCGACGTCCCGCCATGCCGGGTGTAGGCCAGGGTGAGGTGGGGCACAGTATCTGCTTCTCATGATCCACTTCTCCTGGTTTCTCCCCCCAAATAACGACCATCTCGGCCCGAAATGGGATGGTGGCAACCAAAACCCCACTTCTATCTCCGTTTCTCCCCAACAGGAGACGCCGCCAGCGCAGGATGCAGAAAGAAGGCGTTTCTACACTCTCATTTTCCCTCTTCTTCCATCAAAATCTTCACCAAGTGCCTCTTCCCCACCTGGCAGAGCGGCCACCTGCCAAGGAACCCCTCTCCACCTGGAGCTGGATGGATGTCATGGTCCTGCTGCGACGGCTGTGTTGTCTTTTCCTCTTGTGTTTCCCAAAACACGCTTGGCGAGCAAACACTCGGCTGTGTGGTTCTCTGGAAGGGCCACCAAAGGGTGGTTTGATAAGCAAAGGGGTGAGGAACACGTGTTCATGGAGGTGGCATCACCTCAGGATGATGGAGGGGGCTGTGTCCTTGGAGGATGCTCATGGAGGTGACATCATGCCAAGCTGATGGTGGGGTCTTTGTCCTTGGAGGACACTCATGGAGGTGGCATCATCTCTAGGTGATGGTGGGGGCTGGCCCTAGTAGGACAAGCCACCTTCCACCACTGCAAGGTCGCCATGCAAGGCTGCAGCGTGGGACATGAGGTCCCCCTGCTCAACCATCCCAAAGTCCCCCGGCACCGCTGCTCTCCAGCCCCAGGAGGTGTTTTGGTTGCACTCACGTGTGGGTGGTGCTCTCTTCTCCCAAGGAACAAGGGATGGGATGAGAGGAAATGACCTCAAGTTGCACAAGGGGAGGCTGAAGATTGGGGTCCTTCATGAGAAGGATTGTCAGGCACTGGAAGATGTTGCCCAGGGAGGTGGTGGAGCCTCCATCCCTGGAGGTGTTCCAGGCCAGGCTGGATGGGGCTTGGAGCCCCCTCATCCAGTGGGAGGGGTCTCTGCCCATGAGAGGAGGTGGAACTGGATGGGCTTGGAGGTCCCTTCCAACCCAACCCATCCCATGACTGCATCATAAAGGTCTTCTCCAACCCAACCCAACCCAACCCAACCCAGCCCAACCCAAGATTCCATTGTATAGGTCTTCTCCAACCCAACCCATTCTGTGATTCCATCTTAAAGGTCTCCTCCAACCCAACCCTTTCCATGATTCCCCCAACTCGGTGCCACCCGTCCGCGACGCGCTCATCCCACCAGAACAGAACCTCAACGCAACGCAAGGCGGTGACCAAAACTGTCGTTACATCAAAGGGGGGTGGTGGTGGAAACTGGGGGATGAACCCACCAGGATGAGGGATGCCAAGCTGCGAAGGGCGGCTCAAGCCACCCCAGGGCTTGCGTTGAGTCCTGGGCGAGTGGTTGGTGAGGTAGGTCAGTCTCTGAAATTTAAGGCCCGAGGTGGGGGGTGGTGGTGGTGGTGGTGGGAAGGGATGGTGGTCCCCAAAAAGATGAGGGAAGGTGAGTTGAAGGGGTAGATGGGGCCTCCTGGTGGTGGATTAGGGTGGAGGGGAGATGGACATGCCTGGAGGAGATGGGTGAGGAGCCACCAGGGGGACATTGGTCATCGTCTTGTTTTCATCCCCATCCATGTCTCATCTCCTCTGGGATTGGGAGGTCGTGTCCTGGAGCCACCAGGCTGATAGGGACATCAATGACCACCTTGTCTTCATCACCACCCACATTTCATGTCCTCTGGGACACTTCCCTGGAGCCACCAGGGTCATGGGGGACATCAATCATCAATTCATCTTCAACCCCATTCTTGTCTCATCTCCTCTGGGATCGGGAGGTTGTGTCCTGGAGACACCAGGCCGATGGGGGCCAACAGCCATCAGCTCATCTCCACCCCTGCCTGTGTCACATCTCCAGAGCCAAGTCCTGGAGCCACCAGACTTGGAGAGGGACATCCAACCATCAGTTCATCATCCCCTCATCCATGGTCCATCTCCTCTGGGCAAACCAGTCCATGTGGCACCATCCATCTGGAGTGTCCACCAGGTCAACCCCACCCACCCACCATTAACCACTCCCCCAGGGTGGTCCCCCATTATCACCTCCTCCTCCATGATGAGGTGGTGCTTCCCTCTTCATCCTCCCCACCACCCATCCCCACCACTTGTCCCTGGAATCCATCCGTTGTACCCAACCCACCCAACATCAACCATCCCCTGTGGTGGCCCCCCATGATCACGTCCTCCTCCATGATGAACTGGTGCTCTCCTCATCATCATCCACAACTCCATCACTTGTCCTTGGCGTCCATCAGGTTTTCCTCACCCACCCAACCTCAACCCCCCCTCCTTGTGGTGGTCCCCCATCATCACCTCCTCCTCATCCTCCCCACCACTCACTCCCACCATTTGCCTCGGGTGCCCATCAGGTCTTTCCAACCCACCCAACCTCAACCATTCCCCCGTGGTGACCCCCCATCATCACCTCCTCATCCTTCCCACCACCCACCACCCTCACTTGTCCCTGGCGGCCGCCCGGGCATGGATGCGCGTGTGCCGGGCGAGGGAGGACTTGTTGCTGAAGCTCTTCCCGCAGTGGGGACAGGGGAAAGGTCTCTCGCCCGTGTGCGAGCGCTCATGGACCGTGAGGTCCGCCAAGTACTTGAAGCTCTTCCCGCAGGCGCCGCAAGGGTAGGGACGCTCCTCGGTGTGGGACCTTTGGTGCATGGTGAGGTTGGACTGTTGGCTGAAGCGCTTCCCGCAGGAGGAGCACGGGTAGGGCCTCTCGCCCGTGTGGGACCGTTGGTGCTTGTTGAGGTCCGATGGGTTGGTGAAGGTCTTGCCACAGGAGCCGCAGGCGTAAGGTCGCTCGCCCGTGTGAAGCCGTTGGTGGGTGGTGAGGGTGGAGAGGTGGCCGAAGCTCTTGCCGCAAGCCCCGCAAGCGTAGGGCTTCACCCCGGTGTGGGTCCGCTGGTGGGTCTTCAGGTGGGTCAACCGGCCGAAGCTCTTGCCGCACTCGCCGCAAGGGTACGGACGCTCCTTCCCCTGCACCAACGGCTCCCGCTTCACCCAGGGCTTCTCCGGGCTCCTCGTGTCTTCTGCTGGTCTGGGTGGAGCTTGGGTGAGGGGCTGTGGGAGGGTGGTGGCATCTTGCAGGATCTGTTGTCGGTGGTGGATCCTCCTCCGGGTGGGGGTCTTGGCCACTGGGACATCCTGGAGGGCGTTGGGTGGGTGTTGAGGGTCTCGCCATTGCAAAACAGAGGCCTCCGGGTCTCTGCTCTCTGTGGTGGGACCTGCTGAGAGGGGAAGGAGAAGATGCTTCATGACCTGGCGCTCAATGGAGGACACCACCCTCCTGCCCTGACCCCACCGCCCTTGGTCTCCTCCGGCAGGAGTGGGGATGGTCCAGCTCGTGGAGCAAAACCCCAAACCCATCCACGATGGCCATCGGGCCGTGCTGGGTCAGGGATGAAGATGAAGCCACCTCAGCAGAGGAGAAGGGGACAGGAGGACTTGGTGAGGAGCCCACCACGCTCCACACATCATCCCAGATCCACCACAACTCCTGAAAGCAGCGTTGCCAGCATCATTGTGACGGAGAAGCTGATGCTGGACGACAAGAACAAGACCTTGGGGCTCATGGTTTCCAGCGGACAAATGGGGAGAAGACGACCATGGATGCTCATCATCCTCACTTCAGGATCTCCACCCTTCCCCGTAACTCAGGACGGAGCTTCCTCCAATGGTGTGGACACCTCAAATACGTCCCCCAGCCCTTCTTCTCGCTTTGGTTTGGCTTTGGAGCCCATGGAGACCTTCTTCTCCCAGCTCAAGGCTCAAGGTTGTGTGTGGTGGTACCACTGAGGAGTCTCCGTCTGGATCTTCCTTGAGATCCCAACTCCTTCCTTTCCCTCAATCCCCCAAGAGTTGTCCCAACACCAGGACCTCACGTTTGACCCTGTTAACCCCTTCACTCAACCCACAGTGACAAAACCACCTCAAACCCAAGCAACGATACATGGGAGTATCCATAGGGAAGACCGGAATGGAGCCAAACCCATTGGAGAAGACACCCCACCACCTTCAGCTCCTCCAGTAGCTTCTCCACCCCCTGTTTTTTCGGAAGGTCTCTCCTTCAGCCCATTACCTGCTTCCTGCAGGTGATGCTCCTCTTCCTCAGGGATGAACTTGACCTTGGCCCGGGCTACCTCCTCCCCCGATGGAAGCTGGGATGACTCCAAGGGGGGGCTCCATGGGTCCCTCCCAACTTCAGGCTCCTCCACGTCCCCCGGGGCCCACCTCCTCCACCTTCACCCGCACCGTCACCTGGGGAATGCAAAGAGAAAGGAGCAACCATGGGGCTGTAGAGTTGGCGTCTTGGGATCTCCATCCCTCCTGCCTTCCTGAGGTCGGGTTTGGGATGGAAAGGTCGGTTTTGGGATGGAAAGGTCGGTTTTGGGATGGAAAGGTCGGGTTTGGGATGGAAAGGTCGGGTTTGGATGGAAAGGTCAGTTTTGGGATGGAAAGGTCGGGTTTGGGATGGAAAGGTCGGGTTTGGGATGGAAAGGTCGGGTTTGGGATGGAAAGGTCGGTTTTGGTCAGTTTTTGAAATCGATGCTGGAAGGGGAGGGGGAAGTTCTGCCCGATTTTGGAGGACAAGAGGTTGGGACCTCCTTGCAAACCCCACCCCAGGGCAAGACGCGGCCGCCGTTCTCACCTGCTGCTCCCAAATCCCATCGGGATCTCCTTGTCCCAGCTGGAAGCTCTCGGCCAAGGCGACGGCTTGGGCGCAGGATTCGGGATGTCGCACCCAAACCCAACTCTGGATTTCTTCGGGAAGGATGCTGAGAAACTGCTCCAACACCAGCAGCTCCATGATCTGCTCCTTGCTCCTCACCTCTGGCCGTAACCAACCTTGGGACAACTCCCTCAACCTCCGACAAACGTCTCGTGGTCCGGACGCTTCCTGGTAGCGGAATTGTCGGAAGCGCAGGCGCCGAAGCTCCGTGCCGGCACCACCTCCAGCACCACCACCACCACCACCAGCGTGGAGCGCCGGGACCAAGCGCCGCGGCCAACGCCGTCGTTCCACCACCCGCTCCAAGGATATCGGAAACGGATCCGGATTCGGGGGGGGGGGGCCAGGAGACACTGAATTCCGACGGGGGGATGGGGGCTCCATCCTGCTGGGGGGTTGGTGACCCCCCCCCCCCACCGTGTTTTCTCAGGGGGGGGTCGCAATGCGGGGGTGGGGGGTGTTTGAGAAGCAGCCGGTGGGGTGGGATCTGCAGGAACTGGGGGGGGGGGGGGGGGGGGGGAAGACCAAGAAATGGGTTTGTAAAGCCCCCCCCCCCCCCCGATTTCAAAAGTCCCCCCCAAACCCACCTTGAAAAGGTGCAAAGACCCTCCAGGACCATACAAAGCCACCCCCACCCCCCTAGGTGTGTGCCCCCCCCATGACCATGCAGGACCCCGCCAAGCTTTCCTGTTCTCCCCCCCCCCCCCAGCCTTTCAAAGCCCCCCCCAGAACCACGCAAGCAGCCCCCTCCAATCCTGCCTTGTGCCCCCCCCAGCCTTGTAGAGCCCCTGCCAGACCATGCAGCCCCTCCCTCAAACTTGCAATGTGCCCCCCCCTTGCCTTATAGAGCCCCCCCAGACCATGCAACCTGCCTTCACCCCCCCCAGCTTTGCAGAGCCCCCCCCAACCTTGCAATGTGCCCCCTCCTGCCTTGCCGAGCCCCCACCCCCGGAGCATGCAAAGCCCCCTCTCACCCCCTGGTCTTGTACCCCGTGCCCCCCCATCTTGTAGAGCCCCCCCCCCGAGCTTGCCATGAGCACCCCCCTCGCCTTTCAGAGCCCCCCCCCGACCATGCAGACTGCCCCCCCCCCAAGCTTGCAAAGCGCCCTGTGCTCCCCCAAGCTTTTCAAAGCCCCCCCTACCCAATTTGCAATGTGTCTCTCCCCCTCCCTCCCCCCCACCTTGTAGAGCCCCCCCCAAACCACGCTGAGCCCCCCCGGATCATGCAAGCGCCATCCCCTCCTTCCAGAGGCCCCCCCCCCCCAGGACCATGCAACCCCCCCAGATAACACACAGCACCCCCCCTCCCGCTTTGCAGAGCCCCCCCCATAAACACACAAAGCCCCTTCCACCTCCCCCCCCCACCCCGAGCTTGCAATGTGCCCCCTCCTGCCTTGCCAAGCCCCCCCCCAGCATGCAACCCCCCCCCCCCCGCCCCTTGCAGAGCTCCCCCCCAGCCTTTAGACCCCCCAGGTCTATGAGAGCCCCCCCCTCCGCCAAGACCAAGCAAAGGCCCCCCCCGACCCTGCCCTGTGCCCCCCTCGCCTTACAAAGCCCCCTCCCGGACCATGCAACCCCCCCCTCAACCTTCCCGTGTGCCCCCCCCGCCTTACAAAGCCCCCTCCCGGACCATGCAACCCCCCCCTCAACCTTCCCGTGTGCCCCCCCCGCCTTACAAAGCCCCCTCCCGGACCATGCAACCCCCCCTCAATCTTGCAATGTGCCCCCCCCCAACTTTACAGAGCCCCCCCCCCCCAGGCCATGTTCTCCCCCCTCGCTTTACAGAGCCCCCCCCAGATCATGCAACCCGCCCCCCCTGACCCTGCCCTGTGCCCCCCCCGCCTTACAGAGCCCCCCCCCCGATCATGCAGCCCCCCCCAACCTTGCAATATGCCCCCCCCGCCTTACAGAGCCCCCCCAGGCCATGCAACCCCCCCCCCCCAACCTTGCAATGTGCCCCCCCCGCCTTACAGAGCCCCCCCTCAGATCATGCAACCCCCCCCTCAACCTTCCCGTGTGCCCCCCCCGCCTTACAGAGGCCCCCCAGGCCATGCAACCCCCCCCCAACCTTGCAATGTGCCCCCCCCGCCTTACAGAGCCCCCCCAGGCCATGCAACACCCCCCCCCCCAACCTTGGAATGTGCTCGCCCCCCCCTTACAGAGCCCCCCCAGGCCATGCACCCCCCCCCCCCCAACCTTGCAATGTGCCCCCCCCGCCTTACAGAGCCCCCCCAGATCATGCAACCCCCCCCCTCAACCTTGCCGTGTGCCCCCCCCTCGCCTTACAGAGCCCCCCCAGACCACGCAAAGCACCTCCCAGGACCAGGCAAAGCCCCCTCCAATCCTGCCCTGTGCCCCCCCCGCCCTACAGTGCCCCCCCAGGACCACGCAACCCCCCCAGACCACGCAAAGCCCCCCCCGAGCATGCAAAGCCCCCCCAGAACCACTCAAAGCCCTCCCCCCTCCGCCGAGCTTGCAATATGCCCCCCCCCCCCCCCCCCCCGCCTTACAGAGCCCCCCAGGATCACGCCCCCCGCCCCCCCCCTCCCCGCAAAGCCCCCCCAAACCACGCAACCCCCGCCCCCCCCCGCAAACCTGCGCAGCCGCCGCTCCCCGCTTGCCGACACAAAGGGCCGGAGCGGCCGAGCCCCGCACCCCCCCCGAGCTCCCCCCGCGTTCCCCCCCCCCCCCCCCCCCGCCCCCCCGAGCCGTGACCGTCACCAGCATTAACCCTGAGCTGCCCGGAGCCGGCGCGGAAAGGGTTAACGCCCTCCTTTCCTTTGCACCCCCGCTCCATTGCACCCCAAACCTGCCCCCCCATTCCATCGCACCCCCTCACTGCACCCCCAAATCAATGCACCCCTCACTGCACCCCCTCACTGCACCCCCTCACTGCACCCCCAAATCAATGCACCCCTCACTGCACCCCCATCGCACCCCCTCACTGCACCCCCAAATCAATGCACCCCTCACTGCACCCCCATCGCACCCCCTCACTGCACCCCCAAATCAACGCACCCCCTCACTGCACCCCCCCCCATCGCACCCCCTCACTGCACCCCCAAATCAATGCACCCCTCACTGCACCCCCCATCGCACCCCCTCACTGCACCCCCAAATCAACGCACCCCCCTCACTGCACCCCCCCATTCCAATGCACCCCCTCACTGCACCCCCCATCGCACCCCCAATGCACCCCCTCATTGCACCCCATCCCTGTGCCCCCCCTTCCCATTGCCCCCCTCACTGCACCCCCCCATTGAACCCCATTCCATTGCCCCCCCATTGCCCCCCATCCATGTGTACCCCACTTCCAGTCCTCCCCCCCATTGCCCCCCACTGCACCTCACTCCTGTGCCCCCCCTTTCCACTGCAGCCCCCACTGCACCCCTCAATTGCACCCCCCCATTGCACCCCCCCACTGCACCCCCCCACTGCACCCCATTGCACCCCCCCACTGCACCCCCCGTTGACGCCCCCATTGCACCCCATTGCACCCCCCCACTGCACCCCCCACTGCACCCCCCATTGACCCCCCCACTGCACCCCATTCCTGTGCCCCCATTGCACCCCCCCACTGCACCCCCCCATTGCACCCCATTGCACCCCCCCACTGCACCCCCCATTGACCCCCCCATTGCACCCCCATTCCTGTGCCCCCATTGCACCCCCCCACTGCACCCCCCATTGCACCCCATTGCACCCCCCCACTGCACCCCCCATTGACCCCCCCATTGCACCCCATTCCTGTGCCCCCATTGCACCCCCCCCATTTTCATTGCCCTCTCAACGCACCCCAACTCCGTGTCCCCCCCTTTCCGTTTGCCCCCCCATTGCCCCCCCCATCGCATCCCATCCCTTTGCCCCCCCTTTCCATTACACCCCCTTTGCCCCCATTGCCCCCCCATTTCACCCCAACCCTGGGCCCCCCCATTGCCCCCCTCCCCGTGCCCCCCTTTCCTTTGCCCCCCATTGCCCCCCTCCCTGTGCCCCCCTCCCTGTGCCCCCCCATTGCCCCCCCATTGCCCCCCCCGTGCCCCCCTTTCCTTTGCCCCCCATTGCCCCCCTCCCTGTGCCCCCCTCCCTGTGCCCCCCTCCCTGTGCCCCCCCATTGCCCCCCTCCCTGTGCCCCCCTTTCCTTTGCCCCCATCACCTCCCATCCTTGCTCTCCATTGGTCCCTCGCGCTGTCAATCACTCTCAGCCCCGCCCCCTCCAGCCCGGTAACGCTTCCCTGCGCTGTTTGATTGACAGCTCTGTGGACCAATGGGAAGTGAGAGAAAGCGAGTGGGCGGGACCAGGCCGAGTAGAACGCTTGGGGTGCCCCTGCCCCCTCTGGGCGCCCCCGCTTTTCGTTCCTTGCTCGGTTTCCTCCTGTTTTCCTTCCTTTTCCTCCTATTTTCATTTTTTATCCCATTTCCCTCCTTTTTTCCCCTTCTTTTCCTCCTTTTTTGGTCTTTTCTCCCTTCTTTCCTCCCTTTCCCCTTTCTTTTCCCACTTTCTCCCTTCTTTCCCCCATTTTCATTCTTTCCCCTTCTTTCCTCCTTTTTTCCATTTCCCTTCCTTTCCCAATCTTTCCTTCTTTTCTTCCTTTCTTCCCTCTTCACCTCTATTTGTCTCCATTCCCCTTCTTTCGTCTTTTCTCTCTTCTTCCCTTCTTTCTCCCTTCCCCCCCTCCCATTTGATTTCCTCTTCTTTCCTTCTTCCCCCTTTTCCTTCCTTTCCTCATCTTCCTCCCTTTCTTCCTTCTTTGCTCCCCTATTTTCCTTCTTTCCCCCTTCTTTCATTCTTTCTCCCTTTCTTTTCCCACTTTCTCCCTTCTTTCCCATTTTCTTTATTTTCCCTCTTCTTTCTTTTTTCTTTCTTTCTTTCTTTCTTTCTTTCTTTCTTTCTTTCTTTCTTTCTTTCTTTCTTTCTTTCTTTCTTTCTTTCTTTCTTTCTTTCTTTCTTTCTTTCTTTCTTTCTTTCTTTCTTTCTCTCTTTCTCTCTTTCTCTCTTTCTCTCTCTCTTTTTTCTCCCCTCCTTTCCTTCTTTTCACCTTTTTTCCTTCTTTTCCTTCTTTTCCTACTTCCTTCATTCTTTCCCCCATTTCCTTCCCTCCTCTCTTCTTTCCTTCTTTTTTCTTCCCTGCTTTTCCTTCTTTTCCCGTTCTTTCTTCGTTTTCCATTTCTTTTCCCACTTTCTTCCTTCTTTCTTCCCCCCCTTTTCTCCTTCTTTCCCTCTCCTTCCTTCTTTTCCTCCTTCCTTCTTTCTTTTCCTCTTTTTTTCTTCTTTCTTTTCTTCTTTTTTCCTTATTTTCCTCCTTCTTTGATTCTTTCCCCCCTTCCTTCCTTCTTCCCCCCGTTCTCCCGACAAGTCCATGTTGTGTTGGGATGGTGTTGGATCCAAGGGAAGGTATTTTGGGGTGCCTGGTGCTCTTGCGATCACAGGAGCAGAACTGTGAAGGAGGAGGAGGACAATCCATCAAACCATGGAATCACGGAATGGGTTGGCTTGGAAGGGACCTCCAAGCCCATCCAGTTCCACCCCCACCACCACGGGCAGGGACACCTCCACCTGGATCAGGGGCTCCAAGCCCCATCCAACCTGACCTCCAACACCTCCTCCAGGGATGGGGCAGCCACCACTGCTCTGAACAACCTCTCCCAGAGCTCCCTTTTCTCCAGGGATGGCCCAAGGGGGTGATGGTTCCAGTGATCCTATCGCTGATAATGGGAATGAGGACAAGGGACAGGAGGGGGATCCCATCCCTGCTGCTTCTCCCATGGTCCCTGGACCATTTTCAGCCCAAGTGGAAACCCCTGAGCATCTCCATGGTGGGAATGTCCATGGGAATCCTCGTGTGGTGAAGGTGTCATAGAATCATGGGATGGCTGGGGTTGGAAGGGACCTCAAGATCCATCCGTTTCCACCTCCCTTCCATGGGCAGCGACACCTTCCATCGGATCAACAAATACTTGGCCAGGAGGTGACTCTTAATGCCAACATTTATTTTCTGCTGCATCTCCTGGCACGGGCAATTAACACCTCAAGGTGCTCCGAGATAAATCCTCCTGTGGGTGACAACGTGATGGAGAGCGTCGGGAGGAGGGCAGGACTCTCTTCATGGTGGTTTTTCCCGCATGTTCAGCCTTGGCAGGTGCCTTCACACATCCCAAAGGAGATATTTTAGGTCCATCAGCCCGGTTCCTGGGAATGTCATGGAATGACTCCTCTTGGGGGCAACCCCAAGTCAAACAAAGCATGTGATTGGGTGAAGCCAGCATAGATCCACCAAGGACCCATCGTGCTTGACAAACCTGGTCACCTTCTACATCAAAGTAACCTGCTTGATTGATGTCGGCTGAGCAGTGGACGTTATCTACCTGGGCATTGTTGCACCGGGGGGGGTGGTTTGGATTGGATTTTGGGAATAGTTTCTTTATGGAGAGAGTGGTGAAGCATCAGCAGAGGCTGCCCAGGGCAGCGGTGGAGGCCTTATCGCTGGAGGGGTTCAAAGAAGATGTAGAGGTGACACTTCAGGACATGGTTTAGTAGGGCATGGTTGTGTTGGACTGGATGAGCTTAGAGGTCCTCTCCAAGCTCAATGATTCCATGATTCCAACTGCAAGGGTTCCTGGATGACTCCTCCTTCACAGCATCTCTGGAATACTGTGGTCTTCTACCGGGGCACAAAGCTCTTCAACTTGGCCAGCTGGACTCGCTTTCCTGCAAGCAGCATAGTGATGGGTCAACACGTCTCGTTGGACCATCTATCCAGAGAGGAGTCTCCCACGAGTTGCACACAGCTCCATGCCTTGGTGAGGGCTTCCAAAGCTCCCTCAGATGGCCCAAAGCCTTCTCAGGTGGCCCAAAGGCCCTTCAGATAGCCCAAAGCCCACTTAGTGGCTTCCAAGCTTGAAGACCGCTTGATTTTAGTGTGTGCAGCCCATGAAGGTCCACCTGGCAATGGTTGATGGGCATCACGCAATGGGACTGGCGGTTCTCTTACCGATCTGCAGGAGGACATGGATTCCCAAAGCCAGAGCCAGGAGGGAGAGGATCGTGATGGCCAGGCTGAGGGAGATTCCCAGCCCTGGGAGACAGAAAGGTGAAGAAAGGTGGTGAGAAGGAGCACTGGGTTCCACAAGACCAAGGCTCGGACCATCCCCGCTGTGTTCTGGGCTCTGTGGTTAATTTTTGGACATGCTGGGAAATCTGCAGAGCCACCTCTGTGCTGGTGGGAAGGGATCTCCACAGTGCTGAGACGGAAGGTCTTGTTAATCCACTGGCCATGTTTCTCCTCGTGAGAAGGGTATTTGCACTCCTTTCCCTACAACGAGAGCTCATGACAGCTTGTACTCAACCCAGGGACCTCCAGGTGCTGGGAGATGTTCAACACAGGCACCTCCAGGTATTGGGAGATGGTCAACCCAGGGACATCCAGGTGTTGGGAGATGTTCAACACAGGCACCTCCAGGTATTGGGAGATGGTCAACCCAGGGACATCCAGGTATTGGGAGATGGTCAACACAGTGACCTTCAAGTTTTGAAAGAAGTTAAACCCAGGCATCTCTAGGTCTTGGGAAGTGGTCAACCCAGGGTTCTCCAGGTCTTGGGAAGATGAAGCTGGTATCATCACTGGTAGCACATTGGAGCTTAGAACCCTGGATGCCTGACCACATGTTATCCAAGAAACCAAGGCTGCTTACCTTCAGCTGATGGCTCCAGGCTGGTAGGAATGGTGCCATTCCTCGGGTCATCCTTCCCACCTGGACAACAAACAAGTGGAGAAAGGGTCACCCCAAAACTACCTCCTCTTTCTTCCTCACGGTGTGGTGGTTTGTGGTAGCAAGTGGCTTCTCCTTGGTTGGACCTTGGACACTCTGATGTGGTTAACTGGGAACATCTCTTCCCTGAACTGGTCTTGCTGGTCATGACACAGCTATGCTGGCACTGAAAGGACCTGGGGTTAACCAGGACCACCTCTGCACTGGACTGGTCAGGTTGGTCAAGACCCAACAGTGTTGGTCAAGACCCAGATATGTTGGCATTGCAAGGGCCTGGGGTTAACTAGAACTATTTCTGCACTGGACTGGTCTTGCTGGTCAAGATCTAACTGCGTTGGTACTGCAAGGACCTGGGTTTAACCAGAACCACCTCTGCTCTGATTTCGCTGGTCAAGACCTAACCTTGTTGGTCAAAACCAGAAGTGTTGGCACTGAAAAGACCTGGGGTTAACCTGGACCATCTCTGCACTGGGCTGGTCTTGCTGGTCAGCATCCAATGTGCTGGCACTGCAGGAACCTGGAGTCCATGGAAGCAAAGGCAACCACTTCTGGAGTTTCTCAAGGGTCAAGGACAACCTCCCTTTGCCCTTCTCCACTCACCTCCAATCGTCAGGCACCATGGGATACTCAACCTTGAAAACATGACCTCTCCGAAGCTGCTCCACCGCCGGTATCCGCAGGAGTAGGTGCCGCTGCTCTCTGAGGAGAACCGGATAGTGAGGATGGAGCTGAACTGGCCTTTTCCCACCATGTGGTTCGCCAGCTCCACCCCATCCTTGCAGAAGAAGATGTGGGTGATGGGCAATCTGGAAAAAACGAAGCACCGGGCAAGAACCACGTCACCTTCCTGAGCTGAGGAGATGTTTGGGAAGAGCGCTGGTGGGGAAAATTCACCTGTGAGAGCAAAGAGATGCGGCTGAGGTGTGACGGTGTGGAGATGAGCCATGGGGTTTCATCTCTCCAACCTCAGCATTGATTTTGTTAATGGAAATTAAAACAGGGGAGGAAGGGAAGGAGAGATTGGAAGAGGTTGGTTTTCAGTCACTGATAACTCAAATGGGTTTTCATCTCTCCGGCCTCAGCGCTGACCTTGTTGATGGAAACAAGCAAATTAAGAGAAGAGGAAAGAAGGGAAGAAGAAATTGGGAGAACCTGGTTTTCAGTCATCTGATGACTCAAAATACGTCGACTATAGGAAAGTGAAAGCTCTGCTCATTTTTTGGAGTTGGCTTCATGACAAAATTGCAGCCTCCTCCAACCAAAACCCTCCCTAGCAAAACTGAGATCTTGGATTCCTTCCAATCTTGGAGAGGAACACCAACAGCAGGGTCAGAGCTGCCTTTTTGGACACCCCAGGATCCAGAGATAAGCGATGTTTCAACACGAACCTGGAGGGTTTTCCCAACCACCTGCACTCACCTGGGGAGCTGCAGGCTTTCGGCTCCGTCCCACCGGCACCTGTGTGGGGCAGCAGAAGGGTTGGTCTGAAATGGTCTAGAAAAGGACACCCTGAAAGGGACAACTCTTCAGGGTTGAGAGATGCAACCGGGGGAGATGCGGAGGGCTTCTCGCAGACCTCAGCGTGAAGGAGGTCAGAAATCACCAACAGGGAGTGGAAGGGGCTTTTTGGCCGTACCTTGGCCCTTCCTGCCCAGCCAGGGACAACCACATCATGCCTGGACCCCAAGAGGGACCAGTCTCCTGCTCACGGATCAACACAACAGTGCGATTCTAGTGCCACCTTCCTACTGTCTCTGCAGTCAAAGTAAGTCACTGGCTGGGGGTTGTCCACAACCTGCCACATCAAGGTGGACCTTCAGCCCATCCATAAAGCCCATCTTGTATCTTCAGACTCAGAAATCTCTCCAGGAACTCCCAATATTGGCTCTCAGCTGGCACTTTGACTTATTCTCTCTGGAGATCTCCCAAGGGAACCACTTTAACCCCACCCCACGTCCTCCCTTGGTGCTGATTCTCCCAAGTGCCCCCCAAACCCCCTGCCCACCACCTACCTGCCAGCCAGCCCAGCAGGAGCAGGCTCCGTGCAGCCTCGGCCAGGTAGCTCCTTCTCACCATGTTCACGGCACCACTGGGCGCCCCAGGACCAAACTGGGTGAAGAGGAAGCAGAACTTGGTTTCCTGTCCGTGACTCAGAAAGTCCTTGGGGAGGAGGAAGCAAGAGATGGGTGGGATGGATGCGTTGAGTGGATGCACACGGCTTGCAAACCACGCAGCAGCACCTGGTGCCTTCTTCTCCCACCCCAAATAGCACACTAGAAGAGGCTCCTTGTGGGTGGTTCAGGGAAGATCACAACCTTCTCCCAGCAGGTTTCCACCATCCCTGGGGTGAAATCAGCTCCCCCCCACTTCTAGTTTTCTCTACCCCACCATTGCTGGAACGTTCATGAATTGCGACACCAGTCCACAATATCCTTTCAGCATCACGGGGAGGGCCCCAATTTCCCAATTTCTCCTTTTTTGTGGTGGCTCTCAGACTCTAGACTGGAAGGCAACCAAGCTGCTGACGCAGGGGTGATGTCCTAAATGTCCTGAGCTTGTGAGGGAAACCCAGGGGATCTCCAAAGTTAGCAGATACCTCTGCTAAAACCCAACCAACCTTGGGGCTCCACTGGGAGGAGCTCAGAGACCTGACTAGCATGGAGGCTGCGTAACCCCATCTGCCCAATGTGGGTGGTAGAAAGGTCTGCAGGACAATTTCCTCTGAGCTTGTTTTGTTTGAAAGGGGTCCATGTGGTCCTCTGTGCATCCTCACCCAGTCCAGCACCTTCCAGTTTTAAAACCCTAGAATCACGGAATGGTTTGGGTTGGAAGGGACCTCAAAGCTCATCGAGTTCCAACCCCTGCCATGGGCAGGGACACCTCCCACAGGATCAGGGGGCTCCAAGCCCCATCCAGCCTGGCCTTGAACACCTCCAGGGATGGGGCAGCCCCGGCTTTTGTGGGCACCCTGTGCCAGGGCCTCCCCACCCTCACAGCAAAACATTTCTCCCTAAGATGTCATCTCAGTCTGCCCTCTTTCAGCTCAAACCCGTTCCCCTCATCCTGTCCCTGCACTCCCCCATCAAGAGCCCCCGCCCAGCTTTCCTGCAGCCCCTTTCGGTACTGGGAGCCTGCTCTAAGGTCTCCCCGCAGCCTTCTCTTCTCCAGGCTGAACAACCCCAGCTCTCGCAGCCTGTCCTGCTGCAGGAGCTGCTGCAGCCCTCGCATCATCTCCGTGGCCTCCTCTGGCCTCGCTCCAACAGCTCCAGGTCCTTCCTGTGCTCAGGACTCCAGAGCTGGACACAGGGCCCCAGGTGGGGTCTCTCCAGAGCAGGAGCAGAGGGGCAGAATCACACAATGACCGGGCTTGGTCCATTCCCAAGGATTCTGGATTCATCTTGTTTAGGATCCATTCTCTCTGGTGGGTCAAGCCGTCTCTGTGGGCAGGCATGGAGACAATGTCCACCAAGAGGAAGCATCTTCGACTCTGAAGCTGAAGGAAAGTCAACAAGACTGAACCTCTCTTTGCTCTCCTGCACATTTCCTTTGCACGTTGCTCACTTTTGGTTTGCATTTCCTGATCTGAGATGTTTATCTTTTCCGGTAACTGAAGGGTGACCTGTGAGCTGAGCTGGTACTGGAGTGAGGTCCATGGGCCCCTGCAAGGGTTTCCAGAGGTCTGCATCTTCTCTAGCCTTGAGTGAGGGTTGGAAAACCATAGAATCCTGGAATGGTTTGGATTAGAAAGGACCTCAAAGCCCAGCCAGTGCCACCCCCTGCCATGGTCAGGGACGCCTTCCACTGAATCAGGGGGGCTCCAAGCCCCATCCAACCTGGCATTGGACACCTCCAGGAATGGGGCAGCCACCACATCCCTAGGCAACCTGGGCCAGGGCCTCCCACCTTCATGATGTCTGATCTAAATCTTCCCCCTTCCCATTTAAAGCTGCTCCCCCTCATCCCATCACTCCAGACCCTTGGAACAAGTCCTTTCCCAGCTTTCCTGGAGCCCCTTCAGCTACTGGAAGGTCACTATAAGGTCTCCCTGGAGTTTTCTCTTCTCCAGGCTGAACAACTGCAGCGCTCTCAGCTTGTCCTCATAGCAGACGTTCTCCAGCTCTTGGATCGTCCCCGTGACCTCCTCTGGACCTGTTCCAACAGTCCCATTTCCTTCTCATGTTCGGGAACCGAACACGGGAATCCACGTGGGGTCTCATGAGAGCAAAGTGGAGGGGGAGAATCGCCCCTCTCACCCTGCTGGCCACACTTCTCTTGATGCAGCCCAGGACACGGTTGGCTGTGAGTGCACGTTGCTGGCTCATGTCAAGCTTCTCATCCACCATCCCCCCCCCCTCCCCCAAGTCCTTCTCCGCAGGGCAGCTCTCAATCACCTCATCCCCTGTCCTGTATTGAAACAGCAACTGCCCCAACACAAGTGCAGGACCTTGCACTTGGCTTTGTTGAACCTCAAGAGGTTCACACAGCCCCACTTCTCCATCTCGTCCAGGTCCCTCTGGATGCCATCCCGTTCTTCTGGTGTGACCACTGCCCCGCTCAGCTTGGTGGCATCTGAAAACTTGCTGCGGGTGCCCTTGATTTTGCTGTCAATATCATTCATGAAAATATTAAACAGCACTGGTCCCAGTATGAACCCGATACAAGGCTTTAAAGAAGAGAAAAGAGTGAAGGTCCAGCCCAGAGCAAAGATGATTCCCATGGGGTTTGGAAAACCTGGAAAGCAAAATGCAAACAAGAACAAGGCAGAACATTTTTAAGCTGGTTTTCCCATAAAGGCACTCAAGCTTTGCCAAGAGGAAGCGTTTAATGGGGAGCAGAGCAGCTGCCTCAGCCGCCGTGTTGAGAAGGGATGGGTGGTTTCCTGCCACAGCTATTTTGTGTTAACCACAACTCTTCACTTGCACTCCGCTAAAAGCAGCAAAGATAGACCTGCGCTCACATCTGGTCTAGAAATTTCGCACCGGCGGGCTGGGTTGGCTGGTGGAGTCACACGTAGGAACTTCACCTCCAGCTTCTCAGGGCCTGAGGAGGGTTTAATGGTCGTGGAATCATGGAATGGTTTGGGTTGGAAGGAACCTCCAAGCCCATCCAGTTCCACCCCCCTGCCGTGGTCAGGGACACCTCCTGCTGGACCAGGGGGCTCCAAGCCCCATCCAACCTGGCCTTGAACACCTCCAGGGATGGGGCAGCCACAGCTTCGCTGGGCAACCTCTTCCACAGCTCCCTTTTCTCCAGCAATGGACCAAGGGGGTGATGGTTCCCTTGATGCTAATGGTGGTGACAGGAATGAGGGCAATGGCTGTGAGGGGGATCCCATCCCTGCTGCTTCTCCCATGGCCCCTGGCTCATTTTCAGCCCAGGTGGAAACTCCTGAGCTCCAGGTGGAAACTCCATGGTGGGAATGGCCATGGAGATCCCTGTGTGGTGAAGGTGTCATAGAATCATGGTGTTACAGTTTCGGCTTGGTTTGGTTTCCCCTCCTCTTTCCGAGCAGTTTCCCTCCCTTCGCTGGCAGTGGGGGGGCAGGGGCCGAGGCCGGGGAGGCCGGGGCAGAGGTTGGGTCCCGTTTGCCCGGACATTTCCCGTCCCTGCCTGCTTCCCGCTCTCCGCCTCTTTCTCCATCTCGCTGCCTAGAGAACAGTGGCGCTTTGCTCCCTCTGCTGGCCTTGCTGTGTTCTCTGTCTCTCCCCCTTTATTTCCTGTCCCTCTGTGTGTGAGTGTGACCGATAACCATCTGGATCGGCGCTGAGGAGGAGGCTGCCCGGAGCGGAGCTGCAGCTTAAAGTGCCGGCACCGGCGGAGCTCGGGTACGGGACTCGATCCGTGTGAACAACTGAATGGCACTCGGTGTTGGCTTTGTTCTGTTCTGTGCACACCTACACTGAGAGCAAAGACCTGTTATCTGCTCTGCACCATCTCACAATCTCTGACTAAAATCACTGAGCACACTTCGGGTGGTTGGGTTGGGTTTTTTTCATCCAAACTAAGACACATGGGATGGGTTGGGTTGGAAGGGACCTCAAGATCCATCCAGTTCCAACCCCCTGCCATGGGCAGGGACACCTCCCACAGGATCAGGGGGCTCCAAGCCCCATCCAACCTGGCCTTGGGCACCTCCAGGGATGGGGCAGCCCCGGCTTTTCTGGGCACCCTGTGCCAGGGCCTCCCCACCCTCACAGGAAACATTTTCTCCTAAGATCTCATCTCAATCTCCCCACTTTCAGCTGAAAACTTTTCCCCTCATCCTGTCCCTGCACTCCCTGATCAAGAGCCCCTCCCCAGCTTTCCTGGAGCCCCTTTCTGTGCTGGGAAGTTTCTCTAAGGTCTCCCCAGAGCCTTCTCTTCTCCAGGCTGAGCAAACCCAAGTCTCTTTTCCAGTCATTATTCTCCTTTTAGATTAAATCTATGATATTTCCCAGCTCTACAAGTTTCTTGCGGTTCCTTTTCCACAGCTTTGTAGAAAGTATCACAGAACCATTCAAGTCGGAGAAGACATCTAAGGTTGTCCTATCCAACCATCAGCCCAGCCCCACTCTGCCTACTAAACCATGTCCCAAAGTGCTGCCTCTACACGTTCTTTGAACCCTTCTAGGTCTGAAAACTCCACCATTGCCCTCGGCAGCCTCTTCCAATTCTCTTTCAGTGGAACAACTTGGGGCCACTTCTTCCTGTCCCATTGCTTGTTCCCTTGGGGGCAGAGACCGGCACCCACCTCACCACAACCTCCTTGCCGGGAGCTGCAAAACATGATGAGGTCTCCCCTCACTCTCCATTTCTCCAGGCTAAGCATCTCCAGGTCTTTCAGCCGCTCCCAGAACCCCTGGGCTCCAGACCCTTCCCCAGCTCCGTCCTCTTCTCCGGACGTGCTCCAGCCCCTCAATGTCTTTCTGAGAGTGAAGGATCCAAACTGAACCCCGGATCTGAGGTGTGGCCTCACCAGTGCTGAGTCCGGGGAGACGATCCCTTCGCTGCTCCTGCTGCCACCCCATGGCTGATCTAAAGTCCAAAACCCGGTGCTTGGCCTTACTGACTCTCATACAATCAGCCTCAGCCCATGGATCCAGCCTGTCCAGGTTCTTCCCAAGAACCTTCCTGCCCTCCATCAGATCAACGCTTTTGCCCAGTTTGGTGTCAGCTACGAACTGAGTGAGGGAGCACTTGGTCCTCTCATCCAGGTCATGGATAAAGACATGGAACAGAAGTGGATCCAGGACTGAACCCTGGGGTCAAAGCTCGTAAGCAGCTGTGCCCTGAGCTGGTCCAGTCTCCACCCCTCCAGCCTTCTGTCCTCCCCCCACATTTGTTTGGCCCTTGGCTTGGAGACCTGCAATGGCTGCTTCTGTTTTCAGCAGTTCTTCAAGCTTAGCTCAACCCTGGCAACGCGCCGTGGTATTCGTGAAGGAGCGCTTGGGTTGATGTTGGCGAGTGGGAGAGAAATTGTGTTCCTGAATATAAGAGCCCTGCTCGGGCCAAGCGCTCATGTGGTCGAGTTCTGAGCCTGCAGAGCGAGCGGGTGACCAATCCTTCACCACTGAGAAAGCAGATGAGGGGAAGCGAGGGCTTTTTTTAAAGCAAGGTCACTGGAGGCCCAGCAGCTGCAGCGAGGAGTAGGGGTTGAGCTGAGGTGGTGCAGAGCCCATCCTCCACAATGGGATCCACTGTCCTCCAACGGGAAGTCCTGAGCTCCTGAAGACTCCTTGAGAAGCCATGACCCCTCAACTGGAAGGGGCTCCCAGGTGTCCATCTTCCTTCTCCTGGGTGGACACACCTGCCCCCGGGCAATATATGGGGCAGAGCCCCGTATATCACGGGCATGTTGTGACTTCGCTGACTCTCTCTGCACCTCCAGTGTTGGCTGCTGCTCATCTCCATGTGTCCAGACGTCCCATCCTGGTGGCTCTGTCCCTCCCTCCTCGAGGCAGACAGACAGCCTGACACCACAGTCCTGCTCCACCACTTGACTTGGCCATCACGCCTGATGTCCAACGGCTCCACCTGCAAAAGACCCTCTTGGAGATGCTGTTCCTCCACTCTCCTCCTGGTCCCAAGGCTCTTAAAGCTGAGAGCTGGGTCTTCAGAGATGCAGGAATCCGTCCTGTGGGAGAGGAGCCATGGAGAAACCGAGTCGATCCCTGGTCCCTGACACAGCTCCTGCCAAGGTATGGAGAGCAGAAGAGGCTGCTTGCTGTGAGAGACCCGGTTCCCATGGCAAACACGGGTCTCAGGGCCCTCAGCCACTCCCCAGGCAGCAGAACGAGCACAAGAGGCATCAAGAAAAGGCCAAGACAATAAGCAGGGCTAAGCAGAGGACCATCCATGGACTTCCAGGCTCGTCTTTGTGGGAATCTTCTCTGGCCACACCTCGGTTGTTCCCAGGTGCAGAAAAGCCGAGCGTGGATGCATCTTCTGTTGCTCCCTCAGCTGCTCAGAAAGAAGAACTTGTCGGGTCCAGATGGCCAGAGATGGGGACGATGCCCTACGGGCCATCCTGTAGGGTGCAGCATGCTGGGTGCCCACCACCTATGGGACAGGGATGGGGCAGACAGGCTTCAGGTTCTGGAAAAGTTACTGGGTGGTTCTTCAGTGGGTGTCCTTCACCACCGGGATGCAGAGCTCTGGAAAGGGTGGGGTGGGGCAGAGGGTGGAGCTGAAGAGGCAAAGACACAGGAGGAGTCCAGAAGACGTGCCCTGCCTGACATGGTGAGGACGTGGGGCTGTGGGTGAGCTGGGTCAACCAGCGGGAAGAACAAACTCACCCAAAACACTGTGAGCCCAGGTGTATCAGAGACAGCGTGGCCAGCGGGGCCAGGGAGGACACTGTGCCCCTGGACTTGACATTGGTGAGGCCACACCTTGAATCTTGGTTTCAGTTTTGGGTCCCTCACTCCAAGAAGGATGTTGAGGGGCTGGGACGCATCCAGAGAAGGGCAATGAGGCTGGTGAGGGGCTGGAGAACAAGTCTTATGAGGAATGGCCGAGGGACCTGGGGCTGTTTAGCCTGAAAGGAGTTTGGAGCGAGGTGAGTGTTGGTCTCTTCTCCCAAGTGACAGGTGATTGGACGAGAGGAAATGACCACAAGTTGCAGCAGGGGAGGTTCAGATTGGACATCAGGATCAGCTTCTTCATCAGAAGGGTTCTCAGGCATTGGCAGAGGGACCCAGGGAGGTGGTGGGGTCTCCATCCCTGGAGGGCTTTAAAACCCAGGTAGATGAGGTGCTCAGGGTGGTTCAGTAGAGGACAAGGTGCAGTTGGACTCAATAGTCTCAAAGGTGTTTTCCAAGAATTAAGCAATTCAATGATTCTATGAGTCAAGATGGGTTTGGGGTGGTGTCAAGTGAGGAGACTGAGAAGGTCTGGAGGGAGGATGTTGCCCATGAGGGATGGGCAAACATGGGCACTGAACAGGCAGATTCTTCATGATGAGTGTGCTGAGGGACTGGCACAGGTTTCCCAGGAGAACTGTGGCTGCCCCAACACTGCAGGTGTTGAAGGCCAAGTTGAATGGGGCTTTGTGCACACTGATCCAATGGGAGGTGCCCCCCATGCCCACCCACATCCACCTATGGAGGTGGAACTGGCTGGGCTTGGAGGTCCCTTCCAACCCATTCCATGATTCCATGGGGGGCAGTGGTGGGCTGGGTCATCCAGTGGTAAGAACACAGCTCAGGTGCGGAAACGAAAGCGGGGGCTCTGCAGGCGCAGCGGCCGCGGTGGGGGCCGACGCAGGGCCCCGCTGGTCACAGCCTCGCGCTGTGGGACAGGCTCTGGTGGCCACAGTGACGCAGCAGGACCAGCCCAGGGAGGTCGTGAAGCGCTCGCGCCAGCCGCGAGCAGAGCAGAGGCTGCGAGGAGGGGGAGCTCCCTCAGTGCCCCAGAAGATGCTGGGGCCGGGGGGCTGTGCTGGGCTGGCTTCTGCTCACCCCGCTGTCCTCCCGCTGCTGCTGCTGCTGCTGCTGGGTGAGTCGGGGCATCGCCTGGCCGTGGGGCTGAGGGCTGGAGGGCACTGAGAGGGGCAGGACAGGGCCGTGGTGGGACCAGGGCACGATGGGCACCGGGGGTGAGGAGCAGCTCTGAAGCCCAGAGGGGCAGAGCTGCTGCCAGGTGTCCTCCTCCAGCTCCAGCTCTGAGCAAAGGCTGGGTTCCTCCGGCTCCTCCAAGGGGCTTTGGGTCACAGCTGGAGACCTGGTTGATTTCAGAGAGCTTTTGGCAGCCAGGGCCACCATCGAGGAACACCAGAGCCACCCAAAGCAGGACTGAGGAGGTGCCAAGCGAGGAGAGCGAGGAGACGCAGGATGGAGACTGAGGGCTGGGGAGGTGCTGGCCCAGCAAGGACCCTGCAAAGGGGAACTGGGCAGGTACCGTGGCTGAGCTGGGTCGCTGCCCCTCTAACCAAAGCCCTCTCTGCCCCACGGCGCAGGTGCCGGCGTGACCGCCCAGGACCTCTGCAGCTCCCCAGGGGATGGTGAGCACAGGGAAGGGCCAGACAAGGGACTTGTGCACGGGTGCAGATGGGACGGGCAAGGGGGTCTTTCCCCACGGGTGAAGCCCTGCAGAGGAGACTCTTGCCCTCCCACACCCAGGCTGCTCTGCAGCCCCCACAGCAGTAACGCTGCCCCGGGGCATCCCTGTGCCATCTCTCCAGGTGACCTCCCGGCTCCTCAGCTCTTCCTCAACACCTTCCACGTTCAGGAAGGAGAAGACGTTTTCTTCCAGTGCTTCATTGACGAGCTGTCCCCTGCCACCCGAATTGTCTTATGCAAGGATGGGGAGGAGAAGTTCAGCCGGAAAGCCCAGAGGGGGCAGCTGAGCTACTCCGTGTCCTTGCCTGTGACGCCGGGGAGCACGGGCACGTACAGGTGTGGATACCAGCACAGGAATGAGTTCAACCACGTGAGGAATTCTGCCCTCAGCGCAGCCCGGACCCTGACTGTCACGGGTGAGATGTGGCACTGGGCACCACGCCAGGGCCCCACAGACCCCAAGGGAAGGTGGGGACCCTGCCGTGCCCCGGCGCGTGTCCCCTGGCCCTTGGCATGCCGGGGGTGAGCGTGCGCTCCAGCCCAGCCTTGGCCACCAGGGCAACTCCTCCAGGTCCCAGCAGAGCATCCTGTTCCTCTCCTGCCCCAGGGGCACGGGAAGAGGAGAGTGGTGGGGCCAGCTGGAATCCAGAGCCACAGCTCTGCAAACATGGAATTATGGAAACATAGAATGTGTTGGGTTGGAAGGGACATTGGTGACGATCCGCTTCGAACTCTCGTGCCATGGGCAGGGACGCTGCCCACTAGAGCGGCTGGCTCAAAGCCCCATCCAGCCTGGCCCTGAAGACCTCCTGGGATGGGTCAGCCACGACTTCCCTGAGAAAACTGTGCCAGGGCCTCCCCACCCTCATCGTGAAGATCTTCTTCCTAATGTCTCATCTAGAGCTTCCAAATTCCAATTTAAAGCCCAGGTGGGGTCTCATGAGAGTGGAGCAGAGGAGCAGAATTCCCCTCTCTCGCCCTGCTGGTCCCACCATGCTTCTTTTGATGCATCCCAGGTCACCATTGACGGAGGTGGCTCAGGGGGGTCCCTGTAGTTGCTCAATTTGTGCAGGACCTCTTAGAGCTGGAGACTCTCATCGTATCCCTTTCTCTTCCCAGCCAACATGTCCAACTCCCAGATGGGACCATCGACCACAGGCGATCATTCCATCACTCCTGGTGATCACAAAGCCAAGGCTGGGGCTGCAAGAGGAGCCTGGGCTGAGCCAGATTGGGAATCACTTCCCTCTGATTGACTTGTCTTGTCCACATTGTGATTCTCCTCTCTTCCAGGGTCAACCATGCCCCTCTGGGTCTGGATCCTATGCTCTACCCTCACTCTGCTCCTCCTGATGTCAGTTCCCATCATCACCCTCATCCTGAAGAGACTGAGCCACTGTACCTGTGCAGCCTGGAAACACCCCTGTCCCCACTGACCTCTGATGCCCTCTCTACTCTGGCACGGCCGCTCTTGCCACTGCAGCCCCAGACAGCCGTGCTCTCCAGGTGCTGCATCCCTTCAGCGCTTCCCATCACCCAGGGTGGTGCTAGCAGCCATGGGCTGAACCCCAGGGAGCAGTTGGCTGATTATGGCGTCACTTGTGGAGTCAAGGATGGTCTGCACCGAATCTGGTTTTCTCGTCCCAGGGCTCCTCTGCAGACCCAGACTCTCGTGTGCTGTGTGCCACCCACGCGTGCATGAGCTGCAGCTCCAGCATCTGCAGCAAGGCCACGTGTCCGCTTGCAGACACTCAACCACCCAACGGGGGGGGTGACACAACAGAGCCTCCTCTCCTTCTCCAGAACCAGCCTCCTGCCTCCACCCGGCACGACCAAAGGAGGACTCAGTGCCGGAAAGTAGTGTCTATTAAAAAAATCCAGTCCTGGCCAACTGCTGAGGGTGCCCCTTGTGGAGTCACGTTGGGGGGCAGAGGGAGTGTGGGAAGTGAGTTAGAAAGCGTTTGTTGAGAAGTGGGAGCTGATGTTGCTCCTCCACCTTCGAGTGAAGGCTCTGAGCAGCGCTGGGAGAGCTGCTTTGCTCCTGGGTGCCAGGGCCACGTGTCCTGCGAGGGAGCTGCTGTCCCTTGTGCCCGCTGATGCCGAGCTTTCCCTCCCTGCTGCCATCACCCTGAAAAGGTGCTAAGTTGAGTGTTACAAAGCCCATCTCCCCACCTTCAGGTCCAAAGGGTGGTGATGCCTGGACCTCTGCACCCGGGCCCACCCCTGCGTGGGGCAGAGAGGTGCTGGATGGACCCCACAGAGCCCAGGAGACAGCGCTGAGCACGGATGTCAGGCACAAGGGTGTCCAGCTGTGGGGCAGATGGGGATGGGGGCTCGGCATTGGAAGCCTCCAGACTTGCACCCCCACCCAGCCTGGCAGGGCTGAGCAACCGGTCCCCAGGGGGACTGAAGGTTGGGGTGACATCTCACCAGGTAGAATCACCATTAAAAGCCAGGACCGGCGCAGGAGTTGGGTCTGGATGAGCTTTAAGGTCCCCTTCCAACCCAAACCAGTCTGTGATGCTGTGACCTTGCAGCTCATCGTTGCCCATCTGAGAACATCAGAGCCTCTGTGTCTGTGCCCCTGTAGATCCCCGTGGGCATCGCTGTGGGCAGCAGAGCACACCCAGAGCTCTCTCACGGGGTTTATGCACACAGGTCACCCTTGGCCTGGGGAGATGCAGATGACTTCACTTGAGGAACCCCCCCACACGTTCCAAAGAGCTGGGAAAGGTTTTATCTGTATTTCTACAGCACACATTGTAAATAGTTGTGCCAGGGATGGGTAGAGTTTGGGTTAAAGCCATCCTGAACACATCGATGACGTCTGTGCAAAGGGCTGGGCTTGATGGAAGTGTTGGGTGTGGCCGTGTTGGCTTGTGCATTGGCGCTGCCCTCCCAAGCCAAGGGTTGGCAACTCCCCAGCCACGCGGGTGAAGACGAGACAAGGTGTTGGCACAGGGCAGGTTCACGGTGATGGGGATAAACCCTCTGCCAGGCTGGGAAGGGAAAGGTGGAGACCAAGGTGAGCTGAGGAGCCAGAGCAGCATCACCAAAGCTCCAACGTGCAGCCCTTCCTGTGACAGCAAAGCCCAACCTGGGCACCCCAGCCCCGTTTTCCCAGTGCCGGAGCCCTTGGCCAACCTGGACAAGGGTCCTTGTGTGCTTGCCGTGCTGGAGATCTCTCTGGGCCGGTTGCGGGAGGGCATCACGGTCACATACGTCGTGGTGGGGTTCGTGCCCAGCACGCGAGGCTGTAGAGGGAAAACTAAACAATGTTATTTGGTCTAAATCTCCGAGCCTGGGGTGCAAAAGTCTGTCCCTGGGCTCCGGGGAAGGAAGGAGAGCACTCTGGAGAACGAAGCTGGGAGCAAGGAAGCAAAAGTGAGATCGGATTTGGGCAGCTCTAGGTGACCCCTCATTGCTCCGGTGTTGTTTTCCCAGGGATGAGGGGTTTTCCCTTGGAAGAGCCCCAGATTTTTACACTGGGTATTCAGGCATGAACCATCTTTCCAATCTGGAGATTAAAGTTGAGCCCAGCAGCAAAGAACCAGGATGGAAACAGGAGAAGGAAGAACGTTTGCCCAAGACACAGAGGCAAAACCTAATGTCTTGGTGGAACCCCAAATCTTCTTGTGGGCCAAGGAGAAAGGGGCATCAAGCGAGGCGAGATGTGGGCAGGTGGACACAGACAGCAAGGTGGTTTTCTTGAGGGCATCAGTTGGGTGTTTGGTGGGAACGGCCCTGTGGGACTCGCCAGCCCAAGCCACCCTTGCAGAGCCCACCCAGCACATCCCACTCTTGGGGACCCCCCTCCCTGGTTTGTCCCCAAAGCTGGGCCACCACTCACCCTGTGCTGTCCAACGTGGGCGATGGCAGAGTCTGTTGGGGGGCAAAACCCACAGCGTTAGCTCTTGCTTCCCATGGCAGGGGGGGCTGAGACCCCCCGTGCTTGAGCAGCAGTTTCCCTGAGGTCGGGACGGAACCCCCTGGCCTCTTGTCCTCTCGTTCCACCCCACTTTTGGCTGCAGCTCAAGCTGCCCTTCCACCCATGCATGAAGAGCAGGGATGAATCATGGAACCATGGGATGGTTTGCACTGGAAGGGGCCTTAAAGATCACCCAGTTCCACCTCCCCTAACATGGGCAGAGACACCTCCCACTGGATCAGGGTGCTCAAAGCCCCATCCAGCCTTGTCTGCAACATCTCCAGGGATGGGGCATCCACAGATTCTCTGGGCAAGGAGATGTTTTCTCCACCAGCGCCCATCAAGGGACAAACATCCCCTGCTTTGAGGCAGAAATCACGGTGAAGTGAAAAGGAGGAGGGAAAACGCCAGTCCCAGGGGGGCTGGATTGCAGAGGAAGGGAGGTCCCGCAGGCGCAGGGGTGCGTGGTTCATCTGGAAGGAGGAGCAGGTACTCACAGTGGATTTCGTCGTACTCACTCGCTTCCACCTGGTGGACAGGAATGTGCCTGGAGAGGAGGATGGAAGGGGTTAAGAAATCGTAGAATCACGGAATTGTCTGGGTTGGAAAGGACCTGAAAGTCCATCCAGTTCCAACCCCCTGCCATGGGCAGGGACACCTCCCACTGGATCACCTTGCACCGAGCCCCATCCAACCAGACTTTGAGCACTTCCAATGATGGGGCAGCTACAACTTCCAGACTCGTCCAAGGGTTTGAGCGAGAAGGGACCTTAAAGGCCATCAAATCCAACCCCCTGCCACGTGCAGAGACACCTCCCACTGGATCAGGTTGTGCAAAGCCCCACCCAGCCTGGTCTCGAACACCTCCAGGGATGGGGCAGCACTTCCCTGGGCACCCTGGGCCAGGGCCTCACCACTCTCATCGTGAAGGATTTCTTCCTAATCCCTAATCTAAGCCTTCCCCCTTCTGATTTAAAGCCTCTCCCCCTCACCCTATCATTCCTTGCCTTTGTAAGAAGTCCCTCCCAGCTTTCTTTCAGGCCCCCTAGCACACAGACCAGGCTGCCCGTGGCCAAGGACCACCCCATGGCAGCCTCCATCCACTCAGCCCCACAGCCAGCAGGGATTGCTCCTCACCTTTGGCATCTCTCTCTGCAGGGCCCTGCAAGGCAAAGAAAGGGAGAAGTGGGGATGCAGAGTCACTGCCCAACCCTGGCTTTGCACGAGAAGAAGCTGGGCTGAACCTCCCCACCTCACTATGGCAAAGATTTTTCCAGAGCAGCCTCTGCAACCCTGCTTCCCGTTCCCCACCCCGTCTTCTGTCAAGCTCCCAACAGTGCTGGAGACCCCCGGTGTGGAGGAGTTCTGCTTGCTGTGTTCAGAACACCTCGAACACTCCCTCTGGTGGCACTGGACGATCTCAAAGGTCTTTTCCAGCCAAGCGATTCTATGATTCTCATGCCTGGAGGGCTGAGAACAAAGGTCTGCCTGGGGCAGGGATGCACTTGGGTCTCTCCCTGCCCTCTTTGGCCTCTGAGCGCCATCACCCCTGTGGCAAAATCTTCCCCATCTCCGTAACTTTGCCCCTCAGTCCCGTTTTGGGTGGCTCTGTTGTTCCAGGTGTTGTTCCCAAAGGCCCGAGAGGCTCAGCTTGTGTGAAACAGGGCTGAGGAGCCAGCGAACCCAACCCTGCATGGGGCACTTTCTCCCCTCTGAGTTTCCCCTCGAGGTTTCCTCATGTCGCTCACCTTTCCTCAAGGCACAGAAGCTCCCTGCAGCCAGGAGGAGGATGGAGACGGCCACCACTGCTGACACGATGCCTGTGGGGAAGCTGTGGACGTGGGTCTGTGGAGCTGGGGGGACAGAAGATGTTGGGCATCATGGGGAGAAGAAAAAGAGCAGGACGTGGCCTTAGAGCCAGGCCAGATCCCCTTGAATGAACCTCCCCGTGTCCTGCAGCCCAGCCACCCCTCAGCTCGATGCTGGGGGCGCTGGGAGGGAATCATCACCTGTGGCCGATGGTGCCACCTGGGTGCTGGACATCCTGCCTGGGAAGAAAAAAGGACAAGGTGAGATCCTCCAGCTCTGACAGGCCCTGCACAAACTGAGCAAGAGTGGGCAACCCTGAGCCTCCCTCTACCAACCGGCATGGCAAAGACATCCATGGATGGCAGAGCTGTGGCTCTGGATTCCAGCTGGCCCCACCACTCTCCTCTTCCCGTGCCCCTGGGGCAGGAGAGGAACAGGATGCTCTGCTGGGACCTGGAGGAGTTGCCCTGGTGGCCAAGGCTGGGCTGGAGCGCACGCTCACCCCCGGCATGCCAAGGGCCAGGGGACACGCGCCGGGGCACGGCAGGGTCCCCACCTTCCCTTGGGGTCTGTGGGGCCCTGGCGTGGTGCCCAGTGCCACATCTCACCCGTGACAGTCAGGGTCCGGGCTGCGCTGAGGGCAGAATTCCTCACGTGGTTGAACTCATTCCTGTGCTGGTATCCACACCTGTACGTGCCCGTGCTCCCGGGCGTCACAGGCAAGGACACGGAGTAGCTCAGCTGCCCCCTCTGGGCTTTCCGGCTGAACTTCTCCTCCCCATCCTTGCATAAGACAATTCGGGTGGCAGGGGACAGCTCGTCAATGAAGCACTGGAAGAAAACGTCTTCTCCTTCCTGAACGTGGAAGGTGTTGAGGAAGAGCTGAGGAGCCGGGAGGTCACCTGGAGAGATGGCACAGGGATGCCCCGGGGCAGCGTTACTGCTGTGGGGGCTGCAGAGCAGCCTGGGTGTGGGAGGGCAAGAGTCTCCTCTGCAGGGCTTCACCCGTGGGGAAAGACCCCCTTGCCCGTCCCATCTGCACCCGTGCACAAGTCCCTTGTCTGGCCCTTCCCTGTGCTCACCATCCCCTGGGGAGCTGCAGAGGTCCTGGGCGGTCACGCCGGCACCTGCGCCGTGGGGCAGAGAGGGCTTTGGTTAGAGGGGCAGCGACCCAGCTCAGCCACGGTACCTGCCCAGTTCCCCTTTGCAGGGTCCTTGCTGGGCCAGCACCTCCCCAGCCCTCAGTCTCCATCCTGCGTCTCCTCGCTCTCCTCGCTTGGCACCTCCTCAGTCCTGCTTTGGGTGGCTCTGGTGTTCCTCGATGGTGGCCCTGGCTGCCAAAAGCTCTCTGAAATCAACCAGGTCTCCAGCTGTGACCCAAAGCCCCTTGGAGGAGCCGGAGGAACCCAGCCTTTGCTCAGAGCTGGAGCTGGAGGAGGACACCTGGCAGCAGCTCTGCCCCTCTGGGCTTCAGAGCTGCTCCTCACCCCCGGTGCCCATCGTGCCCTGGTCCCACCACGGCCCTGTCCTGCCCCTCTCAGTGCCCTCCAGCCCTCAGCCCCACGGCCAGGCGATGCCCCGACTCACCCAGCAGCAGCAGCAGCAGCAGCGGGAGGACAGCGGGGTGAGCAGAAGCCAGCCCAGCACAGCCCCCCGGCCCCAGCATCTTCTGGGGCACTGAGGGAGCTCCCCCTCCTCGCAGCCTCTGCTCTGCTCGCGGCTGGCGCGAGCGCTTCACGACCTCCCTGGGCTGGTCCTGCTGCGTCACTGTGGCCACCAGAGCCTGTCCCACAGCGCGAGGCTGTGACCAGCGGGGCCCTGCGTCGGCCCCCACCGCGGCCGCTGCGCCTGCAGAGCCCCCGCTTTCGTTTCCGCACCTGAGCTGTGTTCTGCGTGTCCTGCGTGGGCAGCGTCCTCGCTGCAACCCCCCTGGCTCTCCTCACTTGACACCACCCCAAGCCCCTCGGGGGTGAGTTTGTTCTTCCCACCCAGGTAACCCACAGCCCCTCATGGAATCATGGAATGGGTTGGGTTGGAAGGGTCCTTAAAGCCCATCCGGTTCCAACTGGCTGCAGCCAAGACGAGACGACAGCTGATGGGAAGAGGCACTCACTGAAAGAAGGAAAGTTCGTAGAACCATGGAAGGCTTTAAGTTGGAAGGGACCTCCAAGCCCGTCCAGTTCCACCCCCTCTCATGGGCAGGGACACCTCCCAGTGGATCAGGGGGCTCCAAGTCCCATCAAACCCAGCCTTCAACACCCCCAGGAATGGGGCAGCAATGACATTTCTGGGCACCCTGTGCCAGCACCTCCCCACCCTCCTGGCAAAGACACGTGGCCCTGGCACCCAGGAGCAAAGCAGCTCTCCCAGCGCTGCTCAGAGCCTTCACTCGAAGGTGGAGGAGCAACATCAGCTCCCACTTCTCAACAAACGCTTTCTAACTCACTTCCCACACTCCCTCTGCCCCCCAACGTGACTCCACAAGGGGCACCCTCAGCAGTTGGCCAGGACTGGATTTTTTTAATAGACACTACTTTCCGGCACTGAGTCCTCCTTTGGTCGTGCCGGGTGGAGGCAGGAGGCTGGTTCTGGAGAAGGAGAGGAGGCTCTGTTGTGTCACCCCCCCCGTTGGGTGGTTGAGTGTCTGCAAGCGGACACGTGGCCTTGCTGCAGATGCTGGAGCTGCAGCTCATGCACGCGTGGGTGGCACACAGCACACGAGAGTCTGGGTCTGCAGAGGAGCCCTGGGGTGGTTGCACTGGGACGAGAAAACCAGATTTGGTGCAGCCTGTGCCCATGCTTGGGTCACAGAATGGCACAGTTGAGAGGGCAGCTGGAAGTCAGAGGTGAACAGAGATCAAAGGCGGTGGTGAGAGCCAGGATGTTGACAGCATGCAAAACAAGTCAGAAACTGAAAGCAATTGTCCTAGCTTTCACCAGAAATGCACCTTTTATACCTTCAGAGGGGGCGGAGATCTCTCATCTGATAACTGATCTTGCAGAGCGGTTTCAGAGCACTTCCTCATGTGTCACCGCATTGACTGTCTTTTACCTCCATGCAAACCCAGCTGCTTCTTCTAAGCGTGAGCTCAGAGGTCAGGAAGGTCCAAAGGGGACCGGACAGGCTGGAGAGGTGGGACCGTGTGAATCTCATGAGGTTCATCAAGGTTGAGTGCAAGGTCCTGCAGCTGGGTTGGGGCAATGCCAAGCATAAATCCATGGAGAATGGACTGACAGCAGCCCTGGGGAGAAGGACTTGGGGTGCTGGGGGAGAAGAAGCTCCACAAGAGCCAACAAAGTGTGCTCGCAGCCCAGAAACTAACGGTGTCCTGGGCTGCATCCAAGGCAGTGGGACCAGCAGGGCGAGAGAGGGGATTCTGCCCCTCTGCTCCGCTCTGGGGAGACCCCACCTGGGGCCCTGTGTCCAGCTCTGGAGTCCTGAGCACAGGAAGGACCTGGAGCTGTTGGAGCGAGGCCAGAGGAGGCCACGGAGATGATGCGAGGGCTGCAGCAGCTCCTGCACCAGGACAGGCTGCGAGAGCTGGGGTTGTTCAGCCTGGAGAAGAGAAGGCTGCGGGGAGACCTTAGAGCAGGCTCCCAGTACCGAAAGGGGCTGCAGGAAAGCTGGGCGGGGGCTCTTGATGGGGGAGTGCAGGGACAGGATGAGGGGAACGGGTTTGAGCTGAAAGAGGGCAGACTGAGATGACATCTTAGGGAGAAATGTTTTGCTGTGAGGGTGGGGAGGCCCTGGCACAGGGTGCCCAGAGCAGTGGTGGCTGCCCCATCCCTGGAGGTGTTCAAGGCCAGGTTGGATGGGGCTTGGAGCCCCCTGATCCAGGGGGAGGTGTCCCTGCCCATGGCAGAGGAGTGGAACGGGGTGGGCTTTCAACTTCCTTCCAACCCAAACTGTTCCATGACTCTCTGTTTGGATGATGACCTCCGTAGGTCTCTTTCAACCTCAAGGAGTTTATTTTCCTGTGATTCTGAACACAGACCATAAGATGTGAAAAGACAAATTCCAAGTGGTACGAACTTGTGCTGTAGGTGCCTCTGTAACCAATTAGTCTGCGTGGGTTAATTCTCACTTCCTCCCCTCTGTTTGTTTCCTTGCAGATCCTGTACAGGAAGGCGATCCCTGTGGTAGAGCGGCAGAGAAGACTTGCTTAGACCTCTGGGCTGGTGACCACCCAACAAAATGCAAGTTAGAAAGCAATTAATAAGTTTGTGGAAAAAACATTATAATGTTTTGTCCATATCCTTTTATTCCATGGTTCTGATTGCAGTCGAGGAAATAATGGAGCTGGAATTTAGATGTCCCGAGAAGAAGTCATTCAAGATCTGGTATGTTGTATCCTGCTTTTCCTGTCCGGCATTCATTACATTCTTCCTGAGCTTGACCTCCCACCCGGGCTGCATCCCCTGTGGTCGCTGCATTGGGAAACACTCGTGTTGTTGGAATTGCGGGATGGTCTTCAAGTCATTTTTGCTTCCTCTGATCTGGTGCGTGATCCTGCTGTGCGACGGCAGATACGTCGACTGCCTGGCTTCAGAAAGTGAAGAAAGCCAAGATGCAAATGCAAAGCAAAGCCGAGCGGCAGGATTACCCAGTGAACTCTACATAATGTCTCAGGTAAGAGCACACGAAATCTGGGCATTGAGGTATTTTAATACCACCTGGGGTTTGTGTCTATGAAGAATCTCAAATGCATCTCAATATCCTTTGTCTATAGGAAAGCTGGGGAGGGGCTCTTGAGGAGGGAGTGCGGCGGTGGGACCAGAGGGGACGATTTTGAGCTGAGAAAGGGAAGACTGAGATGAGGTCTTAGGGAGAAATGTTGTGCTGTGAGGGTGGGCAGGCCCTGGCACGGGGTGCCCAGAGCAGTGGTGGCTGCCCCATCGCTGGAGGTGTTCAAGGTCGTGTTTGATGGGGCTTGGAGCCCCCTGGTCCAGTGGGAGGTGTCCCTGTCCGTGAGAGGGGGTGGAACTGGACGAACATGGAAAGCCTTTCGACGTCAAACCGTTCCATGATTTTACGACCTCTTCACGACACAAGGGTTCCCGTGGGACCCAGCATGGTCACTCCCACCATGGAGATGCTGAGTTGTTTCCACTTGGGCTGAAAACATTCCTTGTTTCAATGAGCTTCTCTTACCATCGGTTGTCATCTCCTGAGGGCAGGAGCAAGGAATGGGTTTTATAAGAAGTACCATAGCATCATAGAATGGTTTGGGTTGGGAAGGACCTTCAAGACCATCCAGTCCCAACCTCCTGTCACGGGCAGGGACACCTCCCGCTATGTGGCTCTTCTTACTCAACTACAAAATATTTTTAGGCATGTCAAGTGCAATGAGGTCATTAGTTTGGATATTTACTCTTCCAGCTGGCTGGGCTGTTCACTCTTACTATTGGCGTCCTTCTTTATGGCCTGAACCATGTGTACCCGTTGTGGTTCTGCTGTAACTACGAAGAAAGACATCAGAGAGAGGAGTTGGAGAGCCTCTTAGAGGAAGAAGCAAGGAAACACATTGAAGAAATGAAGAAAGAGAGTGCAGAGCGGATGATGGAACTGAAAGTGAAACCGTTTCTTCAGCGAGTCGGCACCAATGTCTGGACAAAAGTGGATTTAAGAAACCTATCGAAGAAAATAAAGGAAGTTGTAGAGTCTTCTGTTGGAGACACACGGGCTCCAGGACAACAAGGAGTGGAACAAACGGTGCCTTTCCATTCCTGCTTCGAGATGGATACAGCAGAACGCCCTCCAGCAATTAACACTTGCACAGTATCAGAGCATCACAGTACCGTAAGGTTGGAAAAGACCTTTGAGATCATCGAGTTCAACGCATGACCCAACACCTACACCTACTCCCACTTGTCAGCTACACCATGGCACTGAGCCTCATCCAATCTCCCTTTAAACACCTCCAGGGACGGTGACTCCACCACCTCCCCGGGCAGCGCATTCCAATGGCCAACCACCCTCTCAGGAAAGAACTTCTTCCTAATGTCGCACCTAAACCTCCCCTGGCGAAGCCTGAGACCGTGTCCTCTCGTTCTGTCGCCGGTCGCCTGAGAGAAGAGACCAACCCCTGCCTGACTACACCCTCCTTTTAGAACTTTGTTCTGACGAGGCGGGCAGCAGCCTTTGCCCAAAGGGTCAGAGCAGGTGCTGATGTGGCAAGACCAGGATGATCCATCTGTCCCAGGGAATCACCCACCCTGAACCCATCTGGGTCCTCCTGACCACCGGAGCAGGCCTGGCTCTCACGGTGGAGTCAGAAGAGTAAGTTGGGGGCATGGTCCTGCTCCAGCCGTGGTCGCCAAGCCATCAGGTACCACCAGGCAGCACGGGTCACCTTATTACACTCTTCCTCTTTCTTGGCCCTTATTCTTACGCTCTGGGACGGCTCTTTCTCCAGCGCAGGGTCTGGTTTCTGGGCACTGGTTTGCTGTATCTCTACCCAGACGTGCTAGTTCTAACCCTGTTACCTAGACACCCGCAGGCTTTGCCTTTGCATAAAGCAAGGAGGAAACAAAGGAGGAGGAAACATCTTTGGCTCGTAAAGGGCTGAGGGAAGGTGAGCTGGTCCTTCCCGAAGACTGCACTGGGTTGCGCTCTCCTGCTTGCAGAGAAGTAGCTTGGGCCTAATTGCAATAAAACGTTCTGAGAACGAGTCAAGTGTTGGAGTCTCTGTCCCCACAAAAGTGTCCCCACCTAAAAAGAGTTGTGGTCAATGACTCGGTGTCCAAGTGGAGAGTGGTGACGAGTGGCGCTCCGCAGGGGTCGGTACTGGGACCTGCGTGGTTTAACATCTCTGTCACAGACATAGACAGTGGGTTTGAGGGCCCCCTCAGGGCGTTTGATGATGATACCAAGGTGTGAGGCGTGGCCCACACGCTAGAGGGAAGGGATGGATCCAGAGGGAGCTGGACAGGCTGGAGTGGTTGGACTGTCCAAACCTGCTGAGGTTGAACAAAGCCAAGTGCAAGGTCCTGCACTGGGGTCAGGACAATCCCAAATACAAATACAGGTTGGGCAGGTTGTCCGGAGAAGAGAGGGGGAGCAGCCCCGAGGACAAAGACCTGGGCTGCTGGGGGAGGAGAAGCTCCACAGGAACTTGTGCTCGCAGCCCAGAATCCAAGCATGTCCGGGGCTGCATCCAAAGCAGTGGGACCAGCAGGGCCAGGGAGGGGATTCTGCCCCTCTGCTCCGCTCTGGAGAGACCCCACCTGGGGCCCTGTGTCCAGCTCTGGAGTCCTGAGCACAGGAAGGACCTGGAGCTGTTGCAGCGAGGCCAGAGGAGGCCACGGAGATGATGCGAGGGCTGCAGCAGCTCCTGCAGCAGGACAGGCTGCGAGAGCTGGGGTTGTTCAGCCTGGAGAAGAGAAGGCTGCGGGGAGACCTTAGAGCAGGCTCCCAGTACCGAAAGGGGCTGCAGGAAAGCTGGGCGGGGGCTCTTGATCAGGATGAAATGTTTTGCTGTGAGGGTGGGGAGGCCCTGGCCCAGGGTGCCCAGAGCAGTGGTGGCTGCCCCATCCCTGCAGGTGCTCAAGGCCAGGTTGGATGGGGCTTGGAGGCCCCTGATCCAGGGGGAGGTGTCCCTGCCCATGGCAGGGGGTTGGAACTGGAGGAGTTTGAGCTTCCAATCCAAACCATTCCACGATGCCACGATTTCATGAGTTTGTTCTCTGGATGGATCTTTGTGTATTCCATGTCATATTTTTTCAGAAGTAGGTTCTTAATGAAAATAAATGCTGAGAATTGAAGAGGTGGAAAACCATGGAAAAGGAATTGTAATTGGTCACAATGGATGAAATTCTTCAAAATGTCATTGTACTCACTGAAAAACAGGGGAACCTCTAGAATTTTGCAGTGACTGAGCTCTATTTACAATTTACAAAGTCCTCAGTAATCATGGATGTGATGGGATTTTGCAACGCTATCATAAACACATCCTTACCGTGTCAGCGACTCAGTGATTTTCTGGGATCCTGACCCCCCCCAAATTGTTGGAAGCCCTTTTTTAGGAGTAAATCTCAGGATTTCAAGACTGAAGCAGGAGAGGTTCTGGCTGTGTGGAAGGAAAACTTTAACGAGACGAATCACTTCGTGACCCTTTTTTGGCCCCTATCGCTGTCTACAACTACCTGAAAGGAGGTTGTAGGGAGGTGAGTGCTGGTCTCTTCTCCCAGGTGGCAGGTGATGAGAGGGAATGGTCTCAAATTGCACCAGAGGAGTTTAGATTAGACATGGGGAAACATTCCTTCACGGAAAGAGTTGTCAGGCACCGGCAGAGGCTGCCCAGGGAGGTGGTTGAGTCCCATCCCTGAAGGTGTTTGCAAGATGGGTAGATGAGATGCCCAGGGACTTGGTTTGATAGTGGACAGGTGTGGTTGGACTGGATGATCTCAAAGGTCTTTTCCAAGCAAGTGTTTCTATGATCCTAGGATTCTATTATTAGGCAGGAAAAGGACTTTAGGAACCCTTTAGCCCGTGAAAGAGTCACTGCTAAGCCAGAGGGTGTAGCTTCATTAGTTGGGGACCAAAAACCAAACGCACAACTTGACAAGGCTCTATCAGCACAAACCAGAGACAAACGAGTTGGTTGCCTTCCAGCCAGTGCGGCTCGTGAGCTGCTGAGCAGAGCACACCCTCGCCTCTGTGGGTTTCCTCCCCTTCACAAAGACGGTGAAGAAGAGAGGAAACATCTGTAGGGTTCTCATCCTTCCATCCTTCTCCCCGTGGCAGCTGCTGCAGCGGAGAGCAGTTTCACAGCTCAGGTTGGAGGTCATCTGCTCCAAACCCACTTCTCAGGTACTGCCAAGTAGAGCTGCTTGCTCTAATTGCTCTGATTGACTGTGTTGTCAAGGTGTAACCTCAGCCCAGATTGATCAGCAGCTAAAACCAGGCAGCTGCGTCCTAATTCCCTTCGCCACCCTTTTCCCCCCAGGGAAAGTGGAGGGGAAGTGAAAGGAAAAAGACTCGTGGGCTGGAAACTAAACCTGAAAGAGTTCTAATGAAATAATAACAACAACAATAATAATAATAATAATGGTGGTAGTTGTAGTAGTCATCATTAATAATGATGATGATGATGAGGAGGAACTGTTGGAATGGGTCCAGAAAACAGCTACAAAATTGATGCGAGGGCTGGATCCCCTCTGCTCTGAGGACAGGCTGCGAGAGCTGGGGTTGTTCAGCCTGGAGAAGAGAAGGCTGCGGGGAGACCTTAGAGCAGGCTCCCAGTACCGAAAGGGGCTGCAGGAAAGCTGGGCGGGGGCTCTTGATGGGGGAGTGCAGGGACAGGATGAGGGGAAGGGTTTTAATCTTCGGGGGGAGGTGGGGAGAGACTGAGATGAGATTTTAGAAAGAAATGTTTTGTTTTGAGGGTGGGGAGGTGCTGGCCCAGGGTGCCCAGAAAAGTCATGGCTGCCCCATCCCTGGAGGGAGGTGTTGAAGGCCAGGTTGGATGGGGCTTGGAGCCCCCTGACCCAGGGGGAGGTGTCCCTGCCCATGGCAGAGGAGTGGAACGGGGTGGGCTTTCAACTTCCTTCCAACCCAAACTGTTCCATGAATCTCTGTTTGGATGATGACCTCCGTAGGTCTCTTTCAACCTCAAGGAGTTTATTTTCCTGTGATTCTGAACACAGACCATAAGATGTGAAATTGTGAAAGATAGAGACCTACTTGTTTGGTCACTAAAACGCCGAACAAAGGCAGGAAGACCTTAGGTCCAACTGCATCCTAAGGAAATGAGTAAAGATTAGATTGTTTAACCAAACGTGGTGAAGTTTGCTTACAGCGTGGTATGGGAAAGAAGGTAAAGCTCGAGTTGTGCGACCGGATCAATACCCGGAATAGCCGAACATTAGGAGAAGCAACGTGGCATCGAGCGAAGGACTGCCCTGGCCTTAGATAAGGCTATAAAAGAAGAGGAGCAAAAGAAGGAGGGCACGGTCGTTGGCGGAGCAAAGACTCCCCGGCCGCCCAGCGCTGTTTTGTTTATTGCCTCCTTGCTAAATAAATTTGATTGGCTTTAATTGAGCTGGTTCCTGTCAATTATTGGAACGCATTTTATGACAAAATGACAAATTCCAAGTGGTACGAACTTGTGCTGTAGGTGCCTCTGTAACCAATTAGTCTGCGTGGGTTAATTCTCACTTCCTCCCCTCTGTTTGTTTCCTTGCAGATCCTGTACAGGAAGGCGATCCCTGTGGTAGAGCGGCAGAGAAGACTTGCTTAGACCTCTGGGCTGGTGACCACCCAACAAAATGCAAGTTAGAAAGCAATTAATAAGTTTGTGGAAGAAACATTATAATGTTTTGTCCATACCCTTTTATTCCCTGGTTCTGATTGTAGTCGAGGAAATAATGGAGCTGGAATTTAGATGTCCCGAGAAGAAGTCATTCAAGATCTGGTATGTTGTATCCTGCTTTTCCTGTCCGGCATTCATTACATTCTTCCTGAGCTTGACCTCCCACCCGGGCTGCATCCCCTGTGGTCGCTGCATTGGGAAACACGCGTGTTGTTGGAATTGCGGGATGGTCTTCAGGTCATTTTTGCTTCCTCTGATCTGGTGCGTGATCCTGCTGTGCGACGGCAGATACGTCGACTGCCTGGCTTCAGAAAGTGAAGAAAGCCAAGATGCAAATGCAAAGCAAAGCCGAGCGGCAGGATTACCCAGTGAACTCTACATAAAGTCTCAGGTAAGAGCACACGAAATCTGGGCATTGAGGTATTTTAATACCACCTGGGGTTTGTGTCTATGAAGAATCTCAAATGCATCTCAATATCCTTTGTCTATAGGAAAGCTGGGGAGGGGCTCTTGAGGAGGGAGTGCGGCGGTGGGACCAGAGGGGACGATTTGGAGCTGAAAAGGGGGAGACTGAGATGAGGTCTTAGGGAGAAATGTTGTGCTGTGAGGGTGGGCAGGCCCTGGCACGGGGTGCCCAGAGCAGTGGTGGCTGCCCCATCGCTGGAGGTGTTCAAGGTCGTGTTTGATGGGGCTTGGAGCCCCCTGGTCCAGTGGGAGGTGTCCCTGTCCGTGAGAGGGGGTGGAACTGGACGAACATGGAAAGCCTTTCGACGTCAAACCGTTCCATGATTTTACGACCTCTTCACGACACAAGGGTTCCCGTGGGACCCAGCATGGTCACTCCCACCATGGAGATGCTGAGTTGTTTCCACTTGGGCTGAAAACATTCCTTGTTTCAATGAGCTTCTCTTACCATCGGTTGTCATCTCCTGAGGGCAGGAGCAAGGAATGGGTTTTATAAGAAGTACCATAGCATCATAGAATGGTTTGGGTTGGGAAGGATCTTCAAGACCATCCAGTCCCAACCTCCTGTCACGGGCAGGGACACCTCCCGCTATGTGGCTCTTCTTACTCAACTACAAAATATTTTTAGGCATGTCAAGTGCAATGAGGTCATTAGTTTGGATATTTACTCTTCCAGCTGGCTGGGCTGTTCACTCTTACTATTGGCGTCCTTCTTTATGGCCTGAACCATGTGTACCCGTTGTGGTTCTGCTGTAACTACGAAGAAAGACATCAGAGAGAGGAGTTGGAGAGCCTCTTAGAGGAAGAAGCAAGGAAACACATTGAAGAAATGAAGAAAGAGAGTGCAGAGCGGATGATGGAACTGAAAGTAAAACCGTTTCTTCAGCGAGTCGGCACCAATGTCTGGACAAAAGTGGATTTAAGAAACCTATCGAAGAAAATAAAGGAAGTTGCAGAGTCTTCTGTTTGAGACACACGGGCACCAGGACAACAAGGAGTGGAACAAACGGTGCCTTTCCATTCCTGCTTCGAGATGGATACAGCAGAACGCCCTCCAGCAATTAACACTTGCACAGTATCAGAGCATCACAGTACCGTAAGGTTGGAAAAGACCTTTGAGATCATCGAGTTCAACGCATGACCCAACACCTACACCTACTCCCACTTGTCAGCTACACCATGGCACTGAGCCTCATCCAATCTCCCTTTAAACACCTCCAGGGACGGTGATTCCACCACCTCCCCGGGCAGCGCATTCCAATGGCCAACCACCCTCTCAGGAAAGAACTTCTTCCTAATGTCGCACCTAAACCTCCCCTGGCGAAGCCTGAGACCGTGTCCTCTCGTTCTGTCGCCGGTCGCCTGAGAGAAGAGACCAACCCCTGCCTGACTACACCCTCCTTTTAGAACTTTGTTCTGACGAGGCGGGCAGCAGCCTTTGCCCAAAGGGTCAGAGCAGGTGCTGATGTGGCAAGACCAGGATGATCCATCTGTCCCAGGGAATCACCCACCCTGAACCCATCTGGGTCCTCCTGACCACCGGAGCAGGCCTGGCTCTCACGGTGGAGTCAGAAGAGTAAGTTGGGGGCATGGTCCTGCTCCAGCCGTGGTCGCCAAGCCATCAGGTACCACCAGGCAGCACGGGTCACCTTATTACACTCTTCCTCTTTCTTGGCCCTTATTCTTACGCTCTGGGACGGCTCTTTCTCCAGCGCAGGGTCTGGTTTCTGGGCACTGGTTTGCTGTATCTCTACCCAGACGTGCTAGTTCTAACCCGGTTACCTAGACACCCGCAGGCTTTGCCTTTGCATAAAGCAAGGAGGAAACAAAGGAGGAGGAAACATCTTTGGCTCGTAAAGGGCTGAGGGAAGGTGAGCTGGTCCTTCCCGAAGACTGCACTGGGTTGCGCTCTCCTGCTTGCAGAGAAGTAGCTTGGGCCTAATTGCAATAAAACGTTCTGAGAACGAGTCAAGTGTTGGAGTCTCTGTCCCCACAAAAGTGTCCCCACCTAAAAAGAGTTGTGGTCAATGACTCGGTGTCCAAGTGGAGAGTGGTGACGAGTGGCGCTCCGCAGGGGTCGGTACTGGGACCTGCGTGGTTTAACATCTCTGTCACAGACATAGACAGTGGGTTTGAGGGCCCCCTCAGGGCGTTTGATGATGATACCAAGGTGTGAGGCGTGGCCCACACGCTAGAGGGAAGGGATGGATCCAGAGGGAGCTGGACAGGCTGGAGTGGTTGGACTGTCCAAACCTGCTGAGGTTGAACAAAGCCAAGTGCAAGGTCCTGCACTGGGGTCAGGACAATCCCAAATACAAATACAGGTTGGGCAGGTTGTCCGGAGAAGAGAGGGGGAGCAGCCCCGAGGACAAAGACCTGGGCTGCTGGGGGAGGAGAAGCTCCACAGGAACTTGTGCTCGCAGCCCAGAATCCAAGCATGTCCGGGGCTGCATCCAAAGCAGTGGGACCAGCAGGGCCAGGGAGGGGATTCTGCCCCTCTGCTCCGCTCTGGAGAGACCCCACCTGGGGCCCTGTGTCCAGCTCTGGAGTCCTGAGCACAGGAAGGACCTGGAGCTGTTGCAGCGAGGCCAGAGGAGGCCACGGAGATGATGCGAGGGCTGCAGCAGCTCCTGCAGCAGGACAGGCTGCGAGAGCTGGGGTTGTTCAGCCTGGAGAAGAGAAGGCTGCGGGGAGACCTTAGAGCAGGCTCCCAGTACCGAAAGGGGCTGCAGGAAAGCTGGGCGGGGGCTCTTGATCAGGATGAAATGTTTTGCTGTGAGGGTGGGGAGGCCCTGGCCCAGGGTGCCCAGAGCAGTGGTGGCTGCCCCATCCCTGCAGGTGCTCAAGGCCAGGTTGGATGGGGCTTGGAGGCCCCTGATCCAGGGGGAGGTGTCCCTGCCCATGGCAGGGGGTTGGAACTGGAGGAGTTTGAGCTTCCAATCCAAACCATTCCACGATGCCACGATTTCATGAGTTTGTTCTCTGGATGGATCTTTGTGTATTCCATGTCATATTTTTTCAGAAGTAGGTTCTTAATGAAAATAAATGCTGACAATTGAAGAGGTGGAAAACCATGGAAAAGGAATTTTAATTGGTCACAATGGATGAAATTCTTCAAAATGTCATTGTACTCACTGAAAAACAGGGGAACCTCTAGAATTTTGCAGTGACTGAGCTCTATTTACAATTTACAAAGTCCTCAGTAATCATGGATGTGATGGGATTTTGCAACGCTATCATAAACACATCCTTACCGTGTCAGCGACTCAGTGATTTTCTGGGATCCTGACCCCCCCCAAATTGTTGGAAGCCCTTTTTTAGGAGTAAATCTCAGGATTTCAAGACTGAAGCAGGAGAGGTTCTGGCTGTGTGGAAGGAAAACTTTAACGAGACGAATCACTTCGTGACCCTTTTTTGGCCCCTATCGCTGTCTACAACTACCTGAAAGGAGGTTGTAGGGAGGTGAGTGCTGGTCTCTTCTCCCAGGTGGCAGGTGATGAGAGGGAATGGTCTCAAATTGCACCAGAGGAGTTTAGATTAGACATGGGGAAACATTCCTTCACGGAAAGAGTTGTCAGGCACCGGCAGAGGCTGCCCAGGGAGGTGGTTGAGTCCCATCCCTGAAGGTGTTTGCAAGATGGGTAGATGAGATGCCCAGGGACTTGGTTTGATAGTGGACAGGTGTGGTTGGACTGGATGATCTCAAAGGTCTTTTCCAAGCAAGTGTTTCTATGATCCTAGGATTCTATTATTAGGCAGGAAAAGGACTTTAGGAACCCTTTAGCCCGTGAAAGAGTCACTGCTAAGCCAGAGGGTGTAGCTTCATTAGTTGGGGACCAAAAACCAAACGCACAACTTGACAAGGCTCTATCAGCACAAACCAGAGACAAACGAGTTGGTTGCCTTCCAGCCAGTGCGGCTCGTGAGCTGCTGAGCAGAGCACACCCTCGCCTCTGTGGGTTTCCTCCCCTTCACAAAGACGGTGAAGAAGAGAGGAAACATCTGTAGGGTTCTCATCCTTCCATCCTTCTCCCCGTGGCAGCTGCTGCAGCAGAGGGCAGTTTCACAGCTCAGGTTGGAGGTCATCTGCTCCAAACCCACTTCTCAGGTACTGCCAAGTAGAGCTGCTTGCTCTAATTGCTCTGATTGACTGTGTTGTCAAGGTGTAACCTCAGCCCAGCTTGATCAGCAGCTAAAACCAGGCAGCTGCGTCCCAATTCCCTTCGCCACCCTTTTCCCCCCAGGGAAAGTGGAGGGGAAGCGAAAGGAAAAAGACTCGTGGGCTGGAAACTAAACCTGAAAGAGTTCTAATGAAATAATAACAACAATAATAATAATAATAATAATAATGGTGGTAGTTGTAGTAGTCATCATTAATAATGATGATGAGGAGGAGGAGGAACTGTTGGAATGGGTCCAGAAAACAGCTACAAAATTGATGCGAGGGCTGGATCCCCTCTGCTCTGAGGACAGGCTGCGGGAGCTGGGGTTGTTCAGCCTGGAGAAGAGAAGGCTGCGGGGAGACCTTAGAGCAGGCTCCCAGTACCGAAAGGGGCTGCAGGAAAGCTGGGCGGGGGCTCTTGATGGGGGAGCGCAGGGACAGGATGAGGGGAAGGGTTTTAATCTTCGGGGGGAGGTGGGGAGAGACTGAGATGAGATTTTAGAAAGAAATGTTTTGTTTTGAGGGTGGGGAGGTGCTGGCCCAGGGTGCCCAGAAAAGTCATGGCTGCCCCATCCCTGGAGGGAGGTGTTGAAGGCCAGGTTGGATGGGGCTTGGAGCCCCCTGACCCAGGGGGAGGTGTCCCTGCCCATGGCAGAGGAGTGGAACGGGGTGGGCTTTCAACTTCCTTCCAACCCAAACTGTTCCATGAATCTCTGTTTGGATGATGACCTCCGTAGGTCTCTTCCAACCTCAAGGAGTTTATTTTCCTGTGATTCTGAACACAGACCATAAGATGTGAAATTGTGAAAGATAGAGACCTACTTGTTTGGTCACTAAAACGCCGAACAAAGGCAGGAAGACCTTAGGTCCAACTGCATCCTAAGGAAATGAGTAAAGATTAGATTGTTTAACCAAACGTGGTGAAGTTTGCTTACAGCATGGTATGGGAAAGAAGGTAAAGCTCGAGTTGTGCGACCGGATCAATACCCGGAATAGCCGAACATTAGGAGAAGCAACGTGGCATCGAGCGAAGGACTGCCCTGGCCTTAGATAAGGCTATAAAAGAAGAGGAGCAAAAGAAGGAGGGCGCGGTCGTTGGCGAAGCGAAGACTCCCCGGCCGCCCAGCGCTGTTTTGTTTATTGCCTCCTTGCTAAATAAATTTGATTGGCTTTAATTGAGCTGGTTCCTGTCAATTATTGGAACGCATTTTATGACAAAATGACAAATTTCGAGTGGTACAAACTTGTGCTGTAGGTGCCTCTGTAACCAATTAGTCTGCGTGGGTTAATTCTCACTTCCTCCCCTCTGTTTGTTTCCTTGCAGATCCTGTACAGGAAGGCGATCCCTGTGGTAGAGCGGCAGAGAAGACTTGCTTAGACCTCTGGGCTGGTGACCACCCAACAAAATGCAAGTTAGAAAGCAATTAATAAGTTTGTGGAAGAAACATTATAATGTTTTGTCCATATCCTTTTATTCCCTGGTTCTGATTGTAGTCGAGGAAATAATGGAGCTGGAATTTAGATGTCCCGAGAAGAAGTCATTCAAGATCTGGTATGTTGTATCCTACTTTTCCTGTCCGGCATTCATTACATTCTTCCTGAGCTTGACCTCCCACCCGGGCTGCATCCCCTGTGGTCGCTGCATTGGGAAACACTCGTGTTGTTGGAATTGCGGGATGGTCTTCAAGTCATTTTTGCTTCCTCTGATCTGGTGCGTGATCCTGCTGTGCGACGGCAGATACGTCGACTGCCTGGCTTCAGAAAGTGAAGAAAGCCAAGATGCAAATGCAAAGCAAAGCCGAGCGGCAGGATTACCCAGTGAACTCTACATAATGTCTCAGGTAAGAGCACACGAAATCTGGGCATTGAGGTATTTTAATACCACCTGGGGTTTGTGTCTATGAAGAATCTCAAATGCATCTCAATATCCTTTGTCTATAGGAAAGCTGGGGAGGGGCTCTTGAGGAGGGAGTGCGGCGGTGGGACCAGAGGGGACGATTTGGAGCTGAAAAGGGGGAGACTGAGATGAGGTCTTAGGGAGAAATGTTGTGCTGTGAGGGTGGGCAGGCCCTGACACGGGGTGCCCAGAGCAGTGGTGGCTGCCCCATTGCTGGAGGTGTTCAAGGTCGTGTTTGATGGGGCTTGGAGCCCCCTGGTCCAGTGGGAGGTGTCCCTGTCCGTGAGAGGGGGTGGAACTGGACGAACATGGAAAGCCTTTCGACGTCAAACCGTTCCATGATTTTACGACCTCTTCACGACACAAGGGTTCCCGTGGGACCCAGCATGGTCACTCCCACCATGGAGATGCTGAGTTGTTTCCACTTGGGCTGAAAACATTCCTTGTTTCAATGAGCTTCTCTTACCATCGGTTGTCATCTCCTGAGGGCAGGAGCAAGGAATGGGTTTTATAAGAAGTACCATAGCATCATAGAATGGTTTGGGTTGGGAAGGACCTTCAAGACCATCCAGTCCCAACCTCCTGTCACGGGCAGGGACACCTCCCGCTATGTGGCTCTTCTTACTCAACTACAAAATATTTTTAGGCATGTCAAGTGCAATGAGGTCATTAGTTTGGATATTTACTCTTCCAGCTGGCTGGGCTGTTCACTCTTACTATTGGCGTCCTTCTTTATGGCCTGAACCATGTGTACCCGTTGTGGTTCTGCTGTAACTACGAAGAAAGACATCAGAGAGAGGAGTTGGAGAGCCTCTTAGAGGAAGAAGCAAGGAAACACATTGAAGAAATGAAGAAAGAGAGTGCAGAGCGGATGATGGAACTGAAAGTGAAACCGTTTCTTCAGCGAGTCGGCACCAATGTCTGGACAAAAGCGGATTTAAGAAACCTATCGAAGAAAATAAAGGAAGTTGTAGAGTCTTCTGTTGGAGACACACGGGCTCCAGGACAACAAGGAGTGGAACAAACGGTGCCTTTCCATTCCTGCTTCGAGATGGATACAGCAGAACGCCCTCCAGCAATTAACACTTGCACAGTATCAGAGCATCACAGTACCGTAAGGTTGGAAAAGACCTTTGAGATCATCGAGTTCAACGCATGACCCAACACCTACACCTACTCCCACTTGTCAGCTACACCATGGCACTGAGCCTCATCCAATCTCCCTTTAAACACCTCCAGGGACGGTGATTCCACCACCTCCCCGGGCAGCGCATTCCAATGGCAAATCACCCTCTCAGGAAAGAACTTCTTCCTAATGTCGCACCTAAACCTCCCCTGGCGAAGCCTGAGACCGTGTCCTCTCGTTCTGTCGCCGGTCGCCTGAGAGAAGAGACCAACCCCTGCCTGACTACACCCTCCTTTTAGAACTTTGTTCTGACGAGGCGGGCAGCAGCCTTTGCCCAAAGGGTCAGAGCAGGTGCTGATGTGGCAAGACCAGGATGATCCATCTGTCCCAGGGAATCACCCACCCTGAACCCATCTGGGTCCTCCTGACCACCGGAGCAGGCCTGGCTCTCACGGTGGAGTCAGAAGAGTAAGTTGGGGGCATGGTCCTGCTCCAGCCGTGGTCGCCAAGCCATCAGGTACCACCAGGCAGCACGGGTCACCTTATTACACTCTTCCTCTTTCTTGGCCCTTATTCTTACGCTCTGGGACGGCTCTTTCTCCAGCGCAGGGTCTGGTTTCTGGGCACTGGTTTGCTGTATCTCTACCCAGACGTGCTAGTTCTAACCCGGTTACCTAGACACCCGCAGGCTTTGCCTTTGCATAAAGCAAGGAGGAAACAAAGGAGAAGGAAACATCTTTGGCTCGTAAAGGGCTGAGGGAAGGTGAGCTGGTCCTTCCCGAAGACTGCACTGGGTTGCGCTCTCCTGCTTGCAGAGAAGTAGCTTGGGCCTAATTGCAATAAAACGTTCTGAGAACGAGTCAAGTGTTGGAGTCTCTGTCCCCACAAAAGTGTCCCCACCTAAAAAGAGTTGTGGTCAATGACTCGGTGTCCAAGTGGAGAGTGGTGACGAGTGGCGCTCCGCAGGGGTCGGTACTGGGACCTGCGTGGTTTAACATCTCTGTCACAGACATAGACAGTGGGTTTGAGGGCCCCCTCAGGGCGTTTGATGATGATACCAAGGTGTGAGGCGTGGCCCACACGCTAGAGGGAAGGGATGGATCCAGAGGGAGCTGGACAGGCTGGAGTGGTTGGACTGTCCAAACCTGCTGAGGTTGAACAAAGCCAAGTGCAAGGTCCTGTACTGGGGTCAGGACAATCCCAAATACAAATACAGGTTGGGCAGGTTGTCCGGAGAAGAGAGGGGGAGCAGCCCCGAGGACAAAGACCTGGGCTGCTGGGGGAGGAGAAGCTCCACAGGAACTTGTGCTCGCAGCCCAGAATCCAAGCATGTCCGGGGCTGCATCCAAAGCAGTGGGACCAGCAGGGCCAGGGAGGGGATTCTGCCCCTCTGCTCCGCTCTGGACGCCTTTGGTCGCCGGGCAGATTCCGGGCCCGCGAGATGCGGAAATGGAAAGTGCCCGCCCGGACTCGAGCCCCAAGCGCCGCCATTGGCTGCGCCGCCGCCACGCGTCTAATGGCAGCCCGAGGAAGCGAGGACGTCACCCGTCGCCGGGCAGATCCCGGCTGCGCCTGGGGCGCGGGAAGAGTCAGAGGCGGCGGGAACAGAAACAGGGGCTCCTGCCTCCCCTCATTCCCAGTGTCCCCAGTAGCGGTCACCCCGCTCCTGCCCGCACCCCCATTCCCAGTGTCCCCAGTACCGGTCACCCCGCTCCTGCCCGCACCCCCATTCCCAGTGTCCCCAGTAGCGGTCACCCCGCTCCTGCCCCCCTGCCCGCATTCCCAGTGCCCCTCATTCTGGCTGGGAACGGGAACACAGGGACACGGGGCAGCTCAGAGCCCTTGGCACGGGGAGGGCACGGTGATCCCAGCACAAACCCAGTCTGGGTGAGAATGGACTGGGAGCAGCCCTGAGGAGAAGGACTTGGGGTGCCGGGGGGGAGATTCTGCCCCTCTGCTCCGCTCTGGAGAGACCCCACCTGGGGCCCTGTGTCCAGCTCTGGGGTCCTGAGCACAGGAAGGACCTGGAGCTGTTGCAGCGAGGCCAGAGGAGGCCACGGAGATGATGCGAGGGCTGCAGCAGCTCCTGCACCAGGACAGGCTGCGAGAGCTGGGGTTGTTCAGCCTGGAGAAGAGAAGGCTGCGGGGAGACCTTAGAGCAGGCTCCCAGTACCGAAAGGGGCTGCAGGAAAGCTGGGGAGGGGCTTTTTCCAAGGGCCCGGAGTGATAGGGTGGGGGGATTGGCTTTAAATTTGAAGGGAAAAGATTTGGTTTAGATATTAGAAAGAAATTCTTCGTGATGATGGTGGGGAGGCCCTGGCACAGGGTACCCAGGGAAGTGGTGGCTGCCGCAACCAAGGTGATGTTGGATGGCCTTGCAGCCCCCTGATCCAGGGGGAGGTGTCCCTGCTCATGGCAGGGGGTGGAACTGGATGGCTTTGTGGTTCCTTCCAACCCAACCCCTTCCATGCTTCTATGATGATGATGATAATGATGACAACGGCAATGAAAGTACTATAAATAAGAAAATAATTAAATATATACAAATAAATGAAATATCCCTCCCTGCCCCTCGACCACAACATCACCACAGATGCTGAAGCGACGGCACAGAGAAAAGGTCAGCAGCCGGAGGGAGCTGGACTCAGGAACTGGATTCATAGAATCAGAGAATCATGGAATGGTTTGGGGTGGAAAGGAACATGAAGGTCATCCAGTGCAAACCTCTACTACAGGCATGGACACCCCCCACTGGATCAGGGGGCTCAGAGCCCCATCCAGCTTGGCCTTGAATGTTTCCAGGAATGGGGCAGCCGCGACTTGTCTGGGCACCCTGTGCCAGGGCCTCCCCACCCTCACAGGAAAACATTTCTTCCTAAGATTTAGTCTAAACTTCTCCTCTTTTAGTTTAAAACCACGACCCCGTGTCCTATTGCTACAGACCCTGCTAAGAAGTTTTTCCTCATATTTCTTATCATCAGCTCCCTTTCAGTTCTGGAAGCTGCTCTAAGGTCTCCTCAGAGTCTTCTCCAGTCTCAACAAGCTCAGCTCTCTCAGTCTCTCTTCATAGGGGAGGTGCTCCAGGGCTTTGATGATCCCTGTGGTCTCCTCTGGAGTCTGGGTCCCTTCCAACTGAAACCATTCCATGGTTCTACCACACCTTCACAACACGGGGATTCCCATGGTCGTTCCCACCATGTAGATGTTCTGTGTTTTACGCTTGGGCTGAAAATGAGCCAGGAAACATGAGAGAAGTAGCAGTGATGGGATCGTCCATGCATCCCTCATCCTCATTCCTATTGTCAGCGTTAGGATCATGGAAGCCATCACTCCCCTTGGTCCATCCCTGGAGAAAAAGGAGCTGTGGAAGAGGTTGCCCAGAGCAGTGGTGGCTGCCCCATCCCTGGAGGTGCTCAAGGCCAGGTTGGATGGGGCTTGGAGCCCCCGATCCAGTGAGAGGTGTTTCTGCCCATGGCAGGGGATGGGCTTTGAGGTCCCTTCCAACCCAAACCATTCCATGTTTCTATGATTCTATGATTCTAAGGGACCCACAGGTCCCAGATAATGAAAGTCAGCATGACATATGAACTCTCAGCACCGCAATAAAAAAAAATGTTTCCTATTTATTTTTGATTTAATGAAGAGAAACATGGAGTAGAAACTCTCAGGAGTGGTGAAATCAGAGAAAATGGAAGCTGTGGCTGCTTCTCCTCAGTCTAGGTCGACTGGTCAGTCTAGGTCAAGAAAGAGATCTGACTAGTTCCAGGTGGCTCCCCTTGGAAGGAGGTGGAGCACATGGCATTACAAAAGTCAGTGTCAGGTACGCTTCTTCGTCTTGGTGAATTTAGCAGCGCAAATGGTCTGGTCTCTCAGTCTGGGTGGACCCAAGCAGGGCTGTCATGGCGCAGGCTCTGCTGCTCTTACCCTTCTCCGTCTCCACAGAGTCCATGAGATTTCACAGTATCACAGTACCATAAGGTTGGAAAAGACCTTTGAGATCATTGAGTCCAGCCTATGACCCAACACCTACACCTACTCCCACTCGTCAACTACACCATGGCACTAAGAGCCTCATCCAATCTTTCCTTAAACGCCTCCAGGGACGGTGACTCCACCACCTCCCCGGGCAGCGCAGTCCAATGGCCAATCACCCTCTCAGTGAAGAACTTCTTCCTAATGTCAAGCCTAAACCTCCCCTGATTTGCTACAGTTCAAGTCCATTTTCTCAGTATCTCCAGGGGGAACTCCCAGTCTGTGTCACGGTTGATGGAGAGCTGTTTCCCCTTTTCTCCTGCCTCACCAAGGCCTGGCCTGAGGAATGGGTACAGCTTGGTTGACTCTTGCACACGTTTGATGAAGGTTTCCAGGATGCAGTCTGAAACCGTGATGTTGTAGAAGGAGAGCGTGCTCTGCTCCAAGTCCAAGTTCAGCCCAACCACCGGGAGTTGGACAGTCTGGCTCTGCATCTTGGCGTTGGCCTCCTCAGGCCAGTACACCCCCTTCACCCTTCTCAGCGACCAGACGCCATCCTCAGGGAGGTGATCCCAGCTCCTCTCTTCCAGTGTCCCCCTCACAGCCTCCGTCAGCACCCCCAGCTCCCAATCCAGCGCATCCCACAATTCCACCTCCCAGTAATAATGCCCAGAGGCAAAGCCCTCCCTCCCCACCACGATGGGGAGCTGGTGCTTGCTGAGGGCCCTCTGGGCAGAGGGTTGGTGCTGGACTGTTCTCCCATCAGGGGACAGGACAAGCTCAGAGTGTTTCCATGTTTCATCCAGGGTGATGGGCACTGGGGAGAGAGGAGGAGCTGTTGGCGAACACTCATGAGAAGGGTGGGAGCAGAAGAGGGACCAGGTGCTTCGCGAAAGCACTGGAAGGAGACCTCCTGCTCCCAGGTCAGCCTGGCAGCCAGGCATGGCTCCTACCCGAGGGGTTAACACCTCCCCGGCAGACAAGGAAGGACAGCTTCCTTCCCAAGAGAGCTGCTCCCAGGTCTGTAGGTCTGCACTGGAGGACCCTGGCCATGGATGCTGCTCGACTCAAGGGAGCATCCAGCTCAGCAAGGAGCAACGTTTTGGCCGGCTCTTTCCGAAAGGAACCAAGGAGACTTGCTCCTAGTGCTGACACCATTCTCCAGCTTCCAGCCCTCCCCTCTCATTCCACCTCCACAGAACTCACCCATGTGGCTTCGAGCTCTTCTGAACCCTGTTCAAAAAGAAAACCCAAATCAAAAGCAAATACTCTGCGTTCAAAGGCCCCAAACCCCATGATGGCTCCACGTCCCTTCCACAGCGCTGGCTCAGCACCTGCGCAGAGCTCCAGCCTCCAGGTTGTCCATCACAAGCTCCCAGCTTCACCACAGGGAAACTGGGAAGCCCCGAGATGAGCTCTCTGAGCCCACAGCACTCATGCAAGTCATGGTCCGTTCCTGTGTGGAGCCCCCGATCTCTCCTCCAGCAGGACCTCAGCCGAAGTCCCCACGGGGAGCTCCTGTCTCACCTGCGCTTCCCTAGGGCTGCGGGATCCAGAGAAAACCTTGTTCCCGTTGTACACAAAGAGGCAGAGGAAGGGAAGGGGCCTTGACTTACCCAGCTCTTTGCTCAGTGCATCTGAAACAGAAACACAGAATATTATGGGCTGCTGTCTGGCCCGGGAGAGGGCACTGGCACTGCTGGATACGGACCCCCAGGGAGAACAGCAGTGACCACAGAGCAGCCACGACTTCACTGGGCACCCTGTGCCAGGGCCTCCTCACCCTCACAGCAAAACATTTCTCTTGAAGATCTCATCTTAATCTCCCTTCTTTCAGCTGAAAACCGTTCCCCCTCATCCTGGCCCTGCACTCCCTGATAAAAAGCCCCGTCTTACCACACCGATCCTGCAGCCTCTCATTCTCTGCAACAAAAAGCGGAGAAAAACATTTTTGCTTTCCCAGTTGAGGATTTGAAGAAGGACTTTCAGATGCCGCTGCATCAGGCGTGCACGGCAGCGTGGCAGCGTGGGAAGAGTCTGCGGGGTGATTTCCCTCCTGGGCATGGAGACCTTGGGCAGCTGGAGAAGCTGTGCCTGCTCCATGTGTGTGAGGGGAGGGTTGATGATGGCTGCAGGGGTGGGCTTGGATCTGCACACACCCTGTACCCAGTTCCCTTACTGTGACCTGACTATGGGAGTAGAAAAGAGGACGTGAAAGGAGAGGGCACTTTGATGCAGAGCAAGAGTGATGAAGAGGAGACGTCTGTGTGGGAGGAAGGTTATGTGACAACGGCTACGTGTGCTTGGGAACAGCCGGGTGGGACCTTCTCAACGTGGAGAGGTTCATTTTACTGTACCTGCATCTGTGGTGTTTTCCTTCCATCCTGTAGAGGGAGGGAAAAACACAAGATTCAGCTGGTCAGTCATGGCCTGGTGTCCCCAGCAGACCCCACAGAACGCCTGGGAGGATCACAGCTGGTGGGAGAGTGGTTGTCATGGTTACGACTGAGCTCTGCCTTCAGGATGCACACTGCCTTGAGCCTGGAGATCGACAGCTAACGGGGTTGTTCTCGCACCCCCACCCAACTCCTGCCCTGTCTCTACTGTCCCACACTAAATCAATGAGGTGGTGGGTTCCGTCTATGATTTTGGATGTGGGAAACCACTACATCCTCCTCTGGAGAGCTGGGCTCACAGGAACTGAGCACTGAGCTCTCCAGAGGGTGGTGCTCCTGCTGCTTGTGATGGAGGAGTGGGTGACAGCAGAGGGGATATGAAGCCACTTCAGGAGGGAGTCTCCAAGGGAAGGAACCAGCCTCTTCCTCTGCTGGAGGCTACGGAGCCAAAGGGTCTCGTAGGACCATGTCTCTTCTCACATCTACTCTTCAGCTGAGATAAGAGGTTGAGCTCTTAGCTTTGCTCTGGGGATGCAAGGAAATGGCCCTGCAGCTGCAGGAGGGAAGATGCTTGTGAATGAGCATCAAGGTGGGCACTCCAAGAAAGAGATCTGACTTACCATCAGCATTTCAAGTAATTTCTTCTGGTTTTTTCCTCCTAGAAGCCCTCTGTTTTGCTGCAATGTTCAAAGAACAAAATTAAATAAACATCAAAGCACATGGACAATACTGGGCAGGGGATACTGATGCCATTTGTGAATTGGAGGGGAAAAAATCATCTGAGATCATAGAATCATAGAATGAATTGGGTTGGAAAGGACCTTAAAGCCCTTCCAGTCCCAACTCCCATGCTACGGGCAGGGACATCTCCCACCAGCCACGACTTCTCTGGGCAGCCTGTGCCAGTGCCTCACTACCCTCATCACGAAGAATTCCTTCTTAATGTCTCATCTAAATATTCCCCCCACCAATTTAAAGCTGTTCCCCCTCATCCTATCACTACTTGCCCTCTGAAAAAGTCCCTCCCCAGCTTTCCTGGAGGCCCTTCAGGTACTTGGTACCTTAAAGACAGAAGAGTTTGTTGGGGGAGAAGAGTGTTCCCATGAAACCCGCTCTATTTGGATTCGCAGCTTTCACTTCATCCAGAGTTTGGTCCCATTTCCTGCAAGTTTCTCCTTGGTCCTTAACCCCCAAAATGGTCTTGCTGAGATCCCAGACCCTGACTGCCACATACACCAACTTTTATTTGGCTGAGAAAAAGCTGCCCTGTGGGATGGGTTTGCCTCTCATCTTCCCACTGTTCCTTGGAGTAGATAGAATGGAATCATGGAATGGTTTGGGTTGAAGTGGACCTCAAAGCCCATCCAGTTTCAATCCACTGCCATGGGCAGGGATACCTCCCACTGGGTCAGGGTGCTCCAAGCCCCATCCAACCTGGTCTTGAACACCTTGATTTGAGGCTTAATATCCCTTCTTCAGCACGGATATGTTGGAACCTCATCCAAGTTTGAGAAGTTGGAAAGCAGAAAGCACAAAGCAGCCAAGCAAAGCACACTCAGCTTTTCCCCCAGCACCTCCGTGCTGACACTAAAGGGTGGTCAGAGGTGGTCCCTGCATAAGGACTGCACCAAAGCCACTCCAGGCTGCCCACGTGGGATGCACCACATATTTAAGACAAATCCCTGAGTCTGAGTTGGATTCCATAGGAGATTTTCCTGGTCAGTAGTAGGAAATGGGCACCAGCTGGAAGTATTTCTCTCTCCTGTCCCAAAATCTTGGCTGATCTCCTGTGGATGAGGGGATGGTGTTGACCATCAGGGAGTGCAGGCTGACCAGCTGCACCTGAGTTTATAAACACCTGTTCACAAATGCTGCCTGCTGACCAGGCTAGAGGTGAACTGGCAGTCCAAACATCTCCTCATCCCCACTGGGAAGTCACAAGAGTGCAGACAGGACCATCATTCCCACCAGCAACACAGTCAGGGATCCTGAATACGTGCCTGTCCCTCAGATGGTCTTACCTCCACCCAGCAGTGAAGACTGCAGTGAGCGAGCCCTGTGCCTGCCACAACAAGGCTCAGGCTAGAGGTGAAGGCTGCAGGACATCTTTCATCGTGGGAACTCACCCCAATCTCTCAGCAGCTCTTCCTGCACGCTCCATCTCACCCCACAACACAACGTGCATCCTGAAACCCTGTCCCTCCCAAAAGATCCAGTGCAGCTCCTAGAAGCTCCTTCCTTGCCTAAAACTACAAAGGCTACCCCGACCCTCACAGGGCTGGCCAGATGGCCAGTTCCCTGGGTTCCCTCCCGGGTGGTGGCACATGGGTTGAACTTCTCTTGGCTCCTTGCAGACCTCTCAGTCCCATCTCAGCAAAAGGCAGTGACTTGGCTGGGGTGAGTGGGGAGGTGGAGTGCTGGGTTGGGTGAGGGGGTCATCAGGCAGGGGACAGAGCAGTTTAAGGTGACTTTTCCCTCTGTAACAACTTCACCTCTTCACCACCCAGCCCATGAAATCTCCAACCTGCAATGCTGAGAGCAGTGGCTGCATCAGCGCTCCGGTTCGCGGACCTTACGACGCAACTGTATGTCCCTTCATCTGCTGGCTGGACGTTCTTCAACATTAGGGAGACATTCCCAGTGGCCAATCCATCCCTGGGCATCGCTGTCCGCCAAAGGTACTTTGGTGCTTGATGGACACCAAGCTGCCCCTGTGGGTGGACGTCCTCTATACACCCATCTGTGATTTTCTTCCACTGCACTTCGATGTTACCCAGTGGACTTGTGGAAGAGATGTGGCAAGGAAGGATTGTGTCCTGGTTGACGATGCCCACTACATTCTGGGGAGAGGTGACCTCAAAAAGATCTGTGGAAACAAAAGCTGAGTGAGCAGCAAGCCTGAAATCATAGAACGTCCTGAGTTGGAAGGGACTCACAAGGATCAACAAGTCCAACTCCTGTCCCTGCACAGGACAACCCCGACATTCACACCACGTGTCTGAAGGCACTGAATGTGTCAATGTGAAGGATGTAGAGGATAAATTATTTAATATGAGGGTGGTGATGCCCTGGCACAGGTTGCCCAGCGAAGTTGTGGCTGTCCCATCCCGGGAGGTGTTCAAGGCCAGGTTGGATGGGGCTTGGAAGAACCTGATGAAGTGTGAGAGGGATTTGAACTGAATGGACTCTGACGTCCCTTCCGATCCAAACCATTACATGATTCTATAACGACAAGGACAAATATTTTTCCTGGTCCCAGAAACTGGGGAACAACTGAAAGTTGTAAACGTTCACTGGTGATGTTGGTCCCTTCTTTCACTGCACCTTCAGTCAAGATGATGACAACAAAAAGATGCCAACAATGGGGAAAAGTAAAATCACTGGAGATCTTTTGAGGAAGTTAATTTTGGTTTGAAATTGTCTCACAGTCACTTTCTCCTTTTCTCTGTGGCAAAATGGGAACTGGGGGAACTGAAGAGCCCAAAGTGATGGAAGAGATGGAGAAGCTGGGCTGGTAGAAGGTGTACAGGATCGGATTATTTGGGGAAAAAAGAAAGGAAAGAAGCTTAAAAGGCTGTGCAGAGATATTTCACCCAGCTTCCCAGCTGGTCTTGACCCTTTCCAAGCCGGTGTCACCAGCAGCTGGGCAGCTGTGCCAGTGCAAACTGCCCATGGAGGCAGAGAGGTGGGGCTGGAGCACAGGTGGATGTGTCAGAGCTGCTTTGGCTCAGGGATTGCCCATCTCCACCAAGGGACAGAAACTCAGGCTGGGAAGGGGTAGATTCCCTGACAGCAGAGCAGTAGGGCAGCTCTTTTGGGGTTGAAATGAGGAGACCAAACCCCTCAGCCTGAGGTCCCATCATCTGCAGGCTTTAACCCCTCAGGAACGAGCAGAACAGTGTATGAAAGCGTTACTGAGCAAGGGACGGCTGTGAGCAGGGCCACCGCCAACAGGAGCCGTCGCCTCTGCTCCATTCCTGGAGCTGCGCGTGTGGGACCATCACGCAGGTGACCTGAAACGGGCACAGAAGGAAAGCGGTAAAGCTGGGCAACCCCTGCCCAAACCCATCGGATATCTCTCAAATGACTCTTGGCATCGACTGCCTCTTCTGAAGGTGCAAAGTGCTCAAAAAGCTGAGTTTAGACATCGAGAGAACTCGTGCCTTTCCAGAGATGGAAATCAACCTTGCAGCAGGGAATTTCTCACAGTCTGACACCCTCCCAGGAAGTTCTCATGGGTTAAGAGAGAAAAATGCAACCCAGACCCAACTGCTGACTGCAAAAAGGCCTGGAAGAGACCTCTAAGATCATCAGGTCCAACCGTCAGCCCAACCCCACCTACTAAACCGTGTCCCCAGGTGCCATCTTTACATGTTCTTTGAATCTCTCCAGGGAAGGAGACGCCACCACTGCTCTGGAGTTGTTTTCTTCATAGAACCACAGAATGTCCTTAGCTGGAAGGGACTCACAAGAATCAGTGAGTCCAACTCTTGTCCCTGCACAAGACAACCCCAATATTCACATTGTGTATCTGAGGGCCTAGGCCAAAGTTTTCTTGACTATTCCCAGGCTTGGTGCACTGACTTCTTCCCTGGGAAGCCTGTTCCACTTTTCCGCCACCCTCTGGGTGAAAAACCTTTTCCTGATGCCCTACCCAATCCTCTCCTGGCACACCTTCCTGTCATTCCCTTGGGTCCAGAGAGAAGAGCTCATTGCCTGCTCTGGGCTGCAAGTGCCCTTTGTCAGCTCATGAAGAGCTCCTAATGCACCAGCACCCCCGTACAATCAACTGCAGAGAAAAGCAATCAGCAGATAAAGAACCTACAGTGAGAATTCAAATGTAGAGAGATCCTAATATTCAGCATGACGTTAGAATGTAGAGCGCACACCACAAGGTTCTTACACAATGGCATCCCAATGGGTGAGAAGAAAGGATTCAGCCCGTTTACTGCTCCCAGAAAGTTCCCAGGAAGCCTTCTCTAGAGCTTCCTCACTTTGCTTTCTGTTTTTATAATAACTCACCCCATTAAGGTGGAGCTTGGGTGGAGTTTGAGTGGCTTTAATCATCCAGTTTTCCACTCCTGATTGGTGGAAGAAGCTCTTGCTTCCAATTTAAGGGCTCAGCAGTAGAAATTAGTTGCTCACGCCCACTGGGAGTGCTTTGGGGAGGGGCATGAAGAGGCAGATGGGGTGCAAGGAAGTGTGTTAATGCCATTATAATGCCATTATAATGAGCAGACTACAGATAAAATGCACATTTTCATCCTGACTGCTCAAGTGGCAATCGCCATCCCTTTACAGGTGTAAAGTACTTTTCTGGCTTAAAGTATATCAACAGAAGAAGTAATAAATAGTCTTTGTGTATCTTCCCTTTCCTTCCCTTCTCTTCCTCTCTTGGTTTTCTCCCCATGCTTCAAAATGACTTTGCCTTTGGATTGCATGAACAGCCCTGGAGAAACAAAAGGTTTTGTCTAAACCAGGTCTCAGGGCTCCTTCTGAGCACGTGAGAGAGGGGCAGGGGGAACATTGCAAGAAAGAGGTTTCTGTCCGACTGTGAAAGGTGGGCTGACCCATTCCTGGAGGCACAAGCCTGTCCCGCTCGCTGATCTCAGCTGCACCGGGAACGAGCCGTGCACACGGCATCGACAGCAGAGGCGCGTTGACGACGGCTCCACGCACGCATCACGCAAGCCCTGCAAGCTTTCTCCCTCCGCTCACCTGCAGCCTTGCCTTTAAAGAGTTAAACACTGAATCGCATCCCCAGGTGTGAACTGGACTTGGGACAGGACTCTCCCAGTCTCAATTGCTTTTGATGACGCCCAGAACTGTGCAAAGTCCAAGGCAATGAAGGCTTCGTGTAAGCGCAGCAGTGCCCGACCAGTGACAGCCAGTTCGGCTCAGGAGAGACAGCGCTGGGACGTGATTGCTCTCCAGGTGAGTGACTGCATTTTGGTGAGAACTCGCTGTGATTTGTTAGGAATGCATTGCTGGGGCTCTGCTTTCAGGGAAAACCAGCCCCAGGTGGGGGGGTGAAGGAGTTGAGAGCAGCCTGGAAGACAAGGGGAGGTGCGGGGTTGGAAGCCCCACCTGAGCTGGCAAAGAGCACTCGCAGCTCGGAAGCCAACGTTGTCCTGGGCTGCATCCAAAGTAGTGGGGCCAGCAGGGCGGGGGAGGGGATTTTCCTCTCTGCTCTGGAGAGACCCCACCTGGGGCCCTGTGACCACCTCTGGAGTCCTGGGCACAGGAAGGACCTGGAGCTGTTGCAGCGAGGCCAGAGGAGGCCCCGGAGATGATGCGAGGGCTGCAGCACCTTCCATCTGAGAAGAGGCTGTGAGAGTTGGGGTTGTTCAGCCTGCAGAAGAGTGAGCTCTGGGGGGACTTCACAGCAGCCTTTCTGCTGTCATCCAGGATGACGACTGGGGTTTGTGTGGCCAGGCTGTGTTGCGCTGGTGCTGCAGGGGTGACCTCTGTGAGAGGAGACCACGGGCTGTCCTTTGTTGGCCACAACCCCAGATCCCCAGGCTGCTTGGGTGAGAAGATATTTATTGTTGGGAACAACGGAGTGAGGCTGAGTCTGAGAAGAAAGGGATGGCACAGAGAAGGTGATTTTGGTTTTGCCTCTGTTTGTCTCCAAGCTGCTCTATTCTAAACTGGCAATAAATCAGACTTCATAGAATCATGGAATGGTTTGGGTTGGAAGGGACCTCAAAGCCCATCCAGTTCCAACCCCTGCCATGGTCAGGGACAGCTCTGACTGGATCAGGGGGCTCCAAGCCCCATCCAACCTGGCCTTGAACACCTCCAGGGACTGGACATCTATGACTTCTCTGGGCAACCTGGGCCAGGGCCTCACCACCCTCACAGGAACAAATTCCTTCCTAAAATCCTATCTCAATCTCCCCTCTTCCAGCTGAAAACTCTTTTCTCTATCGCTATAGTGACACTGCTGACCAAGAGCCCCTCCCCAGTTCTTCTGCAATCCCTTTCAGTACTGGGAGGCTGCTCTGAGGTCTCCCCACAGCCTTCTCTTCTCCAAACTGAACAATCCCAACTCTCTCAGCCTGTCCTCGTAGCAGAGATGCTCCAGCCCTCAGATCAGCTCTGTGGACTCCTCTCAACTTGCTCCAACAGCTCCATGTTCTGCTGGCTGATGAGAAGATCAACATGAGCTGGAAAAGTGCGCTCCACTCCAGAAAGCCAAACAGATCCATGCCCTTCTGTTCACTTTCCCCAGGTCGAGTCTGTTTGCCCGTGATGGGAAGCAGTGAGGTGTCTCCCTGTCTTTACATCAGCCAACGAGCTTCTCTGCCTTATTTTCTCCCACGGTCCAGTTGAGGAGGAGCAGTGAGAAAGGAGTTTGGTGGACCGCCCCACTACCACCCTTTCCATAGACCTTGGTCAGGGTAACCTCCAGGACTGGATTTTGCCTGAAGGAATGAGCACATGGACAACAGTCCTGTTACTCTTAGTGTTACACGATCGCTGAGGCCAAGCACCTTCTCCTGCGCTCTGCACATGCGCACACTCTTCATTTTGACCAATGCTGTGCGTGGCTGTGAGAGGTCTCAGGCAGCCACACTGCACCCACAATGGGGTAGGGACCGGCTAGGACTCCATCAGAACATCTCACCACCTCTGCTTTCTGTTGCCTAGGGCTGTGCCCACCTCACACCTTTGGACACCTTTTCCCTTGGCTGGCAGAGAGAACCCTGAGGAGAGAGCACGGGGAAGCAGAAGGTGCGACAAAATGTCTGGAGAATACGGTAAGGGTTGTGTTTCTTCTTGTTGGAGAGGGGTGGAAGGGAAAGGGAGGGTCCAGGGGATGATCAGGCAGCAGTGTCCCAGAGCAGTGGACACGTTTGGGCGGTGGAGTGATTCTGCTGGATCCCATTCCTCTTGCCCGAGCTCCTCCCAGGGGACCTCTGGGACGCGGAGCACCTGTGCAGAGGGATGCAAGGGCCTGTGGAGGACGATCCCTCTGAGTGTCTCTGATGAGAGGCACGTCCTGTTGTAGCAGAGGGTTCTCCTTGTGGTTGGTAGGGGAAGGCTTTCCAAGGACGGGCTCAGGTGAAGCTGCTGAGGGATCAGCACATCCTTTCTGGGGTCCCTTTTAACTCTTGGACAGCAGGAAAAAAATTGTCACTTCCTTGCTGGACTAGATCTGAGAAGGAGCATGAAGCACCACATGGGCACTGCCTCTGGTGCAATGTGCAGACATTCTTCACCCTGGATTCTCTTCCAGGCAGAAGCCGTGCATCTCCTCAGAGATCAAGGACATTCCACCACAGAAAGGACGCCCCTCACCATGCAGGTGAGATCCTGGCTTGACCATGCTATGGTAGCTGACCATAACCCTGGGAAGGGTCAACGTGAACATTCAAGGGAAGGAAGAACTCCAGCCCATTGAACCATGCCAGATGGGGGGGATGGGATTCTGACTTGTTTGGACATTAGCCAAGTCCACCCAACCATGGGATCAGGAAGATTTACAGAGGCTCCTTGTGGTAACTGCGGCAGCTTCAAAGCCAAGGAGAGCATCAGTGGGGCTCAGCAGTGCGATACCCTCACCGTCAGGCTTTGGGTTCACAGGACCTTGGTTTTGCTGTGGGATGGGTCCTCCCCCAGAAACTCTTCAAGGTGATCCTGTAGTTCCTTGAGTAAAGGTCTCATGAAGTTTCCTCTTTGTCTTTTTTATCTTTTTGGTCACATGAACGTAACGTCCAGTACCCGAGATCCCGCCGGGCATTGTCCCAAAACAGAAGGAATTCTTCGAAGGCCAAGATAAGTCTGCTGAATCCCACCCTCGTGTCTGGCTGCCACCACATGAGCAGGGTGAGACTCTCACTTCCCATGGGGACCGGTGGACGTTCTGCACCCTGACCTCTACCAGTGTGACTGGGCTACCAGTGTTCAGAGCTGCCCAGGCTGTGGGCTTCCCCCGGCACAGACCCGGGCAGCCTGGACTCTTCTGGATCCCTTCCTCCCTTGCTTCCAAGCAAGGGTTTTTCCCGCCCCCGCTCTTTCCGGGTGGGATGCTTGTAGGACAGCGTTCTCCCCACAAGCAACCCTTGGAACCGAGCACGGCCGGCATCTCTTGTACAGCCGTGCCTGAGGTTGGCGAAGGAGGCAGTGGGTTTTCTTCCTCCTGGAGAAGGTTGACAGGTGATGAAAATGTGGCCTGAGATACCACTGCTAGAGAGAAACTGTCTGAAAAACATGCATAGAGTCCTCAGAAGAGACTTCTGCGAAGGGAATTTAAATGAGTGATGCTGGGCATCCTCATTCCATACGTGGTCTCCCCTTCAAGGAGGTAAAATCAGTATCTGAGTGACAAAAATCTTTCTTCTCAGGAAAGACAATGGAGGCAAATATCACAAGGGCTCCCAAACATGTGCAGGACAAGGTTTCTGGACAGGTTCCACAAGCAAGTCAAATTACGCAGAAAGATTTGCAGAACATGCAGGACTCGACCCAGTGTGAGCTTCAGGCCCTCAGAGCAGACCTGGAGAACAAGCTGGGTGAGCACGGCCATTCCCCATCAGCCCTTCCTCGCTCCAAAGGCAAAGCTGCTCTATGGACCAAGCGTACTGTGAGCAAGTCCTCTGCCCGTCCCCAGTGTGGGTGGAAATGGGCAGAGCATTCCTGGGAGCAGCTCTTGTGTCCCACAGCTCTGAGACCCCTCCGTACTGAGGTGGCAACTGCAGGAGGTCAAGGTCCCTCTTGTCTAACTCCTCTTTGAAGGGAGAAAGAGAAGAACAGCATCTTCTGCTCCTTTCAAAGGGCAAAGGCCCTGTGCTGTCAGGGGGACAGGAGCTCTCCTGAGGGGAGGCAAGGTCATTGTCCCAGTGACACCAGTCTTTCTTCTCAGGAAGGATGGTGGAAGCAAATACCGCAAGAGTCACGGAATCCATGCAGAAGGAGCTCCAGAAGATCTCCCAAAAAATTCAAGCTCTGGAGAAAGCTTTGCAGGAGTCGACACAGAGTGACCTTCAGACCCTCAGAGCAGACATCGTGAACAACCTGGGTGAGCAGGGACATTTCCCAAACAGCCCTTCCTCTCTCCAAAGGCAAAGCCGGTCTATGGACAAACCGTACTGTGAGCAAGCTCTCTGCCCCTCCTCAGAGTGGGTGGAGGTGGGCAGAGCATTCCTGGGAGCAGCTCTTGTGTCCCACAGCTCTGAGATCCCTCCATGCTGAGATGGCAACTGCAGGATCTCAAGGTGTCTCTTCTCTCCCCCCTCTTTGAGGAGGTCGGGGTCCCTGTGTGGCTCAGCAATAGTCTCCTCCAAGCCCTGCTCCCATCTCTCTCCCTTTCCCCACTCTTCATCCCCATCAGAAAGGGTTGTTTCCCACAGCTCCCAGCTGCTGGCTGGAGAGCTGGAGCTGGGTGCTTTCTCGCCTCCGTCGTGCCCAGCAGCCCCGTCGGAAGCCTTCAGGAAGACTCACAGGGCCCGTGCCCTTCCCCCGTCCCTCCAGCATTGCCTGCATCCAAACCAATTCCAAGGATACGGGAGGATCTTCTCGCTTCCCTTCCGTCTGGAGCTTGATCGCCGGTGGAGCTGGGGAGGTGGAAATCCATGGAGGGAAGGCCCATGGGAGTGTGAGATCCCCGTGATGGAGAATTTAAGGGAGGAAGCTTGGGCTGGAACATTTCAAAGAGGAAGGGTCCCATCCACTCATCACCTGCTTTTCCTTTTCCCCACAGAGTTTTTCAAAATGCAGCGCTACGAAGGTGAGCACGAGGGAGAGGGTGCCTTGACTTTGATGCGTGCTGGCTGGCCACTGTGTCAGTCACATCCCAAGGAAGGGAAAGGAGGCACAGGAGGGGGAGAACCTCCAGGTCTGCTGAGGGCAAGAGGCTCCTGAGCACAGAGGTGGAGGAAGAACAAGTTGGAGGTGGATGAGGACAGAGAAGACAGAGCCTCAGAAGAGCAGCTCTTGTGTTTTCTGCTCCTCGTGGCATGACTTGTTTGTTGCAGGTGATGTCACCCTGGACGCAGACACGGCTCACCCCAGACTGGAGATCTCTGCTGATGGGAAGAGTGTGAGAGATACCGGTGTCATCAGAAGGGTGTCCAGAAATCAGAAGAGGTTTGATTCCCATCTTTTTGTGTTGGCAAAGGAAGGCTACACGTCTGGCAGACACTACTGGGAAGTGGATGTTGGCAAGAGAAGACTTTGGTCCTTGGGTGTTGCCCGGGAGTCTGTGACTCGCAAAGGCCCACTGACTCCGTCCCCTAAGAACGGCTTCTGGATCGTGGAGTTTGATGGGTGGGACTGTTGGGCCCACACGGTTCCTTGGACCCGTTTGAGCGTGAGTGGAAAGCTGCAAAAGATTGGGATCTTCCTGGACATCCCAGCCAAGAAGCTCTCCTTCTTCAACATCCACAAGAAAGCAGCTCTGTTCACTTTTTCCATTGCTGAAGGTGGCAGCCGGGGTGGGACATTCCTTCCCTTCTTCTGCACAGGCCCTGCTGGTGCAGAGCCTGACACCGAGCCTCTGCGAATAGCGCAGGGGTTTGAGGACGATGAGTAGTTGACTCCACATTGTGGAGGTCTGTGATGGGCGGGCAGGGCTCAGCCCTTGTGGGTCCCAGGCTGCTGCCCAGTTTGTGTCTCCTGAATAAAGCTGAGTATGGAGAGGGCAAAGCTGTCATCAGTGCTCTGCTCTCTGATTTTTTTAGACTCTGCATCAGAATGGAAAATTTTTCTGAGGGGAATTTTAAGCGCCTGAGAAAAACAAATGTTCTTTCAGGTCAGTAGGGAACGACCCCTTTCGGGTGAGGAACTTTCCTCAACAGGTACAGGGGATTGTTCATTGCAGGCATCGAGTGGACTGGATTAGCACCTGTGTAGAAAGACGTGCAGCGAGACCCATGGATCGTGCACAGGGAGTCATAAAATCATAAAATCATGAAACTATAAAACTGAGAAAAGGGCTGTAATGTCCAAAGGCTTTTGTTACAAGGAGATAAAATTCAGATAGGAGCTCGTTTTGTAATCAGTAAATCTGTTATGAAAAAAGAAGACCTCTCATTAAATGTGCTATCTTTTTAGCAAGACCCACCCTGATTGGGCACTGAGGGGCAAATTTAAGAATAGAAAGAGTCTGGTAAACAGGGTGAGGCAAACGAGGATGTGAGACCCGAGAAATGCAAGGAATGATCATAGACTCATAAAATCATGGAATGGTTTGTGTTGGAAGGGACCTTAAAGCCCATCCAATTCCAACCTCCGCTTCCATTGGCAGGGACACCTCTCAGTTGATCAGGGGGCTCCAAGCCCCACCCAACCTGGCCTTGAACACCTCCAGGGATGGGGCAGCCACCACTGCTCTGGGAAATCTGGGCCAGGGCCTCCCTACCCTCATCGTGAAGAATTTATCCCAATGTCCCATCTAAATCTTTTCCCTTCCGATTTAAAGCCATTCCCCTTCCTCCTATCACTCCAGGCCCCTGTAAAAAGTCCCTCCCCAGCTCTCCTGGAGCCTCTTTCGGTACTGGAAGGCCACTAGAAGGTCTCTCCAGAGTCTTCTCTTCTCCAGGCTGAACAACCCCAAGTCTCTCACCTTGTCCTCATAGCAGAGGTGTTCCAGTTCTTGGCTCATCTCTGTGGCCTCCTCTGGACCTGTTCCAACAGATCCATATCATTCTTATGCTGAGGATTCCAGATCTGGACACGGGACTCCAGGTGGTGTCTTACGAGAGGTACCACCCAGAAAGTTCGGCAAGAGAGTTCACCAGTGAAGGATTGTGGAACAGCCAAAAGGGACTGCATGAACATTGCAGAATTTAGGATTTTGGGGCGCGTTTGTGGTAAAAGATCAAGATGATGTGATTAGTTATGAAAATTGGAGCTGTTTAGCCCAGAGAAAAGGAGGCTGAGGGGAGACCTCATGTTCTCTGCAGTGCCTGGTGAGTTGGGTGTTGGTCTCTTCTCCCAAGCAACAAGAGACACAAGAAGAGGAAATGGCCTCAGGTTGTGCCCGGGAAGGTTTAGAATGGATATTGGGAAAGGTTTCTTTACTGAAAGAGTGGTGAAGTAGTGGAAGGGGCTGCCCAGGGCACTAGTTAAGTCCCCATCCATGGAGGGGTTTAAAAGATGGGTAGTCAAGGTTCAAAGGGATGGTTTAGTCGAGGACAGGTATGGTTGGACTCAATGATCTTAAAGGCCTTTTCCAACCATAGGATTCCGTAGTTGGTTCTGTGGTTGTTTAGTTCTGTGGTTTTATGACTAAGCATGGCTGGGGGGGGAATTCTATGAATATTTCTCTCCCTGTAGAGTATGAAATTGTGGAGTGTATGTTGGTGGGCTTCACACATAATTTTGGAGGGTCTGTCTCTCCCTGACTGCCCAGATTTGGTTGAAACTCCGAATACACCCTGTCTGTCTTGGTGATGTAGAGATTGGTTACTGCCCACTGGGCAACGAAGCCGCGTTTCCTACAATAATAGAATTATTAAAGTATCCGGTGTCTTGTACGTGCACACAAAGACATTTGATCATATCAACTCGTAACAGGACAAGGGTTCGGTGGTGGCTGGTGATAAGATACTGACTGCGACGACTCGTCTTAGGTGATGCACAGCTACAACCCAAGTATTGACACTGATGGCCAGCGTGATCAGAGAATCACAGAACGGCTTTGGCTGGAAAAGACCTTTAAGGTCATCAAGTCCAACCATCGATCCAGCCCTGCTAAGTCCACCACTAGACCTTGTCCCCAGCTATGACATCCACACAGCTTTTAAACACCTCCAGTGATGGTGACTCAGCCACCTGCCCAGGCAGCCTCTTCCACTGCTTTCCAACCCTTTCAGTAAAGAAATTCCTCCTCATACCCAACCTAAATCTCCCCTGGGGGAACTTGAGGCCATTTCTGCTTGTCCTGTCACTGGGTGCCAGGGAGAAGAGACCAACCCCACCTGCCTACGGCCTCCTTTTATGTAGGTGTAGAGATCAATGAGGTCTCCCCTCAGTCTCTCTTTCTCCAGACTAAGCAACCTCAGCTCCCCCAGCTGCTCCCATGTCCTGTGCAGGGAGAGGACTTGGACTCGACGATCCTTGTGGGTCCCTTCCAAGTCAGCTCAGTCTGTGATTTTTGATTCCTCACACCCCTTGTGCTCCAAAGCCTTCCCCAGCTTTGTTCCTCTTCTCTGGACACGCTCCAACATCTCAATGTCCTTCTTGTGGTGAGCGGCCCAAACCCGAACCCAGTGATGATCGTATCTTGCAGACACAACACACAAGTCTTAGCCAAGAGTGCTGCATCTCAGGAGGAGACGGGGTCCAGTTCATCAACTGATCCCAGAACATTCCGATTAAGGAAATGTCCTGAAACCTTCCCCTTTGTGTTTCATTTCATAATGATTTTGCATCTTAGGGAGGAGCTTGGGAGGAGCTCGAGTGACTGCACTCCTACATTCTTTTACTCCTGATTGGTGGAAAAACCTCACTTCATGTTTAAAGATGTAGCAATAAAAATGTCATGTGCACGCGCAGTCGGAGCGGTTCTGGGAGCGGTTTGCCTCAGAGGAGGGGAGCCTTGAGGTGTAGGTGTGCTTTACCCTCAAAATGACATTATAATCATAGCATTATGGGATGGTTTGTGTTGGAAGGGGCATTAAAGCTTACCCAGTTCCACCTCTTTGCTTTGTGCAGGGACACCTTCCACTGGATCAGGGGGCTCAAAGCCCCGTTTAACCTGGACCTGAACACCTCAAGAGTTGGAGCAGCCATGGTTTCCCTGAGCAACCTTTGCCAGTGCCTCGCCAACCTCATCCTGAAGAATTTCTTCGTAACGTCTCATCTAAATCTTCACTATTTCAGTTTAAATCATTTCCCACTCATCCTGTCAGTCCAGGCCCTGGTAAAATCCCCCTCCCCAGCTTTCCTGTAGCCCCCTTTCAGGTACTGGAAGGCCACTATAAGGTCTCCCCAGAGCCTTCTCTTCTCCAGACTGCTCTTAATCATGTTGTCCCCTAGTTTTTACTGAAACTGTGGATTGTCCCAACCCAGGTGTGGGACCTTGCACTCGGCCTTGTTGAACGTCATGACAACCTCCATCTCATCCAGGTCCCTCTGGATAATATCCCATCTTTCTGATGTGACAACTGCCCCGCTCGGCTGGTTGTCATCTGCAAACTTGCTGTGAGTGCACTTGATCTCACAGTCTACATCACCAAAGAAAATACTAAACAGCACCAGTCCCAGTAAGGACCCCTGAGGAACATTGCCTGTCAGCGATCTCTATCTGGACATCAAGTCATGGACCACCCCTCTCTGAATGCCAATGATTTCTTCATCCACCATGGCTACAATCTCAACCACACTGTTATTTTGTCCACACATCCTGTCTCGTGTATGGTTTTCAGAATGGGCTCTGGCAGCATGAGGATGTCGCTCCCTTCATCTCTGTTGGGGCTTGTTCCTGTTCGGACATCGGATCCCATTGTGATTGCCATGATGTTCCAATTCCAGCGCAGGGAAGGAACAACCCCAGGCACAAGGATATGCTGGAAGTGGCCCATCTGCAATGCATCCTGGTGGCAAAGGACCTAAGGGTGCTGGTGGACACCAAGACCAACACGAGCCCAGCAATGTGCCCTTAACACTAAGAGGGCCAAAGGTGTCCAAGGCTGCACTAGGAGCTGTGTCGCCAGCAGGTCGAGGGGGTTGACGCTTCCCCTCTCTTCAGCACTGGAGGGGCCCCAGCTGCTGTTCTGGGCTTCCCAGTACGAGACAGACACAGATGTACTGGAGAGAGTCCAGGGAATGACCACACAGATGACGAAGGGAGTGGAGTGTCACACTTGTGGGGAAAGGCTGAGACAGCTGACACTGCTCAGCCTGAAGAAGAGAAGGCTTAGGGGGACCTTCTCAATATAGATCAATACCTGAAGGCAGGGTGCAAAGAGGATGGAGCCAGTGTCTTCTGCCTATGAGTGGCAGGAGAGAAGGCAATGGGCACCAAGTGACACGCAGGACATTTGCTCTACATCAGGAAACACTTCATTACCGGGAGGGCAACCAAGTACAGGTACAACAGATGTTGTGGAGTCTCCATCATTTGAGCTATTCAAAAGCCACCTGGACTTGCATTCTGGATTGGGCTTGGCTGGCTACCAGGGGCCCACGAAGCTGCTCTGTCAATCTCCTGCCTCAGCAGAAACCCAAGCCACAGGTTATGTGTGCAGAATGCATGAGAGTGACTTGTATGCGATGGAATCCTCTGTTGGTCAGTTTGATGTCACCTGTCCTGTCTGCCCCTCCCTGCAGGTGTGACCTTTCTTCCTCCCCTTTCACTTAGGGCTCCACCGACTCAAGGCTGGCCTTGGTTTCTGTAGGAATAAGCACAAGCCATGGCCTTTATGCATTCTTTATGCATTATGCACAACTCCCCATATGATCACTGCTAGAAAGAAACGCTGTCGGAAACAAGTGCAGGTAACCTTCAGAAAACGAAGTCACTCAGACGAGGCTGAAGTGAGAAACTGATCCTCTTTTAGCTCAAACCAGAGCAAGTTCTGCCAGGGTGCCCAGCACCACAACCTGAGACAATGCCAATGGGAAATGCTGAGAATCTGCTCCCATGCCCTTCTCTCTCCCTGAGACCACAGTGACTCTGAGTTTCCCCAAGTGCCTCCTCGAAATCATTCCTGGTCTGGAAAGCAGGCAATTTACTATCAAAAGAGGAATAAGGAGGATCGGTTTTTTCCAGCTAAAAGGCCACTGAAGACAGTTCTGCTTTGCTGAGACCTCCACCTTGTGGTTCATCAGTGCAGTCACAGACCTCAGGGATGGGCAGCTCAGCATTCATCTCTCTTGAGGACATAGCTCCTCCAAGCATTCCTCTACTTGTGGCAGCCAGAGTTTGAATAAGTCCATGGAGTGTGGAAACAAAGTTTGATACGTGTGCAAGGGCAATGGCTCTTGGGGCAACCCCAACCACAGCTCGAGGCTGGATGTAGAATGGATTGGAGCAGCCTTGAAGAGAACTTTGGGTGCTGGGGGTGGAGAATCTCCACAGGAGTTGACAACGTGCGCTAGCGGCCCGGAAACCAACGGTGTCCGGGGCTGCATCCAAAGCAGTGGGACCAGCAGGGCGACAGAAGGGATTCTGCCCCTCTGCTCCGCTCTGGAGAGACCCCACCTGGGGCCCTGTGTCCAGTTCTGGAGTCCTGAGCACAGGAAGGACCTGGAGCTGTTGGAGCGAGGCCAGAGGAGGCCACGGAGATGATGCGAGGGCTGCAGCAGCTCCTGCACCAGGACAGGCTGCGAGAGCTGGGGTTGTTCAGCCTGGAGAAGAGAAGGCTGCGGGGAGACCTTAGAGCAGGCTCCCAGTACCGAAAGGGGCTGCAGGAAAGCTGGGCGGGGGCTCTTGATGGGGGAGTGCAGGGACAGGATGAGGGGAACGGGTTTGAGCTGAAAGAGGGCAGACTGAGATGACATCTTAGGGAGAAATGTTTTGCTGTGAGGGTGGGGAGGCCCTGGCCCAGGTTTACCAAACAGTAGCCACTCCATCCCTGGAGGATTTCAAGGATGAGACTTGGAGGCCCCTGATCCAGTGGGAGATGTCCTTGCCCATGGCAGGGAGTTTGAACTGCAAGGACTTTAAGGTCCACTCCAACCCAAACCATTCTTATGATTCTATGACTCTAGTATCAGGAAAAGGATAGTACTTGCTCAGGAAAGATCCCTCTCCCTAGGAGGGGGTTGCTCCATACTGACCTGAAAGAACAGAAGAATTTTTATTGCTACATCTTTAAACATGAAGTGAGGTTTTTCCACCAATCAGGAGTAAAAGAATGTAGGAGTGCAGTCACTCGAGCTCCTCCCAAGCTCCTCCCTAAGATGCAAAATCATTATGAAATGAAACACAAAGGGGAAGGTTTCAGGACATTTCCTTAATCGGAATGTTCTGGGATCAGTTGATGAACTGGACCCCGTCTCCTCCTGAGATGCAGCACTCTTGGCTAAGACTTGTGTGTTGTGTCTGCAAGATACGATCATCACTGGGTTCGGGTTTGGGCCGCTCACCACAAGAAGGACATTGAGATGTTGGAGCGTGTCCAGAGAAGAGGAACAAAGCTGGGGAAGGCTTTGGAGCACAAGGGGTGTGAGGAATCAAAAATCACAGACTGAGCTGACTTGGAAGGGACCCACAAGGATCGTCGAGTCCAAGTCCTCTCCCTGCACAGGACATGGGAGCAGCTGGGGGAGCTGAGGTTGCTTAGTCTGGAGAAAGAGAGACTGAGGGGAGACCTCATTGATCTCTACACCTACATAAAAGGAGGCCGTAGGCAGGTGGGGTTGGTCTCTTCTCCCTGGCACCCAGTGACAGGACAAGCAGAAATGGCCTCAAGTTCCCCCAGGGGAGATTTAGGTTGGGTATGAGGAGGAATTTCTTTACTGAAAGGGTTGGAAAGCAGTGGAAGAGGCTGCCTGGGCAGGTGGCTGAGTCACCATCACTGGAGGTGTTTAAAAGCTGTGTGGATGTCATAGCTGGGGACAAGGTCTAGTGGTGGACTTAGCAGGGCTGGATCGATGGTTGGACTTGATGACCTTAAAGGTCTTTTCCAGCCAAAGCCGTTCTGTGATTCTCTGATCACGCTGGCCATCAGTGTCAATACTTGGGTTGTAGCTGTGCATCACCTAAGACGAGTCGTCGCAGTCAGTATCTTATCACCAGCCACCACCGAACCCTTGTCCTGTTACGAGTTGATATGATCAAATGTCTTTGTGTGCACGTACAAGACACCGGATACTTTAATAATTCTATTATTGTAGGAAACGCGGCTTCGTTGCCCAGTGGGCAGTAACCAATCTCTACATCACCAAGACAGACAGGGTGTATTCGGAGTTTCAACCAAATCTGGGCAGTCAGGGAGAGACAGACCCTCCAAAATTATGTGTGAAGCCCACCAACATACACTCCACAATTTCATACTCTACAGGGAGAGAAATATTCATAGAATTCCCCCCCCAGCCATGCTTAGTCATAAAACCACAGAACTAAACAACCACAGAACCAACTACGGAATCCTATGGTTGGAAAAGGCCTTTAAGATCATTGAGTCCAACCATACCTGTCCTCGACTAAACCATCCCTTTGAACCTTGACTACCCATCTTTTAAACCCCTCCATGGATGGGGACTTAACTAGTGCCCTGGGCAGCCCCTTCCACTACTTCACCACTCTTTCAGTAAAGAAACCTTTCCCAATATCCATTCTAAACCTTCCCGGGCACAACCTGAGGCCATTTCCTCTTCTTGTGTCTCTTGTTGCTTGGGAGAAGAGACCAACACCCAACTCACCAGGCACTGCAGAGAACATGAGGTCTCCCCTCAGCCTCCTTTTCTCTGGGCTAAACAGCTCCAATTTTCATAACTAATCACATCATCTTGATCTTTTACCACAAACGCGCCCCAAAATCCTAAATTCTGCAATGTTCATGCAGTCCCTTTTGGCTGTTCCACAATCCTTCACTGGTGAACTCTCTTGCCGAACTTTCTGGGTGGTACCTCTCGTAAGACACCACCTGGAGTCCCGTGTCCAGATCTGGAATCCTCAGCATAAGAATGATATGGATCTGTTGGAACAGGTCCAGAGGAGGCCACAGAGATGAGCCAAGAACTGGAACACCTCTGCTATGAGGACAAGGTGAGAGACTTGGGGTTGTTCAGCCTGGAGAAGAGAAGACTCTGGAGAGACCTTCTAGTGGCCTTCCAGTACCGAAAGAGGCTCCAGGAGAGCTGGGGAGGGACTTTTTACAGGGGCCTGGAGTGATAGGAGGAAGGGGAATGGCTTTAAATCGGAAGGGAAAAGATTTAGATGGGACATTGGGATAAATTCTTCACGATGAGGGTAGGGAGGCCCTGGCCCAGATTTCCCAGAGCAGTGGTGGCTGCCCCATCCCTGGAGGTGTTCAAGGCCAGGTTGGGTGGGGCTTGGAGCCCCCTGATCAACTGAGAGGTGTCCCTGCCAATGGAAGCGGAGGTTGGAATTGGATGGGCTTTAAGGTCCCTTCCAACACAAACCATTCCATGATTTTATGAGTCTATGATCATTCCTTGCATTTCTCGGGTCTCACATCCTCGTTTGCCTCACCCTGTTTACCAGACTCTTTCTATTCTTAAATTTGCCCCTCAGTGCCCAATCAGGGTGGGTCTTGCTAAAAAGATAGCACATTTAATGAGAGGTCTTCTTTTTTCATAACAGATTTACTGATTACAAAACGAGCTCCTATCTGAATTTTATCTCCTTGTAACAAAAGCCTTTGGACATTACAGCCCTTTTCTCAGTTTTATAGTTTCATGATTTTATGATTTTATGACTCCCTGTGCACGATCCATGGGTCTCGCTGCACGTCTTTCTACACAGGTGCTAATCCAGTCCACTCGATGCCTGCAATGAACAATCCCCTGTACCTGTTGAGGAAAGTTCCTCACCCGAAAGGGGTCGTTCCCTACTGACCTGAAAGAACATTTGTTTTTCTCAGGCGCTTAAAATTCCCCTCAGAAAAATTTTCCATTCTGATGCAGAGTCTAAAAAAATCAGAGAGCAGAGCACTGATGACAGCTTTGCCCTCTCCATACTCAGCTTTATTCAGGAGACACAAACTGGGCAGCAGCCTGGGACCCACAAGGGCTGAGCCCTGCCCGCCCATCACAGACCTCCACAATGTGGAGTCAACTACTCATCGTCCTCAAACCCCTGCGCTATTCGCAGAGGCTCGGTGTCAGGCTCTGCACCAGCAGGGCCTGTGCAGAAGAAGGGAAGGAATGTCCCACCCCGGCTGCCGCCTTCAGCAATGGAAAAAGTGAACAGAGCTGCTTTCTTGTGGATGTTGAAGAAGGAGAGCTTCTTGGCTGGGATGTCCAGGAAGATCCCAATCTTTTGCAGCTTTCCACTCACGCTCAAACGGGTCCAAGGAACCGTGTGGGCCCAACAGTCCCACCCATCAAACTCCACGATCCAGAAGCCGTTCTTAGGGGACGGAGTCAGTGGGCCTTTGCGAGTCACAGACTCCCGGGCAACACCCAAGGACCAAAGTCTTCTCTTGCCAACATCCACTTCCCAGTAGTGTCTGCCAGACGTGTAGCCTTCCTTTGCCAACACAAAAAGATGGGAATCAAACCTCTTCTGATTTCTGGACACCCTTCTGATGACACCGGTATCTCTCACACTCTTCCCATCAGCAGAGATCTCCAGTCTGGGGTGAGCCGTGTCTGCGTCCAGGGTGACATCACCTGCAACAAACAAGTCATGCCACGAGGAGCAGAAAACACAAGAGCTGCTCTTCTGAGGCTCTGTCTTCTCTGTCCTCATCCACCTCCAACTTGTTCTTCCTCCACCTCTGTGCTCAGGAGCCTCTTGCCCTCAGCAGACCTGGAGGTTCTCCCCCTCCTGTGCCTCCTTTCCCTTCCTTGGGATGTGACTGACACAGTGGCCAGCCAGCACGCATCAAAGTCAAGGCACCCTCTCCCTCGTGCTCACCTTCGTAGCGCTGCATTTTGAAAAACTCTGTGGGGAAAAGGAAAAGCAGGTGATGAGTGGATGGGACCCTTCCTCTTTGAAATGTTCCAGCCCAAGCTTCCTCCCTTAAATTCTCCATCACGGGGATCTCACACTCCCATGGGCCTTCCCTCCATGGATTTCCACCTCCCCAGCTCCACCGGCGATCAAGCTCCAGACGGAAGGGAAGCGAGAAGATCCTCCCGTATCCTTGGAATTGGTTTGGATGCAGGCAATGCTGGAGGGACGGGGGAAGGGCACGGGCCCTGTGAGTCTTCCTGAAGGCTTCCGACGGGGCTGCTGGGCACGACGGAGGCGAGAAAGCACCCAGCTCCAGCTCTCCAGCCAGCAGCTGGGAGCTGTGGGAAACAACCCTTTCTGATGGGGATGAAGAGTGGGGAAAGGGAGAGAGATGGGAGCAGGGCTTGGAGGAGACTATTGCTGAGCCACACAGGGACCCCGACCTCCTCAAAGAGGGGGGGAGAGAAGAGACACCTTGAGATCCTGCAGTTGCCATCTCAGCATGGAGGGATCTCAGAGCTGTGGGACACAAGAGCTGCTCCCAGGAATGCTCTGCCCACCTCCACCCACTCTGAGGAGGGGCAGAGAGCTTGCTCACAGTACGGTTTGTCCATAGACCGGCTTTGCCTTTGGAGAGAGGAAGGGCTGTTTGGGAAATGTCCCTGCTCACCCAGGTTGTTCACGATGTCTGCTCTGAGGGTCTGAAGGTCACTCTGTGTCGACTCCTGCAAAGCTTTCTCCAGAGCTTGAATTTTTTGGGAGATCTTCTGGAGCTCCTTCTGCATGGATTCCGTGACTCTTGCGGTATTTGCTTCCACCATCCTTCCTGAGAAGAAAGACTGGTGTCACTGGGACAATGACCTTGCCTCCCCTCAGGAGAGCTCCTGTCCCCCTGACAGCACAGGGCCTTTGCCCTTTGAAAGGAGCAGAAGATGCTGTTCTTCTCTTTCTCCCTTCAAAGAGGAGTTAGACAAGAGGGACCTTGACCTCCTGCAGTTGCCACCTCAGTACGGAGGGGTCTCAGAGCTGTGGGACACAAGAGCTGCTCCCAGGAATGCTCTGCCCATCTCCACCCACTCCAGAGGAAGGGCTGTTCGCAATGACCGTGCTCACCCAGCTTGTTCTCCAGGTCTGTTCTGAGTGTCTGAAGGTCACTGTGTGTCAACTCCTTCATGTTCTGCCAAGCTTTCTCCAGAGCTTGAATTTTTCGGGACAACTGCTCAAAGTCCTTCTCCTGCGTGGATTCCGGCACCCTTCTGGTATTTGACTCCACCATCCTTCCTGAGAAGAGAGACTGGTGTCACTGGGACAACGATCTTGCCTCCCCTCAGGTGAGCTTTGGTCCCTCTAACAGCACACGCCCTTCCTGGATAAAATGCACCAAGGAGACTCTGCTCTTCTTTCATCCCCAGGAGGACCCAGCACGGAGCACACGCCAGCAGCTCCTGAGCTGCTTCAGCCAGGAAAGGGTCACTGCCCAGGGTGGGATGGGGTTGTCTGGGGAGAGGCCACACAAGGACTGGAGGGGCCCTCTTGAACCAGTGCAAGGGGAGCAGGGCTTGCCCAGAGCCTGAGCTCAAGCTTCCTCCCTTAAGACCTTCCCACTCTCCTGGAACGGGTTTGGATGCAGGGATTGCGGGAGGGACGGGGAAAGAGCACAAGCCCCGTGGGCTTTTCTGAAGGCTTCGAAAGGGGCTGCTGGACAGGTGGAGGGGAGGACTCACCGAACTCCAGCTCTCCAGCCAGCATATGGGGCCCATGGAAGACAACTCTTAGTGATGATGAATGTGTGTGTGGAGAGAGAGAGAGATGGCAGCAGGACCTGCAGGCAAACATTGCTGAGCCACAGCAATGATCTTGACTGCCTAGCTTGATCTCTGGGTCTGCTCCAAGAATCTGACGCTCACGTTGTTCCGTGTCCCACATGTTCTGCAAAACTTTCTCCAGAAACTGGATTTGTTGAGGAAGCTGGTGGCGAGACTTCTCCCACAGGAATATCGGGGCCCTTGTGGTGTTTGCCTCTCGTGTCCATCCTGAGAAGAAAGGCCAGTATCAAAGGGACAATTACCTCACTGCCTCGAAGGGAAGACCACGAATCTGCAATGAGGATGCTCAGCATCTCTGATTTAAAGTCCCTTCCAGGAGGTTTCTTCTTAGGACTCTCCTTGAGTGGGGTTTTTTTCTTCCTCATACCTCTTAGGATTCTTCTCATAGAAACTGATTTGCAGGTGGAATCTGGAAATAGTTTTCACTTTGCCCTCTACCTTTTAGCAGGGAGAGGGCAAGAAATTCAGATCACATATAAGCCATGTCCAGAAGGTTGCGGCTCTCCTGTAGAGCTGGTGAGTCACAACCAAATGGAAAGGAACCCTTTGTGTCCTTCACCAACCTAAGGCACGGCCGTAGAAGAGATGCCAGGCCGTGCTCGGTTTCAAGTGTTTCTTGAGGGAAGAACATTCCCCCACAAGCATCCTATGTGGAAAGAGCAGGGGCACGAAGTCCTCGCCTTGGAACCAAGACAGGAAGGGATTGAACAGGTTGTCCTAGTCTGTGCTGGGAAAGGCCCACAGCTAGGGCAGCTCTGCACACTGGAAGCCGGGAGTCCCCATCTGCCTTGGGATGTTAAATATAACACAGGGCTGGCTGGAGGCCTTTGGCAATGGGAATTTCTGAAAGGGTGAGATGGTTTCATCTCGCTGTTGTTGGCCCTCATGGAAGATAAGCCTCCAGATCTTTGTTTTTCTAGGTTTTGTCTTTTTGCCTTTTCTTTTTCCAGGTATTGTGGATCAGTCCTGGCACTCATCTGCGCAGAAGTACATCCCCCATTTGTCCTTGGAGGAAGAACAAGGAGTGCCTGGTTGCCTGCCTGCAAGAGAGTTTGTGGTGGAGAATGTCCATCAGTCCCCATGGGAAGTGAGAGAAGCTCCCATGGAGTCTTGCCCTGCTCATCCTTTGACAGCCGGACCAAAGGGTGAGATTCAGCAGATTTACCTTGGCCTTTGAAGAATTCCTTCTGTTTTGGGACAAAGCCCGGCTCGATCTTGGTTACTGGATGTTACGTTCATGTGTCCAAAAGGATAAAAAATACAAAGAGAAAACATCACTAAAACCTTTGCCCAAGGAACTACAAAACCACCTTGAAGAGTTTCTGGGGAAGGACCCAACCCACAGTAAAACCAAGGAACAGGAGGTCCTGTGAACCCAAAGACTGACAGAAGTTCTGTGGGGGGTTTGATGAGGGTATCGCACTGTGGAGCCCCACTGCTGCTCTCCTGGGCTGTGAAGCTGCCTCAGCTGTCATCAGGAGTCTCTGCCAAGGTTATCAATACCATGGCTGGCTGGACTTGGCCAATGTCCAGACATGTCTGATCCTCACCCCCCATCTGCCATGGCCATGGCTTCATGAGCAGGATTTCTTCCTCCCCATGGCTGTTCATATATGCCAGATGTCCCCAGGGACGAGCTCAGGCAAGAGGAATGGGATCCAGCAGAATCACTCCACCGCCCAAACGTGTCCACTGCTCTGGGACACTGCTGCCTGATCATCCCCTGGACCCTCCCTTTCCCTTCCACCCCTCTCCAACAAGAAGAAACACAACCCTTACCGTATTCTCCAGACATTTTGTCGCACCTTCTGCTTCCCCGTGCTCTCTCCTCAGGGTTCTCTCTGCCAGCCAAGGGAAAAGGTGTCCAAAGGTGTGAGGTGGGCACAGCCCTAGGCAACAGAAAGCAGAGGTGGTGAGATGTTCTGATGGAGTCCTAGCCGGTCCCTACCCCATTGTGGGTGCAGTGTGGCTGCCTGAGACCTCTCACAGCCACGCACAGCATTGGTCAAAATGAAGAGTGTGCGCATGTGCAGAGCGCAGGAGAAGGTGCTTGGCCTCAGCGATCGTGTAACACTAAGAGTAACAGGACTGTTGTCCATGTGCTCATGCCTTCAGGCTAAATCCAGTCCTGGAGGTTACCCTGACCAAGGTCTATGGAAAGGGTGGTAGTGGGGCGGTCCACCAAACTCCTTTCTCACTGCTCCTCCTCAACTGGACCGTGGGAGAAAATAAGGCAGAGAAGCTCGTTGGCTGATGTAAAGACAGGGAGACACCTCACTGCTTCCCATCACGGGCAAACAGACTCGACCTGGGGAAAGCGAACAGAAGGGCATGGATCTGTTTGGCTTTCTGGAGTGGAGCGCACTTTTCCAGCTCATGTTGATCTTCTCATCAGCCAGCAGAACATGGAGCTGTTGGAGCAAGTTGAGAGGAGTCCACAGAGCTGATCTGAGGGCTGGAGCATCTCTGCTACGAGGACAGGCTGAGAGAGTTGGGATTGTTCAGTTTGGAGAAGAGAAGGCTGTGGGGAGACCTCAGAGCAGCCTCCCAGTACTGAAAGGGATTGCAGAAGAACTGGGGAGGGGCTCTTGGTCAGCAGTGTCACTATAGCGATAGAGAAAAGAGTTTTCAGCTGGAAGAGGGGAGATTAAGATAGGATTTTAGGAAGGAATTTGTTCCTGTGAGGGTGGTGAGGCCCTGGCCCAGGTTGCCCAGAGAAGTCATAGATGTCCAGTCCCTGGAGGTGTTCAAGGCCAGGTTGGATGGGGCTTGGAGCCCCCTGATCCAGTCAGAGCTGTCCCTGACCATGGCAGGGGTTGGAACTGGATGGGCTTTGAGGTCCCTTCCAACCCAAACCATTCCATGATTCTATGAAGTCTGATTTATTGCCAGTTTAGAATAGAGCAGCTTGGAGACAAACAGAGGCAAAACCAAAATCACCTTCTCTGTGCCATCCCTTTCTTCTCAGACTCAGCCTCACTCCGTTGTTCCCAACAATAAATATCTTCTCACCCAAGCAGCCTGGGGATCTGGGGTTGTGGCCAACAAAGGACAGCCCGTGGTCTCCTCTCACAGAGGTCACCCCTGCAGCACCAGCGCAACACAGCCTGGCCACACAAACCCCAGTCGTCATCCTGGATGACAGCAGAAAGGCTGCTGTGAAGTCCCCCCAGAGCTCACTCTTCTGCAGGCTGAACAACCCCAACTCTCACAGCCTCTTCTCAGATGGAAGGTGCTGCAGCCCTCGCATCATCTCCGGGGCCTCCTCTGGCCTCGCTGCAACAGCTCCAGGTCCTTCCTGTGCCCAGGACTCCAGAGGTGGTCACAGGGCCCCAGGTGGGGTCTCTCCAGAGCAGAGAGGAAAATCCCCTCCCCCGCCCTGCTGGCCCCACTACTTTGGATGCAGCCCAGGACAACGTTGGCTTCCGAGCTGCGAGTGCTCTTTGCCAGCTCAGGTGGGGCTTCCAACCCCGCACCTCCCCTTGTCTTCCAGGCTGCTCTCAACTCCTTCACCCCCCCACCTGGGGCTGGTTTTCCCTGAAAGCAGAGCCCCAGCAATGCATTCCTAACAAATCACAGCGAGTTCTCACCAAAATGCAGTCACTCACCTGGAGAGCAATCACGTCCCAGCGCTGTCTCTCCTGAGCCGAACTGGCTGTCACTGGTCGGGCACTGCTGCGCTTACACGAAGCCTTCATTGCCTTGGACTTTGCACAGTTCTGGGCGTCATCAAAAGCAATTGAGACTGGGAGAGTCCTGTCCCAAGTCCAGTTCACACCTGGGGATGCGATTCAGTGTTTAACTCTTTAAAGGCAAGGCTGCAGGTGAGCGGAGGGAGAAAGCTTGCAGGGCTTGCGTGATGCGTGCGTGGAGCCGTCGTCAACGCGCCTCTGCTGTCGATGCCGTGTGCACGGCTCGTTCCCGGTGCAGCTGAGATCAGCGAGCGGGACAGGCTTGTGCCTCCAGGAATGGGTCAGCCCACCTTTCACAGTCGGACAGAAACCTCTTTCTTGCAATGTTCCCCCTGCCCCTCTCTCACGTGCTCAGAAGGAGCCCTGAGACCTGGTTTAGACAAAACCTTTTCTTTCTCCAGGGCTGTTCATGCAATCCAAAGGCAAAGTCATTTTGAAGCATGGGGAGAAAACCAAGAGAGGAAGAGAAGGGAAGGAAAGGGAAGATACACAAAGACTATTTATTACTTCTTCTGTTGATATACTTTCAGCCAGAAAAGTACTTTACACCTGTTATCTTTATTTAATCACTTTTCTTCATGGGCTACTGATGAGACGGAGGGCTGGAGGGATGGCGATTGCCACTTGAGCAGTCAGGATGAAAATGTGCATTTTATCTGTAGTCTGCTCATTATAATGGCATTATAATGGCATTAACACACTTCCTTGCACCCCATCTGCCTCTTCATGCCCCTCCCCAAAGCGCTCCCAGTGGGCGTGAGCTACTAATTTCTACTGCTGAGCCCTTAAATTGGAAGCAAGAGCTTCTTCCACCAATCAGGAGTGGAAAACTGGATGATTAAAGCCACTCAAACTCCACCCAAGCTCCACCTTAATGGGGTGAGTTATTATAAAAACAGAAAGCAAAGTGAGGAAGCTCTAGAGAAGGCTTCCTGGGAACTTTCTGGGAGCAGTAAACGGGCTGAATCCTTTCTTCTCACCCATTGGGATGCCATTGTGTAAGAACCTTGTGGTGTGCGCTCTACATTCTAACGTCATGCTGAATATTAGGATCTCTCTACATTTGAATTCTCACTGTAGGTTCTTTATCTGCTGATTGCTTTTCTCTGCAGTTGATTGTACGGGGGTGCTGGTGCATTAGGAGCTCTTCATGAGCTGACAAAGGGCACTTGCAGCCCAGAGCAGGCAATGAGCTCTTCTCTCTGGACCCAAGGGAATGACAGGAAGGTGTGCCAGGAGAGGATTGGGTAGGGCATCAGGAAAAGGTTTTTCACCCAGAGGGTGTTGGAAAAGTGGAACAGGCTTCCCAGGGAAGAAGTCAGTGCACCAAGCCTGGGAATAGTCAAGAAAACTTTGGCCTAGGCCCTCAGATACACAATGTGAATATTGGGGTTGTCTTGTGCAGGGACAAGAGTTGGACTCACTGATTCTTGTGAGTCCCTTCCAGCTAAGGACATTCTGTGGTTCTATGAAGAAAACAACTCCAGAGCAGTGGTGGCGTCTCCTTCCCTGGAGAGATTCAAAGAACATGTAAAGATGGCACCTGGGGACACGGTTTAGTAGGTGGGGTTGGGCTGACGGTTGGACCTGATGATCTTAGAGGTCTCTTCCAGGCCTTTTTGCAGTCAGCAGTTGGGTCTGGGTTGCATTTTTCTCTCTTAACCCATGAGAACTTCCTGGGAGGGTGTCAGACTGAGAAATTCCCTGCTGCAAGGTTGATTTCCATCTCTGGAAAGGCACGAGTTCTCTTGATGTCTAAACTCAGCTTTTTGAGCACTTTGCACCTTCAGAAGAGGCAGTCGATGCCAAGAGTCATTTGAGAGATATCCGATGGGTTTGGGCAGGGGTTGCCCAGCTTTACCGCTTTCCTTCTGTGCCCGTTTCAGGTCACCTGCGTGATGGTCCCACACGTGCAGCTCCAGGAATGGAGCAGAGGCGACGGCTCCTGTTGGCGGTGGCCCTGCTCACAGCCGTCCCTTGCTCAGTAACGCTTTCATACACTGTTCTGCTCGTTCCTGAGGGGTTAAAGCCTGCAGATGATGGGACCTCAGGCTGAGGGGTTTGGTCTCCTCATTTCAACCCCAAAAGAGCTGCCCTACTGCTCTGCTGTCAGGGAATCTACCCCTTCCCAGCCTGAGTTTCTGTCCCTTGGTGGAGATGGGCAATCCCTGAGCCAAAGCAGCTCTGACACATCCACCTGTGCTCCAGCCCCACCTCTCTGCCTCCATGGGCAGTTTGCACTGGCACAGCTGCCCAGCTGCTGGTGACACCGGCTTGGAAAGCGTCAAGACCAGCTGGGAAGCTGGGTGAAATATCTCTGCACAGCCTTTTAAGCTTCTTTCCCCTCCTTTTTCCCCAAATAATCCAGTTGCTCCCCATTATCTGGGACTGGGAGAAATAATTGTCCTTGTTATTATAAAATCATGGAATTGTTTGGGTTGGAAGGGACTTTAAAGTCCATTCAGCTCCAGCCTCCCCTGCCATGAGCAGTGACACCTTGATCAGGTTGCTCAGAGCTCCATTCAACCTGATCTTGAACACCTCCAGGGATGGGGCACCCACGACCCATCCCTTGCTATGTGGGAGCAGAGCTTGACCCCTGTGTGGTTCCAACCTTCTTTCTGGGAGCTGCAGAGAGCAACGAGGTCTCTTCTTGGCCTCCTGTTCTCCAGGTCCTTCAGCTGCTCCTCATAAGATTTGTTCTCCACACCCTTCCCCACCTCCACTCTCTTCTCTGGATGCACTCCAGCCCCACAATGACCTTCTTGGTTTGAGTGGCCCAAAATTGAATCCAGGATTCAAGGTGTGGCCTCACCAGCACCAAGTATATGGTGTGGATATCTTCCCTGCTCCTGCTCGTCACACCACGACTGATCCAAGCCAGGATGCTGTTGGCCTTCCGGCCAACTGGGCCACTGCTGATTTCTGTTGAGCTGGCTGACCAGCTGGCTGATCAGCTACTCTTGAACCCTTATCCTGTCAAGATTTTATATAATAAAATCTGCTTCTGCATATAAAAGTTTCCAGCAACTTTAATGACTGATAGAAGGAATTTGTCCCTGTGATGCTGTTAGTGAGTTTGAACAGAGGCTGGGGGATAATGTGGTTGAGAGCGTCCTGAGAAGGACGTGGATACTGATTGATGAGAACCTGGACATGAGCTGGCAACGTGTACTTGCAGCCTGGAAACCAACAGTGTCCTGGGCTGCATCCAAAGCAGTGGGACCTGCAGGGCGAGAGAGGGGATTCTGCCCCTCTGCTCCGCTCTGGAGAGACCCCACCTGGGGCCCTGTGTCCAGCTCTGGAGTCCTGAGCACAGGAAGGACCTGGAGCTGTTGGAGCGAGGCCAGAGGAGGCCACGGAGATGATGCGAGGGCTGCAGCAGCTCCTGCACCAGGACAGGCTGCGAGAGCTGGGGTTGTTCAGCCTGGAGAAGAGAAGGCTGCGGGGAGACCTTAGAGCAGGCTCCCAGTACCGAAAGGGGCTGCAGGAAAGCTGGGCGGGGGCTCTTGATGGGGGAGTGCAGGGACAGGATGAGGGGAACGGGTTTGAGCTGAAAGAGGGCAGACTGAGATGACATCTTAGGGAGAAATGTTTTGCTGTGAGGGTGGGGAGGCCCTGGCACAGGGTGCCTAGAAATCTCATGGCTGCCCAATCCCCAGAGATTTTCAAGGCCAGGTTGGAGAAACTGGATCCAGTGGGAGATGTCTCTGCCCATGGCAGGGGGCTGGAACTGGATGGGCTTTGAGGTCCCTTCCAACCCAAGCCAGTCCATGATCCTATGAGTTTTCTCCCTCCGGTTCCCCCCACTTTCTCCCCACCATCCTGATGGAGGAAGAGGGAGGGAGCATACGTGCTGGCGCTTGGCCCTCAGCCAGGGTCAACTCATGAGGTGGAGAATAGAGGTGCACTCAGCACTCTACCAGATTTGAGCGGGGCCTTGGAAAACACAATTTTTCTTTTCACTCTTTTTCCTACCATCAACCTTCCAAGAAGCTGAAAGGTTAAAAGAAAGGTTTTCCAAGCTTCCTTCCCTTTAAAATAAATTTATTTCCTTTCTTGATACAAAACAATCGAGTTGGGTTGACCCGACCTTTGAGTTGGCATTGAACCCCGTGTGAATTCAGACGCTACGGTTCAGGTGTTGCCTGGAGGAGGAGGAGAGCCAGGCTATGGAACAGCACCTACATTGCAACCCCCTCTTCAGGCAACTGAAACCATTGCTGGGCTCATGAGGCCTTCACGTCCTGCAGTCGGGACTTAGGCTACTGCCCAGGGTTCTCTGATCCCAATCTTCTTCCCACCAGCTGATTCCTTCTTCCTTTCTCATTTGTTATCCCCGTTTCACCACCAGGTTTCTTCTCATTTTGTTTTCCACCACTGACGTATGACATTTAACTTCTTCTTCCCCCCCAACTCTCCGCTTCTTCCCCCAGTCCATGAGGTCTCACAGCTCAGGAAGCTTTATTGGGACAGGGATTGAGACTGGGCGGATAAGAGGTGGGAGCGTGCCTTCCCGTTTGGATAGAAATGGGTAAAACATTCCTGCAGGCTGCTCCCCAAGCCTTAGAGGCATTCTCACCAGGATTTCCATCTGCCCTGCTCCGTAAAAGCCCACTTGCCCTTCCTCCAGGTCCAGAAGCACACCGATGACTGAGTCACCCTGCACCCGCTTCCTAATCCTGCCCTCTCCTTGGCTGGAGAAAATCTCTCCCTGGGAGCCGTGCAGAGCCCAGAACTCTTCCCTGGGGATTGTCCCTTCCTCCTCCTCTCCTCCTTTCTCCCTGACCACCCCCAGCACCCAGTCGTGCTCCTGGCCCACCTCCACCTCCCAGTAGTGTTTCCCAGCCTCAAACCCTTCCTTCCCCAGCAGCACGGGGACGGTGGTGGGAGCGTTGGGGCCAGCGGGCTCGGAGGCGTCGCTCTCCACATCTGGAGCTCCCGGCACCTGGAGCTGCAGGACTCGGCAGTCGGGATTCACAGTGATGGGAACTGGAGGGGGAAAAGGGAATCATTGCATTAGCAGAGTGGCTCAGGGACCTGTCTTTACGTGGGGATACAGGTTGCAGCATTCCAGGCTCTGAGTGGCCTTGGTGATTCAACCAAGAACAGGAACATTCCCAGAAGAGGGAATGCAATCCCTGAGCAACCCAGAGGCGCCTTGGATTGGTCACAGACGAGTGATCTTGTGGTGTCCAAGCCCACACTCTTTCTCTTTTCCATCCGCCCTCTTTGGAATTGTGTCCCCACCCCAGATTTTGATGCCTTTCAGCACCTCCTTTCCTTGATCTTCCCAGAAAACCCATCCCAGTCTCATTTCCCATTGTCCAAGCCAGTCACGTTCCTGCATCTCCAGCTCAGTCGGTGCATTTCTGACATTGTGGCACTGACATTTGGGGGAGACTTGGATGAATGGCGGCCCATTTTTCACACCTTTCCTCCTGCCTCCTTACCTGCGTGGCTCCGGGCTTTCCAGAAATCTGCAGAAAGGAAGCAGAGAGCAGGGATTTATGAATGTATTGAGTGGCTGGATACTCTTCAGCTCACAGTATTTCTGTCTATTGATGTGCAGGTGTTGTCATCACCGCAATTCCGTCTCACGGTTGACTTTAATTATAAAACCATAGAAAGCTTTGGGCTGGAAGGGACCTCTAAGTCCATCCAGTTCTAACCCTCTTGCCATGAGCAGAGACACTTCCCATGGGATCAGGGTGCTGAAAACCCCATATAACCTGATCTTGAACACCTCCTGGGATGGGACAGCCATGACTTCCCTGTGCAACTTGTGCCAGTGCTTCACCACCCTCATTGTGAAGGATTTCTTCTTAATGTTTCATCTAAATCATCCCCCTTGCAAATTAAAGCCATTCCCCATTGCCCAGTAGGACTCCGTGCCCTTGGAAAAAGTCCCTCCCCAGCTTTCCTGTAGCCCCTTCAGGTACTTGAATGGCTCTATAAAGTCTTCCTGGAGCTTTCTCTTCTCCAGGCTGAACAACCCTAACTCTCTCAGCCTGTCCTCAGAGCAGAGGTGCTCCAGCCCTCAGATCAACTCTGTGGCCTCCTCTGGACCCATTCCAAACATTCCATATCCTTCTGATATTGCGAGTTCCAGAACTGGGTGCAGGATTCCAGGTGAGGTCTCATGAGAGCAGACTAGAAAGGGGAGAATCCTCTCCCTTGCCCTGCTGGCCACACTTGTTTTGATGGAGCCCGGGACATGCTTGGCCTTCTGGGCTGTGAGTGCGCATTGCCAGCTCACGTCGAGTTTCTCATCAGTCAGCACCCTCAAGCCCTTCTCCTCAGAGCTGACTCAGTAGTAGGACTTTGCATCTGGCCTTGTTGAACCTCATGAGGTTCATATAAGCCCACTTCGTCAGCCTGTCCAAGTCCCTCTGGAGGACATCCCATCCTTCTGGTGTGACACTGACCCAGCTCAGCTCGGAATCGCTCTGAAAGGGAAAGAAGTTCCAACTATTAACCCTTCCTTGATGAGGATTATTTCAAAGTATGACAATCCCGAAAAATAGAGTATCAAACAATGCCACAAGTCATAGAATCATAGAATCATGGAATGGGTTGGGTTGGAAGGGCCATTAAAGCCCATCCAGTCCCACCCTCCCCACAACAGACAGGGACACCTTCATAGAGTCACTGAGGTTGGAAAAGCCCTCTCAGCTCATCCAGTCCAACTGTGAATCGAAACTCACCATGCCCACTAAAACACGTCCCAAATTGCCACCTCTACATGTTCTTTGAACCCCTTCAGGAATGGAGACGCCACCACTGCCCTGGGCAGCATCTACTAGTGTTTGACAAGGAATATATCCTAATATCCTGTCTAAACCTCCCCTGGCACAACTTCCAGGCATTTCCTTTCTTCCTACCACTTGTTCCTTTGGAGAAGAGTCCAGCACCCACCCCAACCTCCTTTCAGGTAGTTATACAGAGCTATGAGGTCACCCCTCAGCCTCCTCTTCTGCAGACTAAACAAACCCAGGTAACTTAGCTGCTCCTTATAAAACTTGTGCTCCAGCCCCATCACCTGCTCTCCTTTGGATGCACTTCAGCCTCTCAGTGTCTTTCTTGTACTGAGAGGCTCAAAACTGAACCCAGGATTCCACTGGATCAGGGTGCACAAAGCCCCATCCAACCTGGCCTTGAACACCTCCAGGGATGGGGCAGCCCCGGCTTTTGTGGGCACCCTGTGCCAGGGCCTCCCCACCCTCACAGCAAAACATTTCTCCCTAAGATGTCATCTCAGTCTGCCCTCTTTCAGCTCAAACCCGTTCCCCTCATCCTGTCCCTGCACTCCCCCATCAAGAGCCCCCGCCCAGCTTTCCTGCAGCCCCTTTCGGTACTGGGAGCCTGCTCTAAGGTCTCCCCGCAGCCTTCTCTTCTCCAGGCTGAACAACCCCAGCTCTCTCAACTTGTCCTCATACACGAGGTGATCGCGCCCTTGGATCACCTTCTTTGCAAGGTGAAGGACACCCGATGGGCTGCTATGCACTCGCTTACATCTAGTAAACATTTTAGAGGACATTATGATTAATTTCTTGGTTGCTTTGGAATGGTTCGGGTGGGCATGATTTGTGAGGAACAGCACATGATGCCACAGAGACGTCTGTAGCTTTGGTGTAGTTTTTAGGCAAAGAAAGCTTCCAGCAAGGAGTATTATTCATAGTCCAGAACAAACCACGCAACAAATGTCTAGAAGAAGAAAATCAAACCTCTCGGTCAGGAAGTGTTTATGCTGGCTTCACCCTTCGGGATGGCATCATCCGGTTTGTCTGCCCTCTTGCTTTATTTAATATGAGATCTATAAATATGTAAAATTCAGGGATGTTTTCTTACCGAGGCGATTTCTGTTCTCAGTCCTGGCTGTAAAAGAATAACTTCAATAACTGAAATGAAACCTCAAGGAGATAATGATTAAGAGACGAGATGTGAGGAAAAAATCAATTGTTCTGCAAATATCAAAATTACTTTTTTTTCCTTTAGAATTTGCTATAAGAAAACTTGTCAACTTTAATTCTTAAAACCATACATTTTGGATAAAAGTAAATGAACGCAAGTACACTGCACTGGTTCTGTGTTGTAGAATTACAGCGGTCCTTTTTTCAGCAAATCAAAGAATGACCTGTGTTGGAAGGGACCCACAGGGATCGCTGGGTCCAACTCCCATCCCTGCACAGGACAAATCCAATATTCACATCATGTGTCTTAGCATTTTGTCCAAATGCTTTTTGATTACTGTCAGGTTTGGAGCGGAGACTGCTTCGCTGGGGAGCTCTTCCAGTGCTCCACCACCCTGTGGGTGCACAGCCTTCTCCTCATGTCCAGCCTAAGCCTCCCTGGCCCATCTTTCTGCCATTCCCTCCCGTCCTGTCATTGGTCACCCCAGAGAGAAGCTCAGCACCTGCTCCTCCTCCTCCTCCAGTTGTGAAGGAGTCGTAGACCACTACAAGGTCTCCCCTCAGTCTGCTCTTCTCCAGGCTGAACAGACCATGTGACCTAAGTCGTTCCTTACCTGGCTTCCTCTCTAAACCCTTCACTCTGTGGCCTGCTCTGGACACTCTCCAGTAGCTTTAGATCCTTTTTGTCCTCTGGCCCCCAAAACTACACTCAATACTCAAGGTAGAGCTGCACCAGTTGCCCCATGGTTGCCCTCTTGGCCACCAGGGCTCACTGTTGGCTCATGGTCAATTTGCCATGAACCAGAACTCCCAGATCCCTTTCCAGCTCTCCAGCCTCTCACTGTCCAGTCTGTCTGTCTACCCAGGGTTGCCATGTCCCGGGTGTTTTCCTTTTCTTCCCCTTGTCATGTACGCCCAGGAATGTCTTAATTGTTGTACCCCAAGCAGGAAACCCCATGGTACCTCAATGGAATGGAGATATCTGTGTGTTAGCAGCTGAATTTCAACCCAAATGAACATAGTAAAAAGGAGAGGCAAGTTATTGGCAGAGAAACAGTGTCCATTGGGCCAGTTTGCACAGGACATCCTTGAGCTGCTGGTTCCGCAAGCTGTAAATGAGGGGTTCACTGCTGGAGGCACAACTCAGTACGGATCTGCCACTCATCCCAGGTCCACGGATGAGGAGGAGAAGGAGGGGGCCTTCAGGTGGGCAAATATCTCAGTGCTAATAAACAAGGAGACCACAGCAAGGTGAGGGAGGCACGTGGAAAAGGATTTATGCTGTCCCTTCTCGGAGGGGGCCCTTGGCACAGCCCCGAAGATCTGTACATGGGACACCACAACGAAAACAGAGCAAAGCAGAAAGACAAAAGCAGTAAACATGAGAAGTGGAAATTCACTGAGGTCGGCATCTGAGCAGGAGAGCCTGAGGGTGTGTGGGATTTCACAGAAGAACTGGTCCACAGCGTTGCCCTGGCAGAGGGGCAGGGAAAATGCCTTGGCTGTGTGCAGCAGAGCACTGAGAAACCCCGAGCCCCAGGCAGCTGCAGCCACATGGGCACAAGCTCTGCTGCCCAGGAGGGTCCCGGAGTGCTCCAGCTTTAATGTTATTTGAAATGCCCTAAGGTCCCTCGTACGGCATTCAGAAAGCCAATTCATCCAGAAGGCCCTGACCTCCAGGAGGATATTTGTTTTATGTGACCTCTCTGGATGGGCATCTCAGTTGAGAGGTGAAGTAAGAAGATAATCATGGAGTCATTAAGGTTGGAAAAGACCTCTACGACCATCCAGTCCAACTGTCAACCCAACACCACCCTGCCCACTAAATAATCATTATCATAGAATCATGGAGTCATTTGGGTTGGAAGGGATCTTATGGCCCATCCAGTTCCAGCTGGCTCCTGACATGACCACCACAACTGGTGGTAGGAGACACTGAAACAAGGAATGTTCATAGTATCATGGAAAGGTTTGGGTTGGAAGGGACCTTAAATATCATCCAGTTCCACCCCCTGCCATGGGCAGGGACACCTCCCACTGGATCACGGGGCTCCAAGCCCCATCCAGCCTGGCCTGGAACACCTCCAGGGATGGGGCCAAACAACCATATCCCTAAGTGCCACATCTACACGTTCTTTGAACCACTCGAGGGATGGTGACTCCACCATTGCCTTGGGCAGCCTCTTCCCATGCTTCATCACTACTTCAATACTGAATGTTTCCTAATACCCAATCTAAGTCTCCCCCGGTTCAACTTGAGGCCATCTCCTCTCATCCTAAACAACCACTGGAATAAAGGCAAGCTGCTCTGCTTTTTTATGCAGAAGCTTGTTTGTATTCTCTCATTTATACCTACTCGTAAGAGTTGATTAATGTTGTCTTAATCGTAGGATAATATTTACCTGCTTCTTTTGTGTTGTCCTGTGTTTCTAAGTTGATCAACAAGCAAAAGAAGAAAAGGAAGAAAAAAAAAAAGACATTACTGGCTGGCCAATAGGTTTCATTTAGACATTAAAAAAATCACACAATCATTGAAGTTGGAAAAAAATCTCTAAGCTCATGTGGTCCAACTGTCAGCCCAACACCACCATGGAATGTTTTGTGTTGGAAGTGATCTTAAAAGTCATCCAGATCCAATCCCCTACAATGGGAAGGGACACCTTCATAGAATCATGGAATTGTAAAGGTTGGAGAAGACCTCTAAGGTCATCCAGTCCAACCATCATCCCAACCCCACTGTGCCCACTAAAACTTGTCCTCAAGTGACACCTCTTCGAGTTCTTTGAACCCCTCCAGGAAGGAATATGAGATTTTAAATTATTTCATTGACCTCAATTACTAGAAGTCTAACAAATTGATGGAAAAAAGATCATTTTTGAGCTTATAATCAAACATGAAAACAGGTCATAATAGTATTTGTTAAAGGGAAATGCAATATCACATTGTTTTCTAATGGGATGTGAACAGCATGCACCACAGAAGTACTGAAGGGAACAGGAAAGCTGATGTCTTACGTAGTTCTTTGTCCAGATCTATTTTTCCTGAAAGAAATGACCCATGATTATTAAGGTATAACTTTCAGTATCAGATTTTAAAAGCTTAATTACAATGCTTTTCTTGAATACAATTAATTCCCTGTTCTTCAATAACACATTAACATGAGGCAGGGTGAAAGAGTTGGAGTTGTTCAGCCTGGAGAAGAGAAGGCTGCGGGGAGACCTTAGAGCAGGCTCCCAGTACCGAAAGGGGCTGCAGGAAAGCTGGGCGGGGGCTCTTGATGGGGGAGTGCAGGGACAGGATGAGAGGAGATGGTTTTCAGCTGAAAGAGGGAAGATTGAAGTAAGATTTTAGGAAGTAAAAGTTTTCCTTTGAGGGTGGGGATGGCCTGGCCCAGGGTGCCCAGCGAAGCTGTGGCTGCCCCGTCTCTGGAGATGTTCAAGGCCAGGCTGGATGGGGCTTGGAGCCCCCTGATCCAGTGCGAGGTGTCTCTGCCCATGAGAGGGGGTGGAACTGGATGGGCTTTGAGGTTCTGTCATCCTATTGCCTTTTACTTGGGAGAATCGTGAAATGGTTTGAGTTGGAAGAGACTTCGAAGCCCATCCAGTTCCAGCCCCACTGCCACAGGCAGGAACACCTCCCACTGGATCAGATTGCTCCAAGCCACATCCATCCTGGCCGTGAGCACCTCCGTGAATGGGGCATCCATGACTTCTCCGGAAAACCTTTTCCAGTGTCTCATCACCCTCATTGTGAAGACGTTCTTCACGAATGTCTAATCTAAATCTTCTCTCCTTCAGTTTGAAGCCACCTTCCCTTGTCCTGTTACTACAGGCCCTTGGAAAAAGTGTCTCTCCATCTTTCTTTCAATGCCCTTGGAGAGTGTCTTTAATTTTATGTTTTCAGCCTATGCTCACAGTTTTCAAAAAGCACTTACCTTGTGCTGTCGCCTCCTTCAATTTCACTGAAAAACAAATAAAAAGCAATATTCACTATCTCAAACCAACAAAAAATAAATGAGGCCATCCAAAGGATCTGGAGACCTAATTGAAAGTTGAATCCACCAGTGCTGTAGAAATATTTTAAGAGGGGGTTATTTCAATGTCACAAGACCTTAAATGGAACAGACCCCCCTAGAAGCTCTGCTAAAGCACGTGGAAGACAGGCAGGTGATTCGAGACAGCCAGCACACTTCACCAAGGGCAAGTCCTGCCTGACCAACCCAGTGGCTTCCTAAGATGGTGTAACCATGTCACTGGACACAGGAAAAACAATGCATGGCATCTACCTGGACTTCTGTAAAGCCTTTGACACGTTGCTCCACAACATTCTTCTCTCTAAATTGGAGAGAGGTGGTTGTAATGGGTGGGCTGTTTGGTGGATGAGGAATTGGTTGGAGGGTCACATTCAGAGAGCAGTGGTCAACAGCTCAATGTCCAGATGGAGACCTGTGACAAGCGGTGTCGCTCAGGGGTCCAACCTAGAGCCAGTGCTGTTTAGTATCTTCATCAATGATACAGGCAGCGAGATTGAGGGTGCCGAGATTGAGGGTACCCTCAGCAAGTTTGCAAATATTTAAGGTCTCTTCCAACCCAACCTATTCTATGATTTTATAACCTGAGAAATACCCAAAGAAAAATGACGTGCTGGGCTACTGGAACAGCTACATTGTCATGCGTTAACTGAAGAAGTCACATCTGGAGAAATCATAGAATCATGGAGTGGGTTGGGTTGGAAGAGACCTCAAAGTCCATCCAGTTCCAGCCACCCTACCATGTGCAGGAACACCTCCCACAGGATCCGGGTTCTCAAAGCCCCATCCAACCTGGTGCTCTCAGGGCACTACAAACCTTCGTCTCCTTTGACCCTGCGACCCAGTGGGCATCCCTTGTGATCATTTCTTTAACCAGAGCTTCTTAAACCTCCTGCAGCGTCCCACTGCACAGCTGATGTACACTTCCATGCCCTCCAAGCCCTTGACAGGAAGCCACTATCATAGAATCAGGGAATGGTTTGAGTTGGAAGGGACCTCAAAGCTCATGCAACCCCTGCAATGGGCTGGGACACCTCCCACCGAATTAGAGGGCTCCAAACCCCATCCAGACTGGCCTTGAACACCTCCAAGGATGGGACAGCCACACCTTCTCTGGGTAACCTCTTCTAGTATCTCACCAATCTCATCAGAAAACATTTCTTCCTAATGTCTGGTATCAATCTCCCCTCTTTCAACTTAAAACCCTTCCCCTCATCCTGTCCCTGCACTCCCCCATCAAGAGCCCCCGCCCAGCTTTCCTGCAGCCCCTTTCGGTACTGGGAGCCTGCTCTAACGTCTCCCCGCAGCCTTCTCTTCTCCAGGCTGAACAACCCCAGCTCTCGCAGCCTGTCCTGGTGCAGGAGCTGCTGCAGCCCTCGCATCATCTCCGTGGCCTCCTCTGGATTCACTCCAACAGCTCCAGGTTCTTCCTGCACATTCAATATCGACCACGTCTGCATTATTATCTCGCCTATAAAACCATTTTTGAGACTGGTTCAGAAGCATGAAGTTTTCTCCTAAAACATGTTCACATGGGTTCATATTTAGCATCTTCATTACTCACCTGCTTCATGGCATTGGGCAAAACTCCCTGGAAAAAGCAGAGACTTTATTAGTTTCTTTTAATTTTGAAATAAGGCGTCTGTTGAAAATATTGAAGTGTAATTCCCAAATTTCTCATATAAAATGAGGTGGGTTTTTTTGGAAATGCCACTATTCTAAAAGTTAAAAATCTGATTATTGCCTATGATCGTCCAAAATGGTATCTTATAGTAGAGACCTTCCAGTAGAAGATGTTCTGTGGATTCATACGCACGCAGTCCACCCCCCCAAATTCTACATTTAGTCAGACTTAAGTTAATTTTTTTCTTCCTCCCTCTCATTCTCATGTGCTTCTTTCTGAATCTGATGTTAAAATCCCAGAATCATTTGGTTGGAAAAAACATTTGAGATCAACAAGTCCGAGTGTACCTGTCCACCACTAAACCAGATACCTGAGCAACTCATCTACCCATTTTTTAAATGGCTCCACAGACGGAGCCACCACCTCCCTGGGCAATCTCTTCCAGTGCTTGACAATCCTTTCCATGAAGAAACATTCCCCATTATCCAATCTAAACCTCCCCTGGTGCAGCTTGAGGTCTTTTCCTCTCATCTCATCCCTTGTTCTTTGGGAGACGAGACAAACACCCATCTCACTGCAACCCCCTTTTTGGGAGCTGCAGAGAGTGATCAGGTCTCCATTTGGCCTCCTCTTCCCCAGGCTAAACAGCCCCAGGTCCCTCAGCCACTCCCACAACCCTTGGGCTCCAGACTCTTCCACACCTCCATTCCCTTTCTCCGGACACGCTCAAGCCCCTCAACATCCTTTTTGGAGTGAGGGCTGAAAACTGAAAGCAGGATTCAAGGTGTGGCCTCACCATAAAAGTGATATTGTTACAATAAATGCTGATTATTAAATAATATCAATGTTAAATAACATTAATAAATGTTACAAATAATATAACGTCACACGACACAACGTATATTGTTATATGTTATTATATAGTTATATAATTATATCAATAACAATGTATGTTATTTACGGTTTTATTGACTGTGGTTTGCATTGCATGTGAAAGCTTCCACATCAACAGTTGCAGGTGGAAATACTTACTGATTGTTTTATAACCTAGAGCCGCAATAACAAGGATACTAAGAAAGAAAGTCACAAGGAAGGCCGTCATCCAGTGTGAAGTGGAAGGGAAGAAGATATCTGTAAAATATAAACGGTGTAACCTTCAATAAATGTTTGTGAAACAGCAAAGAGAGGCTGCAGTGGTCAAAGCAGGTGAATCAGAATTACGGAATGATTTGGGTTGGAAGGGACCTCAAAGCCCATGCAAACACCTGCCATGGGCAGGGACACCTCCCACTGGATCAGGGGGCTCCAAGCCCCATCCAACCTGGCCTTGAACACCTCCAGGGATGGGGCAGCCCCGGCTTTTGTGGGCACCCTGTGCCAGGGCCTCCCCACCCTCACAGCAAAACATTTCTCCCTAAGATGTCATCTCAGTCTGCCCTCTTTCAGCTCAAACCCGTTCCCCTCATCCTGTCCCTGCACTCCCCCATCAAGAGCCCCCGCCCAGCTTTCCTGCAGCCCCTTTCGGTACTGGGAGCCTGCTCTAAGGTCTCCCCGCAGCCTTCTCTTCTCCAGGCTGAACAACCCCAGCTCTCGCAGCCTGTCCTGGTGCAGGAGCTGCTGCAGCCCTCGCATCATCTCCGTGGCCTCCTCTGGCCTCGCTCCAACAGCTCCAGGTCCTTCCATCTGTGGTGATGTAGTCATTGAGGGGTGGAGGCTCAATTTAATATATTATTATCATTATCATCATCATTGTTATCATAATCATCATCATCTTTATTATTTCATTGACGCTGGTTTTGTTCTAGTTTCCAACGCACAAGTCTATTTCCTCTCATTTCCCTCTCCCTTTCCCTGGTGGGCAGTGGAGGAGAAGGGAAATCGGGACCCGGCTGCTCAGTTTTAGCTGCTGAAAACTGGCTGGGCCAGAGCTAAATGATGACAGTGGTGTAGGACCTTTGTTCTCTCCATCAGTGTTTCTAAACCCTTCCCTCTCCGAACTGGCGCAGCGCTCGCTGATGGCATCTAAAAAGAGCTGTGTCTTAGCTATAAAGACATGCCTTGAATGTAACAAGTAATTGAAGGCATAGAGATGGTCTTCTTATCACAGTATCCATCTAATTGTACTTGGGCTGGGCATCCAGGATCTCTACAGGGTCAATGAAGAGATAATGGACAGCAGATTACCAACTGGTCCTGACTGCGATTGATCCTGGAGGTCACTCACCTGAAATCCGGACTCTGGATTCGCAGGTTGTGTTGAGAAGGTCATTGGCTATTCTGCAGGAGATTTCCGTGTCTGCTCCTGGTTTGAGTTTCACGGAACTTATAACATCAAAGACGCCTGAAGAAGTCTCCGTGGTTTGAGTGGTGACTTCCTCCTCCCATGTCTGTCCTTTGCTGTTCAGCCAAACTACTTTAGGCTCAGGAAACCATCCCTGCGACTTGCAGGTGAGGGCGATGCCCTGACCCACATGACCATCCAGGAAAATGGAAGACTCATCACCTTTAGCTGCAGAACAGCAAGCAAACAAGCTCCAACAAACAGGAGACAAGGTATCATCTCACCAAAGAGTGTATGGTGGGAAGTTCTTCCCCAAATTTACCTACAAGCACGATGTGTAAATTACTCAGATTCGAAATTTCAATACTCGATAAACTGCTGGCAAACAGCTCTTCCTGTGTTACATAAAAACGGGATGTTTGGACCTAACTTCCCCTTCAAAATCCTGATAGAGACAGATCTTTGGACTGATTCTTGTTATCTCCTCGAACAACTGGAATTAAAATAAAATAGCACTGTGCTGACTGGAAATGTGTTTCTAAGTCAAGGTTGGATGCGACCATGAAGAGAGGAGAATTGGAATACTGGACCAAACACAAGATGATGTGTAGGGCAAGGGCATGAGAATCATAGAATCATGGAACATGTCGGGTTGGAAGAGACCTCAAAGCCCATTCAGTTCCACCCCCTGCCATGGGCAGGGACACCTCCCACTGGATCAGGGTGCTCAAAGCCCCATCCAACCTGGCCTTGAACACCTCCAGGGATGGGGCAGCCACGACTTCCCTGGACAACCTCCTTCAGGACCTCCCCACCCTCACAGCAAAGAATTCTTTGCAAATATCCAATCTCAATCTCACCTCTTTCTCCCTAAAACCATTCCCCCTCAGCCTATCCCTGCACTTTCGGATCAAAAGCCCCTCCTCATCTTTCCTGGAGCCCCTTTCAGTACTGGGAGGCTGCTCTAAGACCTCCCCAGCACCTTCTCTTCTCTAGTTGTGGGCTGCGTCACCAAATGCAGTTTCATCCAGGCTTCATTTGCTTCTCCTCTCCAAAACCAGGTTTGTTTGGCAGTAAGACTCATCTCTCTCCTACCTTTAAATGTTTTAATGTTAAGATGTTGCCTACACACCCTCAAAAGGAATCTGTGAGTATTCAGAGCCTTCTGGCAATAGAGTTCATAGAATCATAGAATGACCTGAGTTGGAAGGGATCCACAAGGATCATCAAGTCCAACTCCTATCCCTGCATAGGACAATCCCAAATGTGTCTGAAGGCTCTGTCCGGATCTTCTGGAATATTGCTAGGCTTGATGCAGTGACTGCTTCCCTGGGGAGCAGTTCCAATGCACCACCACCCTCTGGGTGGACAACCTCTTCCTAATATGTAACCAAAACCTCTCCTGACACCTCTTCCTGCCATTCCCTTGAGTTTTATCATTGATCACAGGAGAGAAGAGGTCAATGCCTGCTCCTCCTCCTTTCCTTGTGAGGTGACTCAAGCTCTAACAGAGTTGTTTTTTCACATGGCTAAGAGTAAGTGAGACAAATCCAACCCATTGATACCCACAGGACTTCTCTGAAGTTGTCCAAGTGGACTGGGAAAAAAGGAGATAATGTCTGCCATTCAACTCACCTACCACGTTGAGGTCAACCACCACTTCATCGTACCAGTTCTCAAAGAAGACACTGCAGATGTATTTCCCTTTGTCTGATAGCATGACATTTTTCAGGTGAAGAGACACGTTTCCCTTATTAACTTCAGCCTGGAAGAAACTCGTCCTGCCCTGGTATGCCTCATCCTCCTGGACTGAATTGTAGATGTTCTTCCTATCATAAGTGGTCACCTCAATTCTTTTGGAGATTCCAGTAAATACCCACTGAACAGAAAGTCTTTCAGGTATGATTGTCACTTGGATCTGGCAAGGCAGGATGACTCCTTTCCCAATGACTCCAATGACAGGGTTGTCGGGAGGAATGATTTTATACTGGCCTGCAAGAAGATAGGGATGTAAATCTGATCTGTCATGGAATAATGGTGTGGTTTGGCTTGGAAGGGACCTTTAAAGCTCATCTAGTTCCACTCCCCTGCCATGGAAGAGACACCTTCCACTGGATCAGGGGGCTCAAAGCCCCATCCAACCTGGCCTTGAACACCTCCAGGGATGGGGCAGCCCCGGCTTTTGTGGGCACCCTGTGCCAGGGCCTCCCCACCCTCACAGCAAAACATTTCTCCCTAAGATGTCATCTCAGTCTGCCCTCTTTCAGCTCAAACCCGTTCCCCTCATCCTGTCCCTGCACTCCCCCATCAAGAGCCCCCGCCCAGCTTTCCTGCAGCCCCTTTCGGTACTGGGAGCCTGCTCTAAGGTCTCCCCGCAGCCTTCTCTTCTCCAGGCTGAACAACCATGGAATGAGTTGAGTTGGAAGGACCTCAAAGCCCACGCAGTTCCAATCACTGCCATGGCCAGGAAAAAATCCCACTGGATTAGGTTGCTCCAAATTCCATCTAACCTGGCCTCGGACACCTTCAGGGATGGGGCAGCCATCACTTCTCTGGGCAGCCTCTTCCAGAGCTCCCTTTTCTCAAGGGATGACTCAAATGAGTGATGGTTCCCTTGATCCTGATGCTGATAATGGGAATGAGAGCAAGGGATGTGAGGGGGATCCCATCACTGCTTCTCCTATGGTCTCTGACTCATTTTCAGCCCAAGTGGAAACCATTGGGTATTTCCATGGTGGGAATGGCCATACTATGTCTCACAGGAATCCCTGAGTCGTGAAGGCATCATAGAATCATGAAATAGTTTGGGTTGGAAGGGACCTTAAAGACCTTTCAGTTCAAACCCCCCAGCCTTAGGCAAAGACTCCTTCCACTGGATCCCGTTGTTCCAAGTCCCATCCAGCCTGGCCTTGAACACTCCCAGGTATGGGGCAGAGTGGAAGGAAATGAGTGGAGGGAATGATTGTTGTTGCCATACATGTAAAACCCATTGCCATGCACCCACCTATCCCAAAATGACATTTTTAGTTATGTATTTCTCTTATTTCTAGATCTATCCACGGAGTCTAAAGATTAGATATAATTTTAAATCAAATTCTGGTTGGAACAGAACCCACCTGTGACCGAATGAATTATCTGCAGGAAAATAATGATGTTAAGAGTTGTTGCAGGCTGATATATGGAAGCCATCCCCTTGCAGTTTTGGAAGACATCAATACACAGAACTTCCAGGGTAAATCTTACCAAATCCCTGTAATCATTTCAATGAAGAAGAGAAAATGGGAAGAGCAAATGAAAGTAGAGCCACACATTTCTTTATGTATAGCTGGATGTGCAGTGACTCAAGGACAAATCACAGAATTTGGGGGGGTTGAAAGGAACCTTAAAGACAATCCAGTTCCAAGCACCCTGCTATGGGTAGGGACACCTTCCACTGGACCAGGTTGCTCAAAGCCCCATCCAACCTCATCCTCTCAGGGCACTCCAAACTTTCAGCATCAAAGTTGCTGCTACCCAGTGTGCGTCCCCTGTGCTTATTTCTATGACCAAAGCTTCTTAAACCACCTGACAGCATCACCCTTCATGCTTGGTGCTCACCTGCATGCCCTCCAAGCCATTGACAAGAAGTCCCTGTCATAAAATCATGGAATGGTTTGGCTTGAGTTGCAAGGACTTCAAAACCTATTCAGTTCCAAACCCCTGCCGTGGTCAGGGACACCTCCCACTGGATCAGGGTGCTCCAAGCCCCATCCACCCTGGCCTTCAACACCTCCATGGATGGAGCAGCCACAGCTTCTCCAGGAAACTTCTCCCAGAGCTCCCTTTTCTCCAGCAATGGCTCAAGGGAGTGATGGTGCCCTTGATCCTAATGCTGATAATGGGAATGATGGCGAGGGTGATGCCGTCACTGCTGCTTCTGTCATGGTCCCTGGCTCATTTTCAGCCCAAGTGGAAACCACTGAGCATCTCTATGGTGGGAATGGCCATCCTAGGTCCCACAGGACTGATTCTTGAAGGTGTCATAGAACCATGAGATGGTTTGGAGCAGAAGCAATCTGAAAGTCCATCGAGTTCCATCCCCCTGCCATGAGCAGGGACACCTCCCATGGGCAGGGACACCTCCCACAGGATCAGGGGGCTCCAAACCCCATCCAACCTGGCCTGGAACACCTCCAGGGATGGGGCAGCCCCGGCTTTTGTGGGCACCCTGTGCCAGGGCCTCCCCACCCTCACAGCAAAACATTTCTCCCTAAGATGTCATCTCAGTCTGCCCTCTTTCAGCTCAAACCCGTTCCCCTCATCCTGTCCCTGCACTCCCCCATCAAGAGCCCCCGCCCAGCTTTCCTGCAGCCCCTTTCGGTACTGGGAGCCTGCTCTAAGGTCTCCCCGCAGCCTTCTCTTCTCCAGGCTGAACAACCCCAGCTTTCGCAGCCTGTCCTTGAATAGGAGTTGCTCTGGCTCTTGGATCACCCCCGTGGCCTCCTCTGGACTATTTATGCCATGGTGCACATAACAGATCATATTGGCACTTACCTACCAGACCAGCCCCTTACAGATCAATGTTTCTGACCCCAAAAGACCACATTGATTTGCATTCATAAGTGCAGAATTGTTTCAGAATTGGCATGTCCCAGTCCTCAATACAAACCCACCCTTCACAACCTTCTCAGGAAAGTATTGATTTTGAGCAAACCAGGGAATAACAATAAGCACTTCAGCTATTAATCTCTTTAATCAAGGCTGCTCACAGTTAGCACCAGACTCAAAATCAACATCATCAACTGAATTTAGGCTGCATCCCTGTGAGGCAACTGTTTCAGTTGTTACATTAAGGCAGTAAATTAAAAGGAAGTTGAATGATCTTTAACAACTTCATTAAAACAGCCCCCGCAAAAGTCAGGATTGTATTCACACTACTCCAGGCAAGAAAGAAACTTTCTTAATTCCTAAACTGGAATCATTCCCCTGGGGCTGTAAATAACAAACCATTGACATAATATTTCTGCAACCCCCTTCCAGAAACCTAATTATGTGCAATTCTGCTTTGAATTCCTTACCTGAGCAGCAAGATCTGAAGGATCCATTTTGAATTCAGTGTGGATTACAGAAGCGATGAACCTTTGGCTGCTATTACTGGAACAGATATCATTTCCATATCTGCAGAGGGGAGAGAATTCGTTGGTGTCCTCACCGGTAGAACAGCCTGGACTTTCACCACGAGCAGGTATTTGCCCTTGGGTACAACATTCCAGCCAATCCCTGCAGATATGAATGACCAATCATAGGTGAGAACAGAAGACTTTGTTCGTGCACGCCCTTAGCTTCAAAGCACAGTGAGAGGAATACGGAATCGTAGACTCGTGGAATGGTTTCTGTTGGAAGGGACCTCAAAGCTCATTGAGTTCCAACCCCCAGCCATGGGCAGTGACACCTCCCACTGGATCAGGGGGCTCCAAGCCCCATCCAACCTGGCCTTGAACACCTCCAGGGATGGGGCAGCCCCGGCTTTTGTGGGCACCCTGTGCCAGGGCCTCCCCACCCTCACAGCAAAACATTTCTCCCTAAGATGTCATCTCAGTCTGCCCTCTTTCAGCTCAAACCCGTTCCCCTCATCCTGTCCCTGCACTCCCCGATCAAGAGCCCCCGCCCAGCTTTCCTGCAGCCCCTTTCGGTACTGGGAGCCTGCTCTAAGGTCTCCCCGCAGCCTTCTCTTCTCCAGGCTGAACAACCCCAGCTCTCGCAGCCTGTCCTGCTGCAGGAGCTGCTGCAGCCCTCGCATCATCTCCGTGGCCTCCTCTGGCCTCGCTGCAACAGCTCCAGGTCCTTCCTGTGCTCAGGACCCCAGAGCTGGACACAGGGCCCCAGGTGGGGTCTCTCCAGAGCGGAGCAGAGGGGCAGAATCCCTTCTGTCGCCCTGCAGGTCCCACTGCTTTGGATGCAGCCCAGGATGCAGTCGGCTTTCTGGGACTCGAGTACATGTTCATGTTGAACTTCTCATCCCCCAGCAGCCTACGTGGTTCTCTTCAGGGCTGCTCTCAATCGCACCATCCCCCAAACTGTATTAAAAATTACAATTGCCCTGACCGAGGTGCAGGACCTTGAACCTCATGAAAAACACCTGAGCTTGTGACGGTAGAGAGGTCTCCTGCTGAGTTTTGTAAGGCATACTCGTAAATCCCAGTGCAGTGTTTCCTGGCCAAATGCTGGTTGAACAGAGGACAATTTTGCACGTAAGGATGCAGAAGGAGCACCTCTCATACGAGGACAGACAGAAAGAGTTGAGGTTGTTCAGCCTAGGGAAAGAAGACTCCAGGGACATCTTAGAGCAGCCTTCCAGTAGTGAAAGGGCCTTCAGGAAAGCTGGGGAGGGGCTTGTGATCAGGGAGTGCAGGGGTAGGATGAGGGGCAAGAGTTTTAAGCTGAGAGAGGGGAGACTGAAATGAGATCTTAGGGAGAAATGTTTTATGATGAAGGTGGGGAGATACTGTCACAGATTGCCCAGAGGTAGTGGAGGACCCATCCCTGGAGGTGTTGAAGGCCAGGTTGGATGGGGCTTTGAGCCCCCTGATCCAGTGGGAGGTGTCCCTGCCCATGGCAGGGGGTTGGAACTGGATGGGCTTTGAGGTCCCTTCCAACCCAAACCATCCCATGATTCTATGATGAGGAAGAATATCCCTACTTTCTTCCAGCTAGGTCTATTGGGAATCCAGAAGATCTTTTGGCCTTGCAATCTGAATCTTGGCAGCTGTCTTTTCCCAAGTCATGCTGTCCAACTTTCTTTCACCCTATTGGATGTGGAAAATGCAATTAGAAGCTGTAGTGGTAATAAAGATATGAGGACAAAGGTCCACCACAGCTACCTTCCATAAAGAAGTCTTACAGTTCGTACCATCCAGGTAAGAAATTATATTTTTTATGAATCCATGAGGAAAATCCATTGAATTTGCTGGGATACTTGAATTAACTGGGGTGGGTTTCATTGGCTGTACTGACAGGAATGAGCCTGTCAGTGCATTCTTGTCAGCTCCAGATATGAATGCCTCTCTCTGACAGCATCTGATTGGAAAGAGGGGAGATCAAGATGAGATATTGGGAAGAAATGTTTTGCTGTGAGGGTGGGGAGGCCCTGGCCCAGGGTGCCCAGAGCAGTGGTGGCTGCCCCATCCCTGGAGGTGCTCAAGGCCAGGTTGGATGGGGCTTGGAGCCCCCTGATCCAGTGGGAGGTGTCCCTGCCCGTGACAGGGGGGTTGGATTAGATGATCTTTGAAAGTGCCTTCCATGCCAAATCATTCTGGACATTGTGGATGACCCATCATTGAAAGTATTTGACGTCTGGTTGGACAGAACTTGGAGCAAACTGATCCAGAGCAAGGTGTCCCTGCCTGTTACAGGGGATTTGTAACTGCATGGGCTTTGAGGTCCCTTCAAAACCAAACCATTCCATCATTCTATGACACCTTCAGGAAACAGGGATTCCTGTGGGACCCAGCATGGTCATTCCCACCATGGAGATGCTCAGGGCTTTCCACCTGGGCTGAAAATGAGCCAGAAAACATGTGAGAAGCAGCAGGGATGGGATCCCCCTCGCATCCCTTACCATTATCAGCATTAGGATCTAGGGAACCATGATCCCCTTGGACCATCCTGCAAAAGGGAGCTCTCAGAGATGTTGCACAGAGAAGTTGTGGCTTCCTCATCCCCAGAGGTGTTCAAGGCCAGGTTGGATGAGGCTTTGAGCAACCTAGAAGTCCCTGCCCATGGCAAAGGTTGGAATTTAATGGGCTTTGAGGTCTCTTCCAATCCAAACCATTCCATGATTCCATGGTTCTATGAAATGGGAGGAAAACTATGGAGAAGCAGAGGAAGCCAGGAGCTATTTTGTCTCCAGTGAGGTTGTGTTGTTCCCTTTCAGCTCAGTTTGAGTCACATATCTTTACCGTAAGCATGGATGAGTACAGCAGAGAGATGAAAGCAAAGATCTTGGGAGGAAGCTGGAGACACCTTGGCTGAAGTTTCTCTCTCAAACACTGATGGACTTCAACAGGAAGAATAATGTAGTAAAAACTAGTTATCATAGAATCATACAACATCCTCATTTGGAAGGGACCCTCAAGGATCATTAAGTCCATTATCATTCCTGTTTTTCCCTATTATTTTATCTCTACAATGACACTTGTTATTTTTCATTGAACATGTAAAGAAATCGAAGGAATCCCAGAGGAATTTCATCTGGAAGCTTCACTTTTGGTCCTGTGGATGATTAGGAAGCCTGGATATTGATGGGTTCCCCCTTTTGGTGGCTGGCATCTCTTCACATGCTGATTTTTCAATGCAGATGGCACTCAATTGCAGGTAAAGATTGTTCCATTTTGCATGTTTTTTAATAAAACATCTTATTTCTGATTGGTTCAATGTAAAAGTGAGAAATAATGAACTCACACCCTTGAGAGGGCAGTGGTGGAGTCTCCATCCTTGGATGGGTTCAAAAAGCGTGCAGAGGTGGCACTTAGGGACATGGTTTAGCTGGCACAGTGGGGTTGGGCTGACGATTGAGTGGATTGAGCTTCTTCTCCGACTTCAGTGATTCCATGATTCTGCAATGGTCTCCCTGCATATGGCTGGGGATTTCTTCCAACCCAAACCATTCCACAGTGGTGCTGGGCTGACGGGTGAACTGGAAGAGATCAGAGGTCTTTTCCAACCTCAATGAGTCCATGATTCTATGAGCATTCATCTTTCTGACTTGAATGACATAAACCATCAGATCATAACACCAAATAAGGGCGCAGTGCAGGCTGATACCCACGACAATACCGGAGACATCTGTGTGGACTGGAAGGCAGGATACGCTGCAGGAGACAAACCCCTCCAGTTAATGAGGCCAGCAGGGAGGCTCCGGATCAACTCAGCACCAGATACCAGGTGTGGCCAACTGAATGGTGCCCAAGGATTTGACTCTGTTTAGCTTCCTCCAAGTGATCCCTCCTTCCTGGGGAAGGGTTTGGAGGACAACTCTTATGAGAAGCAGCTGAGGACCCTGGGGCTGTTTAGTCTGGAGAAGAGGAGGCTGAGGGAAGACTACATTGCTTTCTGCAGCTCCTGGAAAGGAGGTTGTGGTGAGGTGGATGCTGGGCTCCTCTCCCAAAGAACAAGTGACAAGATGAGAGGAAATGGCCTCAGGTTGCTCAGAGAAGTTGTGGCTGCCCCATCGCTGGATGTGTTCAAGGCCAGTCTGGGTGGTGCTTAGAGCCCCCGGATCCAGTGGGAGGTGTCCCTGCCCATGGCAGCAGGTTGGAACTGGGTGAGCTTTGAGGTCCCTTCCAACTAAAAGCATTATATGATTCTATGGCATTGCGAAGGTTACTCAGCTAAGCAGCCTGTCATGTCATTTTCTTTAGTTCTATTCTGGATTCCTGTCCTGTTGACACTGATATTGGTTCCACCAATGGCCTGATGTAGCGCCATGAAATATGTGAGATGGACAAACAGAAAACAGTGTCACTTTATCTTCCCACAGGTCACTTGATCAGCTCTCCTAATGGTTCCATCATTGGAGTCATTGGAGAAGGGGTCGTTCTACCCTGCCAAGTGGTAGCAGAGAGGATCCCTGAGGAGTTCTCTGTCCGGTGGATGTTTCATGACAAGTCTCAAAAAATAACTGTGAGCAGATACGATGGGAAAAACAAAAGGGAGGAACAAGATGAGAAATATCAAGGTAGAACAGAATTCTTCCACCATGAATTTAGAGTTGGCAACATGTCGCTGCACTTGAAGAACATCAGGAGCTCTGACCAAGGATCGTACACTTGTGTGGTCTCTTTCAATGGCAAGTCCCATGACGTGCTGGTTGAGCTGCAAGTGGCAGGTCAGTGAATGCTTCTGGTTTTGTTCAGAGATGGAGCAGAGCTGAACAGAAACACATTTATCCCTCACTGGGTGAATTATGAACCATTTGACACATATAATGTCTTCCTAGAGGGATGTGTGGTCAATGGCAAGTTGACCATGAGCCCTGGCAGCAAAGAGGACAACCATGTCCTGGGCTGCATCCAACACTACGTTGCTCAACAGTGATTGCCCTGATCTGCTCTACCCTGCTGCAGCTCCACCTTGGGCACTGGCTGCAGTTTTGGGTGCCACAGGATAAAAAGGATCTAAAGCTACTGGAGAGTGCCCAGAGGAGGCCACAGAGTGAAGGGTTTAAAGGGGAAACTGTGTGAGGAGCAGCTGAAGTCACTCGGTGTGCTTAGCCTGGACAAGAGGAGAATGAGGGGAGACCTCAATGAGCTCTGCAGCTTTCTCACAATCGGAGGAGGAGGAGCTGGCACTGATCTCTTCTCTCTGGACTTGAGAGAATGGCAGAAAGATTCACCAGGGAGGGTTAGGTAGGACATTAAGGACAAGGTTCTTCACCCAGAGGGTGGAGGAGTACAGGAACAGCTCCCCAGGGAAGCAGTCATGGTGTCAAGCCTGACAATATTCCAGAAGCATTTGGACAAGGCCCTCAGACGCACGGTGTGAACGTTGGGTTTGTCCTGTGCAGGGACAGGAGTTGGACCCGGCGATCCTTGTGGGTCCCTTCCAACTCAGGACATTCCATGATTCGATGAACGTTGCGGTCGTCCTACGCAGGGACAGGAGTTGGACTTCATGATATTCGTAGGTCCCTTCCAACCCAGGGTGTTCTATTCTTCATAGAAAGATATACTAAACAAGTGTTGAATTCAAGATGAATCAGAAAGTTTCCTGTTCTCAGTACTGGTTGAAATGGAGAATACGTGTGTTTTTTCTTAGCCAAAGGTGCTGGGCCTTCCATTTTCCTGAAGAGTCATGTGAAGGAGGGCATTGACCTCACCTGCCATGCAGCTGGATGGTTTCCTAAACCTGAGGTGATCTGGCTGAATGGCCAAGAACGAGTTCGGAAGGAACTATCAAACACAAAGGTGACAAGGATGCCTGCAGGCCTATACAGTGTTGTCACCTCCATGAACCTAAAGCAGTACGCTGATGTGGAAGTCTCCTGCAGGATAGTCAATCGTCTGTTAAACACAACCAGCGAGTCTCGAGTCCTGATCTCAGGTAGGTGAGCTCAGTAGTGACCTCCTTGTAAGACTGAATAGACCATCTAAATGGCATGGGTCCCATTGATAGGTCATGAGCTCCAAGCCCCATCCAACCTGGCCTTGAACACCTCCAGGAATGGGGCAGCCACCACTTTTCTGGGCAAGCTCTTCCACAGTTCCCTTTTCTCCAGGGATGACCCAAGGGCATGATGGTTCCCCGATCCTAACGCTGATAATGGGAACGAGAGTAACAGATGCGAGGGAAATCCCAACGCTGCTGCTTCTCCCATGGTCCCTGGGTCAAGTGGAAACCCTTGAGCATCTTCATGGTGGGAATGGCCATGCTGGGTCACATGGGAATCCCTGCTGTGTGGAGGTGTCATAGAATGATGGAATGGTTTAGGTTGGAAGGAACCTCAAAGCCCATCCAGTTCCAACCCCTCTTCCATGGGCAGGGACACCTCCCACTGGATCAGGGTGCACAAAGCCCCATCCAGCCTGGCCTTGAACACCTCCAGGGATGGGGCAGCCACCACTGCTCTGGGCACCCTGTGCAGGGGCTCCCCACCCTCACAAGAAAATATTTATTCCTAGAATACCATCTCAATCTGCCCTCTTTCAGCTGAAAACCATTCCCTCATGTCCTATCTCTGCACTCCCTGATCAAGAGCCCCTCCAAGCTTTCCTGGAGCCCCTTTCAGTACTGGGAGGCCGCTCTTAGTTTGCAAGTATTCAAGTAAAATACAAATTCCCTCTCCCCTCAGATGTATTGGCTGCGTTCTGAGTTATAATCACCCTTATGTTGTAATGATTAAGAGAATATAACTCCTTTTTGGTTGTTCTTACAGATATTTTCTTTCCCTCCATTTCGAAATGGCTGATTTTCTTCCTGGTAATTTTATGTCTTAGCATGGTCCTAATTTCCGCTGTCATTTCTAAAGTGAGAAGTAAGTCTTCCCTGCGTGTTCTCTCCATCAACACAATGAAATATCACAATTTACCCTGGAATACATGATTATAAGAACAGCTCGTGAGCCAAATAACCAATGATTGTCGAATGATTGGATTCATGGAACACAAAAAGGGGTGGGAATGGACAAGGTCTGGACAAAGAGGAGTGGAAATCTCATGTCATTACCCCAGAGGGCTTTAGGTCTGCCAAGAGGAGCTCTGGGTGATGGGGATGGATCTCCAGAGCGTTGCTGGTGAAACTGGAGCCCAAGTGACAAACTAGAGCTGATTTTGTCAGTGTTACTGTACAAAAACAGGCCAAAAATAATTTTCTTCTTTTTTTTTTTTTTGTAACCAGGTAATCACAAGAAAACTGTTAGCTCAGGTAAGTCATGAGGGAGATGAAGGTGATGAAAATTTATAAGTGTTTAGGTTTTTTGGTATTAAATAACCAAACTAATTAGTAGTTGTATTTACATGTGAACGTTTTGAACGTTATTTTTGCATCACAAAATGCAATAAGTTCCTGAATGAGTTTTTTTCCCTTTATGCTTTATAAACAGAGTACGTTCCCTTCTTTCATGAAGCTCTGGTTGTTTCCGTATGTTGGCAAACTCCACCACGTCCTACTTAAGCTCTGTTTGCAATTGTTCAAGAGTTAATCAATTGAGTGTAGAACCTCAGAGCCATTAAGGTTGGAAAAGACCTGTAAGCTCATTCAGGCCAACTGTCAGGCCAATCTCACCGTGCAGGCTAAATCATGTCCTGAAGTGTCTCATCCACACGTACTTTGAACCCCTCCAGGGAAGGAGACCCCACCAGTGCTCCAGGCAGCCTATCAGAAGCATTGCTAAGCTTCTTTAGAAGAGGAAGAACTGAATAAATTAACCAAACACTGAAGAGCAATTCAAGGATCCAACTCGAGGCCACACTTCCAGTAATAAAAAGGTCCATAGGAAAGATGGGGAGGGGCTCTTGATCAGGGAGTGCAGGGATAGGATGAGAGAAATGGTTTTCAACTGGAAGAGGGGAGATTGAGATGAGATCTTAGGAAGAAATTCTACACTATGGGATTGGTGAGGCCCTGGCCCAGGTTGCCCAGGGAAGTCATGGCTACACCACCCCTGGAGGTGTTCAAGGCCAGGTTGGATGGGGCTTGGAGGTCCCTGATCCAGTGGAAGATGTCCCTGCCCATGGCAGGGGGTGGCACTGGATGGGCTTTGAGGTCCCTTCCAACCCAAACCATTCCATGATTCTGTGATTCTATAAAATGAGACACATTTTGGTTTAAAAAATAAGAATTCTTCGGACTAAGAAAAACTTTTGGGAAGTTTATTAGGTTGAGGTAAAATTTGAACCATACTTATTTCTGTTCATACATAAAATATGCTGTTGTATGACAAGGGAATTTTACAAGGATAATTAACATTATAGTCCATTTTCTTTGTTTTTCAGTAAAAGCAAAGATGGAACTGGAAGAAGGTGACTGTCCTTTACATTTGACATGACGTTGAGGTGTTTGGAGATCTCAAAGTCACAACTTCAAGGGAAGAACATTCAAATGATGATTATCAACACAGTAATTGCAGGAGTGGCAGTCCTTTTGGATATTAAACAAAGAGGGGCAACCACACCTCATATTCCAGAGAAGGTCTATTCCATAGGGAAGACTGTAGATATTTACAGGGAAGTCACACGGGCCAGCAGTGACCTCTTTGAAAACTCAACCGAGTATCTGCTGTTGGATGGAAAGCTCTTAGCAAGCTCCTAGCACTCCTTCTCCTGGTGGCCCCTCTTCTGCCATTCTCAAGGTTGTGCAAATCTATCTTTAGTCACCTTATAAGAGCTTTATTCATGGACCTCTCCTGGGATCTTAGGTGCTTACAGCTCCATTTAGGTACGTAGGGTTGGAGAACAAGCCCTGTGAGGAGCGACTGAGGGAACTGGGGTCGTTTAGCTTGGAGAAGAGGAGCTTGAGGGGAGACTGGACATTAGGAAGAATTTCTTCACGGAAAGGGTGGTCAGGGACTGGCACAGCTGCACTGGGAGGGGGTGGAGTCACCATTCCTGGAGTGTTTAAAAAACAGGTGGATGAGTTCCTTAGGGACAGGGTTTAGTAGGGAGACAGGCGTGGTTGGACTTGATGATCTCAGAGGTCTCTTCCAACCTTCTGAATCTACGATTCTATGATACAGCTGCCTTTGGGCATTTGCAGTGTCCTTGGTCATCCTACTTAGATGTCCTAGCTGCCATCCTGGAAGGAATCATAGAATTGTACAATCATGGAAGGGTTTGGGTCAGAAGGGACCCCAAAGCCCATCTAGTTTCATCACCCCTGCCAACAGCAGGGACACGTCCCATTGTATTAGGGTGCTCTAAGCCCCACCCAGTCTGGCCTTGAACACCTCCAGGGGTGGGGCAGCCATGACTTCTCTGAGCAACCCGTGTCAGTGCCTCACCAATCTCCTCATAAAACATTTCTTCCTAAGATCTCATCTCAATCTGCCTTCTTTTGGCTCAAAACCGTTCCCCCTCAACTTATCCCTGTGCTCCCTGAACAAGAGCCCCTCCCAAGATGGAAACAGACACTTCATTGATAATAGGTTATATCTGTCAGATATAATGCTTCTGTAGGAGACCACAGATCTTTAAGCAGACACCTACACACCACTTCAGGTACCCCAGACCACCCCAAATGCACTGGATCCTTGTGCATCTCAAGATCCCTCATAAACATGGTCAATAGAGGCAGAACCAAATGGATTTTGCAAGAAATCCTCTACTAACAACACAAATAAGTCTTCTTCCCATTCTGCATTATAAGTTCACCAAATAATAACTTAATGAGTTACCTAAAGATAACAAAGTTGAAATTGTGGGAGATGTTCATGGGTTAAATTATTGAACACAAATTACATGTATTTAACTCAAAACAGTTGCGGGTGTAACCCAAGGACGCACTTGTTTTAGGGGTTTGTATTTCAGATGTGGGTACTCCTGAGTCCCTGACACTTAATCAAAGAGTACATGGATAGAATGAGGGGGGAGGGTTTCCAGCTGAAAGAGGGGAGATTGAGATGACATTATTAAGAAGAAATGTTTGCTGTGAGGGTGGGGACACCCTGGCACAGGTCTCCCAGAGAAGTTGTGACTGCCCCATCCCTGGAAGTGTTCAAGGCTTGGTTGGGTGAGGTTTTGAGGACTCCGATCCGGTGGGAGGTGTCCCTGCCCATGGCAGCAGGGTTGGAACTGGATGAGCCTTGAATCCCTTCCAACCCAAGCCGTTCCATGATTCTATGAACTCTTTTGAAGCTCATGCTGATATCTGTGTATGGTCTTTTCCAGGAAAAACCAAACTGAAGTCAATGTTAGGTAAGAGACTTTCACTCTTTGTTGTGATTGATTGACTCTGTGCTAAATTTATGCCCATTTTGAGATTTTCTGGGTTATTTTCCTTCTGTGTTTGCTTGTTCTGCTGTGATTGCTGGATTTGGTGACACTGTTTAATGTGTGTAAGCATTTGAAATGAAACAGAAGACTCAGCTGAACTGAATCTTTTCTATGTGAAAAACTCCTGGAAATATGAGATGTTTAATTTTCATTTTCATCAGAAAAGAAAATGCTGAAGTGCTGTAACACTTGTATGTGTGGTAGCTCAAGAAAAATCTAATAGAAAATGTGTTGGATGGGGTTTTTTTTCCCCAAGATGAAAGCTTTGTAAGATGCATTGTGAAAGTCCACTTGCGTGAATTTTAACACCAAATTAATCTCCAGGAAGTGCTCTGTTAATCTTATTTCTTTTGTTCCATGTCCTGAACATTTCAGAAGGAGAGAAAACCAAAAACCAAGCAGGTAAATCTCATTTAATATCCCAAGCACAACTCGAGGCTGTGGGAAGAATGGCTTGGGAGCAGCCCTGAGGGGAAGGACCTGAGGTGCTGGGGAAGGAGAACCTGGACATGAGCTGGCAACGTGAGCTCGCAGCCCAGAAATAAAACCGTGTCCTGGGCTGCATCCAAAGCAGTGGGACCAGCAGGCTGAGAAAGGAGATTCTGCCCCTCTGCTCTGTTCTGGTAAGACCTAATCTGGAGTCCTGCATCCAGTTCTGGAGTCCTGAGCACAGGGAGGACTTGGAACTGTTGGAGTAAGTGCAGAGGAGCCCACAGAGATGATGTGAGGGCTGGAGTAGCTCCTGTATGAGGACAGCCTTCGAGAGTAGACTTGAGCAAAGATGACTCTGGGGAGACCTTAGAGCAGCCTCCTGGTACTGAAAGGAGCTCCAGGAAAGATGCAGAGGAGCTCTTGATCGGGCAGTGCAGGCATAGTCTGAGGAGAATGGTTTTCAGCTGAAAGAGGGCAGACTGAGATGACATCTTAGGGAGAAATGTTTTGCTGTGAGGGTGGGGAGGCCCTGGCACAGGGTGCCCACAAAAGCCGGGGCTGCCCCATCCCTGGAGGTGTTCCAGGCCAGGTTGGATGGGGCTTTTAGCATCCTGATTCAGTGGGAGGTGTCCCTGCCCAAGGCAGGGGTTGGAACTGAATGGGCTTTGAGGTCCCTTCTGACCCACACTGTTCCAGGATTCTATAAGTGGACAAGCCATCTCCATAAGGAACAACTGGTGATGCAATTCTAAAGTGTTTCTTTCACATTTGGGTTTCTACACCACTCATTTCTCTTCTTCCTTTTCAGCAAAGTCCAAACTCAAAAAGCATCTTGGTAAGAACACGCGTTTTACGTCCATCTGACCTTCTCATGATGTTTAGAAACAGTAGGATCAGGGCTCATGTGGGTGGGTCTGTGTAATCCTTGGGTCTGAAGCCATGTGATATGGTGAAACATCAGCCTATGGAGAGGAACAGTCACTTATTTCATGCTTTGGGGTTTTCCTGCTTTGAAAAATTGGAACAAGAAAGGAAAAATGAAGCGTTAGTGACTGCAGTATCTTTCCCTTTCAGGCCGACTGAAAGCAGAGCTGGGTAAGTGGTTTAAAAATGCTGACAATCTGATGAATTGGATTAGGGCAAAAGGAATCGGCCTCAAGTTGCAGCAGGGTAGGTTCAGATTGGATATCAGGAAATGTTTCTTTAATGAAAGAGTGGTGAAGCACTGGAAGGGTCTGCCCAGGGCAAGGGTGGAGTCCACATCCCCCCAAAAACATGTGGAGGTGGCACTTTGGGACGTGGTCATGGTGGGGTTGGGCTGATGGCTGGATTGAATTAACTGAAAGGTCTTTTCCAACCTTAATGGTTCCATGATTCAATGATACTTTGATTGGTGAGTTAAGAGGAGGAAGGTCATCACTGATGCAGAATCATGGTGATGACAGGAGCCTCACGCTAGGACACTCTTCAATGATTTCAATCTGACAATCATGGAATCATTAAGGTTTGGAAAAGACCTTTAAGATCATCCAGTGCAACCACCAGCCCAACAGCACTGTGCCTGCTAAACCATCATCATCATCAAATCATGGAATGGGTTGGGTTGGAGTGGACCTTAAAGCCCATTCAGTTCCACCCTCCCATTCCTCCCTTCTCTTCCCCCTCCACTCCCCCTTACTCCCTCCACACCCCACCCCCTCCCACCATGGGCAGGGGCAATTTCCACCAGATCTGGTTGCTCAAAATCCCATCCAACCTGGCCTAGAATACCTCCAGGAATGGGACCAAACAGCCATGTCCCAAAGTGCCACTTCTACATGTTCTGTGAACCCCTGGCAGGGATGGAGAATCAACATCTTCCCTAGGCAATGTTTTCCAATTCTTCATCACTCTTCCTTTGAAAGAACATTCCCCAATATCCAATATAAATCTTCCTTGGTTCAGTCTGAGGGTACTTCCTCTCATCTGATTGCTTGTTACTTGGGAGGAGACCGGCATCCATGATACCAGAAGTATTGTTGCCCCATGAAACCATAGTATAGTCGTGTCCTTTTCCTTTCTGCAGATTTCTGGGAAGCCCGGAGCCACGCAGGTAAGGAGGCAGGAGGAAAGGTGTGAAAAATGGGCCGCCATTCATCCAAGTCTCCCCCAATTGTCAGTGCCACAATGTCAGAAATGCACCGACTGAGCTGGAGATGCAGGAACGTGACTGGCTTGGACAATGGGAAACGAGACTGGGATGGGTTTTCTGGGAAGATCAAGGAAAGGAGGTGCTGAAAGGCATCAAAATCTGGGGTGGGGACACAATTCCAAAGAGGGTGGATGGAAAAGAGGAAGAGTGTGGGCTTGGACACCACAAGATCACTCGTCTGTGACCAATCCAAGGCGCCTCTGGGTTGCTCAGGGATTGCATTCCCTCTTCTGGGAATGTTCCTGTTCTTGGTTGAATCACCAAGGCCACTCAGAGCCTGGAATGCTGCAACCTGTATCCCCACGTAAAGACAGGTCCCTGAGCCACTCTGCTAATGCAATGATTCCCTTTTCCCCCTCCAGTTCCCATCACTGTGAATCCCGACTGCCGAGTCCTGCAGCTCCAGGTGCCGGGAGCTCCAGATGTGGAGAGCGACGCCTCCGAGCCCGCTGGCCCCAACGCTCCCACCACCGTCCCCGTGCTGCTGGGGAAGGAAGGGTTTGAGGCTGGGAAACACTACTGGGAGGTGGAGGTGGGCCAGGAGCACGACTGGGTGCTGGGGGTGGTCAGGGAGAAGGGAGGAGAGGAGGAGGAAGGGACAATTCCCAGGGAAGAGTTCTGGGCTCTGCACAGCTCCCAGGGAGAGATTTTCTCCAGCCAAGGAGAGGGCAGGATTAGGAAGCGGGTGCAGGGTGACTCAGTCATCGGTGTGCTTCTGGACCTGGAGGAAGGGCAAGTGGGCTTTTACGGAGCAGGGCAGATGGAAATCCTGGTGAGAATGCCTCTAAGGCTTGGGGAGCAGCCTGCAGGAATGTTTTACCCATTTCTATCCAAACGGGAAGGCACGCTCCCACCTCTTATCCGCCCAGTCTCAATCCCTGTCCCAATAAAGCTTCCTGAGCTGTGAGACCTCATGGACTGGGGGAAGAAGCGGAGAGTTGGGGGGGAAGAAGAAGTTAAATGTCATACGTCAGTGGTGGAAAACAAAATGAGAAGAAACCTGGTGGTGAAACGGGGATAACAAATGAGAAAGGAAGAAGGAATCAGCTGGTGGGAAGAAGATTGGGATCAGAGAACCCTGGGCAGTAGCCTAAGTCCCGACTGCAGGACGTGAAGGCCTCATGAGCCCAGCAATGGTTTCAGTTGCCTGAAGAGGGGGTTGCAATGTAGGTGCTGTTCCATAGCCTGGCTCTCCTCCTCCTCCAGGCAACACCTGAACCGTAGTGTCTGAATTCACACGGGGTTCAATGCCAACTCAAAGGTCGGGTCAACCCAACTCGATTGTTTTGTATCAAGAAAGGAAATAAATTTATTTTAAAGGGAAGGAAGCTTGGAAAACCTTTCTTTTAACCTTTCAGCTTCTTGGAAGGTTGATGGTAGGAAAAAGAGTGAAAAGAAAAATTGTGTTTTCCAAGGCCCCGCTCAAATCTGGTAGAGTGCTGAGTGCACCTCTATTCTCCACGTCATGAGTTGACCCTGGCTGAGGGCCAAGCGCCAGCACGTATGCTCCCTCCCTCTTCCTCCATCAGGATGGTGGGGAGAAAGTGGGGGGAACTGGAGGGAGAAAACTCATAGGATCATGGACTGGTTTGGGTTGGAAGGGACCTCAAAGCCCATCCAGTTCCAGCCCCCTGCCATGGGCAGAGACATCTCCCACTGGATCCAGTTTCTCCAACCTGGCCTTGAAAATCTCTGGGGATTGGGCAGCCATGAGATTTCTAGGCACCCTGTGCCAGGGCCTCCCCACTCTCACAGCAAAACATTTCTCCCTAAGATGTCATCTCAGTCTGCCCTCTTTCAGCTCAAACCCGTTCCCCTCATCCTGTCCCTGCACTCCCCCATCAAGAGCCCCCGCCCAGCTTTCCTGCAGCCCCTTTCGGTACTGGGAGCCTGCTCTAAGGTCTCCCCGCAGCCTTCTCTTCTCCAGGCTGAACAACCCCAGCTCTCGCAGCCTGTCCTGCTGCAGGAGCTGCTGCAGCCCTCGCATCATCTCCGTGGCCTCCTCTGGCCTCGCTGCAACAGCTCCAGGTCCTTCCTGTGCTCAGGACCGCAGAGCTGGACACAGGGCCCCAGGTGGGGTCTCTCCAGAGCGGAGCAGAGGGGCAGAATCTCCCCCCCGGCACCCCAAGTCCTTCTCCTCAGGGCTGCTCCCAGTCCATTCTCACCCAGACTGGGTTTGTGCTGGGATCACCGTGCCCTCCCCGTGCCAAGGGCTCTGAGCTGCCCCGTGTCCCTGTGTTCCCGTTCCCAGCCAGAATGAGGGGCACTGGGAATGCGGGCAGGGGGGCAGGAGCGGGGTGACCACTACTGGGGACACTGGGAATGGGGGTGCGGGCAGGAGCGGGGTGACAGCTACTGGGGACACTGGGAATGAGGGGAGGCAGGAGCCCCTGTTTCTGTTCCCGCCGCCTCTGACTCTTCCCGCGCCCCAGGCGGAGCCGGGATCTGCCCGGCGACGGGTGACGTCCTCGCTTCCTCGGGCTGCCATTAGACGCGTGGCGGCGGCGCAGCCAATGGCGGCGCTTGGGGCTCGAGTCCGGGCGGGCACTTTCCATTTCCGCATCTGACGGGCCCGGAATCTGCCCGGCGACCAAAGGCGGCCAGAGCGGAGCAGAGGGGCAGAATCCCCTCCCAGAATCTCAGTCTGCCCTCTTTCAGCTCAAACCCGTTCCCCTCATCCTGTCCCTGCACTCCCCGATCAAGAGCCCCCGCCCAGCCTTCTTGGAGCCATTTTCCATACATGAAGGCTTCTCTGAGGTCTTCCCAGAGTCTTGTCTTCTCTTCTCCAGGCTGCACAAGCCCAGCTGTCCCAGTGTGTCAAATCTTTTGATGTTTTTTCTCTGCACCCTTTCTAGCATTCTGTGCCTTTGTCTGTTGGACAAGTGCCTTGGCTGCAGGTTTTGAATAGCACAGGAACGAACAATGTGACTGACTCTGATGGAAGAGGAGGCACAATTATAGCCTGGGTGAGGAATGGACTTGGAGTAGCCCTGAGGAGAAGGAGTTGAAGTCCTGGTTGATGAAAACATGATCCGGCAATGTGTGCTCTCAGCCCAGAAGGCCAACCATGTCCTGGGCAGCTTCCAAAGCAGTGGGACCAGCAGGTCAAGGGTGGAGGGTCTGCCCCTCTGCTCTGCTCTGGTGACACCCCACCTGGAGCCCTGTGTCCAGCTTTGGAGTTCTGAGCACAGGAATGACACGGAGCTGTTCAAGTGAGTCCAGAGGAGGCCACAGAGGTGATCTGTGGGCTGGAGCACCTCCTCTTTGTTATGGCTGCCCCACCCCTGGAGGGGTTTAGCACCAGGTTGGATGGGGCTTTGAAGCAACCTGAGTAAGTGGACAGTGTCCTCAGAGCCTTCTCCTCTTAAGGCTGATCAACCCAAATTCTCTCAGCCTGTCATTGTACAGGAGGTGCTCCAGCTCTTGGATTATCTCCATGACTTCCTCTAAACTCCCTTATTTGCATTAATACTCACCTCCCTAAACTGTTCTTATTGGTTTATTTGTCATATATGAACACACAAAAAATGCAACAAAGACAATGTCTTCAGAGACGATTTCGCTATTGACTGTAGTTTTAAAAGCTGATATTAAATATTTCTCCACCGTCTCCACTTCTATATCCTCTTTCATTCACTGCACCGTTGATTTATTCACTTCCTGGTGGAATGTGTCTCTGGCCATGACAGGACAGAGAGTTGGAACTTGATGAGCTTTAAGGTCCCTTCCAACCCAACTCATTGTATTGTGTAACACTGAGGGGAACGTACTGGGCACACTCCCAACTATTTCCCATCAGGACCTGTGGTGAAGAACGGGTACAGGATCCCAGAACACTCAAAAGTGAGACAGTCAAGCAGGCACTTCTCTTCAGCGTCAAAGAATGAGATCTGGTTCCGTTTCTGATCCAAGAAAACCCCCACCAAGCAGCAGGGCTTGAGACTCCTTATGCCCATCCCACCAGTGGAGCTGTATTCTCCCCGAGAGAACTGCAGGCTGAAGGAATTCCCCTCTGGGAATGCATCCATCGTGGTGTTCCTCAGCGTGTTCCTCATTTCCTCATCCAGCACACCCAGCTCCCACTCAGATTTGTCCCCCACCTCCACTTCCCAGTAATGTTTATTTCCTGAGAATCCTTCCGTAGCAACCACCACAGCTTTTGGTGAGATCTCTGCCTGGGTGGAGGAGTCGACTCCCTTCTCCTTCGTGCTGAGGCTGGGATATTTGTAGTTCACCTCCAGAGTGATGTTAACTGGGAAAGGGGACAAAAAAGAGAAGATAATACAAAACACTGAATTATTTCTGATATTCAGGAAAATCGTAGAGTCATGGAATGGTTTGGGTTGGAAGGAACTGCAAAGCCCATTCAGTTCCACCTCCTGTGCCATGGACAGGGACATTTCCCCGTGGATCAGGTTGCTCAAAGTCTCATTCAGCCTTGCCTTGAACACCTTCAGGGATGGGGCAGCCACAACTTCTCTGCACAGCCTGTGGGATTTATAGAACACAAGGGACAGACTCTGGAATGTGCATGGAGGAAGGCAGAGAAGGGGAACGGAGCTGGGAAGGGTCTGGAGCCCAGGGGTTCTGGGATTGGATGAGGGACCCGGGACTGTTTAGTCTAGAGAAGATGGGGCTGAGGGGAAACCCCATGGTTCTCTGCAGCTCCTGGAAAGGAGGCTGGAGCCAGGTGGGTGTTATTCTCTTCCCCCAAGGAACAAGCAATAGGATGAGAGGAAATGGCCTCAAGTTGCACCAGGGGAGGTTTAGGTTAGATATTGAGGAATGTGCCTTCATCGAAAGAGTGGGGAAGCATTGGAAGAGGCTACCCAGGGCAGTACTGGAGACTGCATCCCTGGAGGTGTCTAAAGAATGTGTAGAGGTGGCGTGTTGGGACACGGTGGTTTGGTCCCCTCTCTTGAGGTGTTCAAGGCCAGTTAAATGAGACTCTGAGCAACCTGATCCAGTGGGAGGTGTCCCTGTCCATGGCCAGGGGGGTGGAACCGGGTGGGCTTTGAGGTCCCTTCCAACCCAAACCATGCAACGATTCCATGATTCGATGATGGTGAATGTTTAGTCAGCATGGTGGGGTTGACCTGCCTGTTGGATGAGCTTAGAGGTCTTCTCCAAACTTAATGATTCCATGATTCCATGATTCTATGAAGATAGTGATGTAAAAGGAAGACTTGGCTTACCTGCATTGCTCTGAGCTCTCCTGAACTCTGCAAGAAAAGAAAGGACAGATAATGAAGATGACTGCAGAATGTCGTTATCCCTCATTTCAGCATCATATGAGGTTGAAGTGATAGAGATTTGATCAAATCTATTTTCAGCTTTCAACTCACCCAGCTCTTGGCGAACTCTTTCTGAAAAGGACGGAAAGTGACATTATCCTCATGTATGATGTGGTTCTTCCATAGGGTCTGTGCTGATAAAGAGCATTTCCAGTGCTATATCATTTAATTATGACCAGGCCTAGGACTCAGGACAGCATGTGAGCTCTATCTTGGAGGAGTAGAGGGTATCTAAACCTAAGCTGGACTCTATGGAGACTCAGGAGAAGAGAACGACGTAGTAGAAACAAGCACCTCCTGTACAAGGAATGACTGAGAGAGCTGGGTTTTGAGGTCCCTACAAAACCAAACCAACATCTTCACAACATGAGGGACCCAGCATGGTCATTCCCACCATGGAGACTCTCAGGGGGTTCCACTTGGGCTGAAAACAAGCCAGGGAGCATGGGAGAAACAGCAGTGATGGGATCCTTCTTGCATCCCTTGTGTCCCTTATTACCATTATCAGCTTTAGGATCAAGGGAACCCTCAGCCACTTTCCCCATCCCTGGAGAAAAAAGGAGCTCTGGAAGAGATTGCTCAGAGAAATAGTGGCTTCCCCATCCCTGGAGGTGTTCAAGGTCAGGCTGGATGGGGCTTGGAGCCCCCTGATCCAGTGGGAGGTGTTGCTGCCCATGGCAGGCGGTTGGAACTGGATGGGCTTTGAGGTCCCTTCCAAACCAAACCACTCCATGATTCTATGATTCTCAGTGTGGGAGAGAATGTAATGCTGTGACAGCACCCCAATCACCCCTAAACAACACCCCAATCCCATTCCAAAATGCTCTTTCTGACCACATGTTGTTGAAATGATTTTTAAGGCCCGAATTTTTAAACCTTACCTATTTCATGCAACATATCCTGATTTTCTACAAAGAAATAGAATAAATTAAAGTCAGGACAACCAAACCAGGCGAATTCTGATATGCTTACTCTGAATTTGGGGTTACTTTATATATAAGAGTAATCTATTTGTCATTACAGAACAATAGACAGGCATCATGATTTTTTTGTATTGAATTGTGTTTCATTCATTTGTATGTTCATAAATTCCTACGTATGAGACACGATTGGATAAGTAAAGGGAAATAGCAGAAGAAATCAGACAGAGATACAGAACAAAGAGTTCCCAAGGATGTTTTCAGCTGGAAGAGGGAAAGTTGACATGAGATCTTAGAAAGAAATATTTTCCTGTGAGGGTGGGGAGGCCCTGGCACAGGGTGCCCAGACAAGTCGTGGCTGCCCCATCCATAGAAGTGTTGAAGGCCAAGCTGGATGGGGCTTTGAGCAATCTGATCCCATGAGAGGTGTCCCTGCCCATGAGAGGGGGTGGAACTGGATGGGCTTTGAGGTCCCTTCAAAACACCTTCATAAACTAGAGTCTCCCGTGGTCATTCCACCATGGTGATACTCAGGGGTTTTCACTTGGGCTGAAAATGGTCCGGGGACCATGGGAGAAGCAGCAGGGATAGGATCCCCCTCGCAGCCATTGGCCTTATTCCCATTATCAGCACTAGGATGAAAGGCAACATCACACCCTTGGGCCATCCCAAAGGGGAGCTCTGGAAGAGGTTATCCAGAGAAGCAGTGGCTGCCCCATCCCTGGAGGTGTTCAAGGCCAGGTTTGATTTGGTCTTGAGCAATCTGATCCAATAGGAGGTGTCCCTGTCCTTGGCAGGGGGTTAGAACTGTATGGGCTTTGAGGTCCCTTCCAACCCAAATCATTCCATGATTCTATGGTCCTATGATCCTTTTGGTTGGAATACAGGAGCTCGTCATTACAAATGTGAAGTTCTGAAAGAGTTTTCTAACTCTGAATTCCTTAAACCACCACGGTTTCATTGGAGCAGCCACCTGTGAAGCACCCTGCAGGGCGTGACTGAAAGAACGGTGAGTTCTACTGAATGCAAAATAGAACAAAGGTATAACTTTACCCTTCTGAAAGCTCTTCTGCTTCTCAGCTGAAAAACAAAGCAACAAAACAAAATATAGCAGAAAATGTCCCTTTTTTCATGACAAAAAGCCCCAAAGGTAACAAAGAATTTTGGTGTTGTGACCTCTCTTCTTTCAGAGAACCGAGGTCTTCAGCTCAGAACAACATTTCAGAACAAGGGAAGGATGTCTTGTCCTCAAGACATCCATTTCATAGGAGTCAAGATGATCGTATTGGGCATGAGATGGAAAACCCAGAGGGTGACCCCAGGTGAAGTTGGAGTTGATGATGCTAGAGATCATTAATTTAAGTGAAACTCCAGCTTTAGGATAGGACATTGTCAATATGGGCCCTCGTGATATTATAACTCTTAAATATAAAGGCTTCCTCAAAATTGAGGAGACTCCAAACCCCATAACAAAGAAGGCAAAACATGTTCTTACCCAGTTCCTGCTTGAGTTGATTGATGTCTGAAAGAGATGAGGTTTCAATAATAAAAAACCTTTTTCCTCCCTTTTTTTTTCTTTAAACACAAATACATTTTTTCTACCCAATCCAGAGATGAGATGAAATTAACTGATCCGAGGTTCATCTCCCATGTGAGAACAGGCTGAAAGACTTGGAGTTGTTTGATCTGGAGAAGAGAAGGCTCCAGAAGAACCTTAGAGCAGCTTTGTAGGGGCTCCGGGGAAAGTTGGGGAGAGGCTCTTGATCAGGGAGTGCAGGGACAGGATGAGGACAAATGGTTTTCAGCTGAAAGAGGGGAGACTGAGATGAAATCTTAGGGAGAGAGTATTTCCTGTGAGGGTATGGAGCCAGTGGCCCAGGTTGCCCAGAGCAGTGGTGGCTGCCCCATCCCTGGAGGTGTTCAAGGCCAGGCTGGATGGCGCTTTGAGCCCCCTGATCCAGGGGGAGGTGCCCCTGCCCATGGCAGAGGTTTGGAACTGGATGGGCTTTAAGGTCCCTTCCAACCCAACCCATCCCATAGGTCTATGGAGATGATAGTTTAGCAGGCACAGTGGCGTTGGGCTGACAGACTGGATGAGCTTAGAGGTTTGCTCCAAGCCTAATGATTCTATGATCTCAAATTAAGAAAACATGAACTGTCCCGGGCTAACGAACCAAACAATTTACAAGCTCAAGCACTGAGCAAAACAGAGATTCATGGAATTACTAAGGTTGGAGACCTCCAACCTCATCTAGTTCACTCACCAGCCCAACCCCATTGTGTCTACTAAACCATGTCTCAAAGCACCACCTCTACACATTCTTTGAATGCCTCCAGTGATGGAGACTCCACCACTGCCTTGGGCAGCCTCTATTATACATAGGCCATAAACAAAACTTATCTGTGGAATTAGTCATTGTCATTGCAGTAGGCATCAATTATCATTAAATGCTCAATCTCAAAGGTGTGATAAAGAATCCTCAAATGAAATTTGACAAAAGCACCACGATCACTACTTTTCCTCAATCTCAGCTTTTATCTGGTTCTAAAAAGCTGGAGCGGTTTTTAGGTAGAAATCACTGAAAAGGATCTGTTCCCTTACCTTTTTGGATTTCCTCTTGTGCATTTCCTGTGAAAAGAGAAATATTTTGATATCCTGAATGTAATTCTTTGAATACTTTATATTTAGTTTTAAAGGCCATACAGAAGTTATTAAGCCACAATGATTTGTATGTCCCATTGATCATCTATATTTGCCTGTAGGTCATGGAATCACAGAATGGGTTGGGTTGGAAGGGACTTCAAATCCTATCCAATTCCAGCCCCCCTGCCATGGGCAGGGACACTTCCCACTGGATCAGGGTGCTCAAAGACCCAACCAACCTGGCCTTTAACACCTCCAAGTGTGGGGCAGCCCTTCTGGGACTGGCAGCCAAGGCCACATTCCACAGACAGGGGGGTGGAAATGGTGGCTTTGAGGTCTCTTCTGACCCAAGCCATTCCATGAGTCTATGACACCTTCATGACACAGGGATTCCCATGGTCATTCCCACCATGGAGTTGCTCAGGGGTTTCCACTTGGGATGAAAATGAACCAGGAAACATGGGAGAAGCAGCAGTGATGGTATCCTTCTTGCATCCCTTGCCCTCATTCTCGTTAGGATCAAGGGAAATATCACACCCCCACCCCCCACCCCCCTTACCTATCCCTGGAGACAAGAGGGCTCTGGGAGAGGTTACATGGAGAAATGGCGGCTGCCCCATCCCTGGAGGTGCTCAAGGTCAGTTTGAATGGGCTTTGAGCCCCCTGAGCCAGCGGGAGGTATCCCTGTCCATGACAGGGGTTGGAACAGGATGGGCTTTGAGGTCCCTTCCAACCCAAACCATTCAATGATTCCATGATGCAATAGTATATTAACACAACTTTTAATGGCAGCATTAATGTGACTTACTTTCACGCATCGTCGTCTTCTTGTTCTCTGAAAGAGAGGTAGGGAGAAGGACAGTGTTAGCTCACTTTATTCTTGCTTGTAGGTTTTCAGATGAAATCTGTCTTAGTTGAAAAATTGGTTATAAAGCAATAAAATAAACAAGTGCATACATTTCAGTCCACGAATATCTCAGTAATTCACCCAAATTGCTTTATTTCAATAACTTTACTATAGGAACACATCAGCTCTTAGTGGGAATTGTGGTTGTAGAGGTTTATATCCCAAGATGTTGGAGGAGTTAAGAGAAGCTTAAAAATGAATATCCAAGTAAGCAGAAATACATTAAAAAGCCATGGCTGAGGAACCACAAGGGTGGTTTCCCTCCTCCCCAAGTCATTCTGGCCAGGGTGGTACTGGATGAAATATTCATTGCTTCAATATTAAAAATGGAACTTACTTCGGATTTGGTAAAAAGCAGCAATAATCAGGAAGATGCTCAAGAAGAGGAGGACAATGAACGCTGGCAGCCAAGGGGAAGTGGCAGGGAAGAAGGTGTCTGCAAATCATATCAGATAGGCATGTGTGGATTTATTGGAACTCTTTGAACTTTAAACTTTGATAACATGAAACAAAGCAAGTTGGGATCTCAGTTTCAACCCTAGACACCAGGAGGAGGAGTTCATTGGGGCTTCTGCATCCCTGGACTAGAGCACGATCAGCAAGCGTTGTGGATCCCTGCATGAGGTGTTACAGCAATGAAAAGAGGAGTAGAAGATGGTGAAGGGTCTGGAGAACAGGTATTATCAGGAGCCATTGAAGGACCTGGGACTGTTTAGTCTGGAGAAGAGGAGGAGGCTGAGGGGAGACCTCATCGCACCTGGCAGATCCCAGAAAGGAGGTTGTGGTGAGATGGAACTTGGTCTCTTCTGTCAAGGAACCAGGGTCTCTTCTGTTAAGGAACAAGCAATAGAATGAGAGGAAATGGTCTCAAGTTGCACCAGGGGAGGTTTAGATTGGATATTGGGGAATGTTCCTTCATGGAAAGGGTTGTCAAGCACTGGAAGAGGCTGTCTAAGGAGGTGGTGGAGTCTCCATCCCTGCCTGGAATGGTTTAAAAAACATGTAGATGTGACACTTCAGGACTTGGTTTAGCAGGGAAGGTGGAGTTATTGATGGTTGGACTTGATGATCTTAGAGATTTTTTTCCAATCCTTATTGATTCTATGATTCTACAAAAGATAGAAAAGCTTCCTTGTGACAAGAAAGACCAAGCACCACTCAACAGCAAGGTTTCACGTCCCCCAGCCAGCCTCGCACCCAAGGAAGTGTGGGTTTATTATGAATATTATAGAATCACAAAATCATAGAATGGGTTGGTTTGGAAGGGACCTCAAAGCCCACCCAATTCCAAACCTGCTGTGATGGGCAGGGATGCCTCCTACTGGATCAGGTTGCTCATCCAACCTGGCCTTGAACACCTCCACGGATGGGGCAGCCACCATTTTTTTTGGTCAACTGCTTCAACCTGTGTTGTGGTTTGGGATTTTTCCGAGGAATTTTTCTTCCTGTTGCCCATAAAGGGAATCTCAGCAGACGCGAGGGGGGATGGGGGGGCCGTTTCCGGGGAAACCGGGACAGAGCTCGTGCCCGGACCCCCGTTTTGCTCTCGGACGGCAGCGGCGGCACCGGCAGCCGCAGTCCCGGAGTGCGTGCGGTTTGCAGTCTCTGAAGGGAAGATCACGGCTCAGCTGCCTCTTCCACAGCTCCGGCAGAACCCGCACTCAGTTCCCATCCCCCTCCCCCGCCCTTCCCCGGCTGCGGGGGGGCCGCGCCTCCCCGTGCGGGGCAGCGACTGCTCGCCAGCTCTGAAAGAGCCCTCGCGAGGTTCTGGGTACAGGACTCAATCGATCTCTGAAGACTTTTAGGGTTTAGCTGTGATCACTGTGCATTCTGTTCTGCACACACAGATTTGTAGCTCAGAACTGTTCTCTCTTCTAGACAATTTTTTTTTTCCCTGATTAAAGATCTTTAATATCTGATAACAGATCTTAGTTTTCATCTAAACTAAGACAACCTGTCCTCATATGAGATGTTCTCCAGGCTTTGGATCATCTCCATGGCCTCCTCTGGACTTTCTCCAAAACCTTCACGACATTCCTGTGCTCAGGACCCCAGAACTGGACACAGGGCTCCAGGTGGGGTCTCTCCAGAACAGAGCAGAGGGGCAGAATTCCTTCCCTTGCCCTGCTGGTCCCACTGCTGCGGATGCAGCCCAGGACACTGTTGGGTTTCTGGGCTGTGAGCGCATGTTGTTGGCTCATGTTGAGCTTGTCATCCACCAGGATCCCAAGTCCTGTTCCCAATCCATTCTCCATATATTTGTGTTTGGGGTTGCCCCAACCCAGCAGCAGGACCTTGCCCTTGGCTTTGTTGAACCTCCCCAGCCTGTCCAGGTCTGTCTGGATGGCCAATATTTTGACAACAGTTGGAAGTTGCCCATGGGAACAAGTAGTGGTTGAGGACAGAGACCAAAAGTAGCACAGAAGAAACTTGGTTATTCCATTCTGCTAGAAATGTGGGTTGCTGTGGCAATCTGCTCTCTGTTCCCCACCTCATGGTTTTCCCTCCCCATCACAAGGACACAGGCTCCTACTCACCTGCAACAACCACTGAAGACTCTGTTGATGTTCTCAGTAGTTTATCAATCACTTTGCAAGATGCAGAGTTTCCAGTTCCTTTTTTGAGAACGAAGGAGCTGCTCGCAGTAGCAGTTGTGGTGTCGGTGATGAGAGGATTCCCAGTGACGTTGTCTCCTTTCCCATCTGTCCACAACATCTGGACTTCAGCAAGCAACCTCTCTGATACACATTTGAGTTGGATACCATCGCCCTCATAACCATCCAGGATGAGCAATGGAACGTGGTGACCATCTGCAAAAGAGAGAGGGAAAAGAGGGAGCTGAGCCATTTGGAAGACAGAGTAGGAAGAAGGCTATGAGAAGAAATTGAAGGGCCGGAGTGCATCCGGAGAAGAGAACAGAGCTGGAGAGGGGTCTGGAGCCCAGGGGTTCTGGGGGGCGACTGAGGGACCTGGGGCTGTTTAGCCTGGAGAAGAGAAGGCTGAGGGGGAGACCTCATCACGCTCCGCAGCTCCCAGAAAGGACGTTGTGGTGAGGCGGGTTCTGGGATCTTCTCTCAAGGAACAGGTGATGAGACAAGAGGAAATGATCTCAAATTGAGCCAGGGGAGGTTTAGATTGCATGTTGGGGAATGTTTCTTCATGGAAAGCGTGGTCAAACACTAGAAAATGTTGCCTAGAGCAGTGGTGAACTCTTCATCTCTGGAGGTGTTCAAAGAACGTGTAGAGGCAGCACTTTGGGACATGGATTATTTGGCACAGAGGTGTTGGACTGATGGTTGGGCTGGACAAGCTTACAGGTCTACTCCAACCTTAATGATTCTATCATTCTAGGGTTTGGATTTATGATGCCCTGTAAGTGCTTTCCCCACTGAAGTTACAGCTTCATCCTATGCCACCAGGACATCCTCCTCCAGCTCTGATCAGCAGCAGCAGCTGCAGTGGAGATGCAAGTGGATGAAAGCCATTCCCATTTCAAATGACAGAATCAAATGCATTAGAAACTCACAGAACCACAGAACAGTTTGGGTTGGAAGGAACCTCAAAGCCCGTCCATTTCCACCCCCCTGCCATGGGCAGGGACACCTCCCACTGGGTCAAGTTTCTCCAGGCTCCATACAACCTGGCCTTGAACACCTCCAGCTACAGGGCATCCATGGCTTCTCTGGACAAACTCTTCTGGAAAGGAAGACCTCAAGATGATGCATGGAAGGTGGCAAGGTGCTGCAAGAGCACAGTACTGGCTCATGTTGAGCTTCTCATCCACCTGCACCCCAAGTCCTTGTTCTCAGGGCTGCTCTCAATCCATTCTCCATGGATTTATGCTTGGGATTGCCCCAACCTAGGTGCAAGACCTTGCACTTGGCCCTGTTGACCTTCATGAGGTTCACACAGCCCCACCTCTCCACCTGTCCAGGTCCCTCTGGATGGCCTCCCTTCCTTCCGGCGTGTTGACCATGCCACACAGCTTGGTGTCATCAGTAAACACACTGAGGGTGCCCTTAGTCCCACCCTCCATTGTCTCCGACAAAAGTGTTAAACAACACCGGTCCCAATCCCAACCCCTGAGCAATGCCACTCGTCACTGGTCTCCACTTGGACATTGAGCCGTTGGCCACAACTCTTTGAGTGCCACCATCCAGCCAATTCCCTATTTGTCAAGTTGTCCATCTGTCAGCTCCCTGTCTCTTCACTTTAGAGACCAGGATGTCCTGCAGGACAGTGTGGAATTACCTGCTGTGGGATGGAGTGTAGATGCCAACACGAAGATGAAGATGACTACTGGCAGCTGGACCCAGAGTCCCATACCTACATGAAAGACAGAATTCTGTGTTTGAATGCGCAATGTGGGGTGCAGTATGGCCGAGTTACATCATTCCCAGATCATGGAATGGGTAGGGACATAAGGGACCTCAAAGCCCACCCAGTTTCAACCTTGCTGCCATGGGCAGGGACACCTACTGGATCAGAGTGTTCAAAGTCTCATCCAGCCTGGCCTTGAACCCCTCCAGGAATGGGGCAGCCACAACTCCTCTGGGCAACCTGTTTGACCTCTTCTTGTAAGAGATGTGCTCCAGCCCTCACATCATCTCCGTGGCCTCCTTTGGACTCGATCCAACAGCTCCAGGCCCTTCCTGTGCTCAGGAACTGGACACCAGACTCCAGCCTGGGTCTCACCGGAGCAGATCAGAGGGGCAGAATCTCTTCCCTTGCCTTGCTGGTCCCGATGCTTTGGGTGCAGCCCACGACACCGTTGGCTTTTTGAGCTGTGAGGGTACTTTGCCAACTCATGTGGAACTTCTCAAACACCAGCACCTCCAAACCCTTCTCCTCAGGGCTGCTCCCAAGCCATCCTCGACACACTGTGCCTTCTACCCATGGAATCCATCCCTGCTCCATCCCAAAACCAAACCTCAGAGTATCACAGTACCACAATATCACAGTATCACAAGGCTGGAAAAGTCCTTTGAGATCATCGAGTCCAGCCTATGACCCAAGACCAAGATGTACTCATCATCTAAACCATGGCACTAAGTGCCTCATCCAATCTCTCTTTAAACACCTCCAGGGACGGTGACTCCACCACCTCCCCGGGCAGCGCATTCCAATGGCAAATCACCCTCTCAGTGAAGAATTTCTTCCTAATGTCAAGCCTAAACCTCCCCTGGCGAAGCTTGAGACCGTGTCCTCTCGTTCTGTCACCGGTCACCTGAGAGAAGAGACCAACCCCTGCCTGAGACAACCTCCTTTTATGTAGTTGTAGAGAGCAATGAGGTCTCCCCTGAGCCTCCTCTTCTCCAGGCTAAACAACCCCAACTCCCTCAGTCGCTCCTCAAAGGACTTGTGCTCCAGCCCCTTCCCCATCCTCATCGCTCTCCTCTGGACGCACTCCAGCATCTCAACATCTTTCTTAAACTGAGGGGCCCAGAACTGGACACAGCACTCGAGGTGCGGCCTGACCAGTGCCGAGCATAAGGGATGATAACTTCCCTAGTCCTGCTGGCCACACTATTCCTGATGCAGGCCAAGATACCATTGGCCTTCTTGGCCACTTGGGCACACTGCTGGCTCACGTTGAGTTTCCTGTCCACCAGCACTCCCAAGTCCCTTTCTGCCTGGCTGTTCTCCAGCCACTCTGTCCCCAGCCTAGAGCTCTGCATGGGGTTCTTGTGTCCAAAGTGTAGAACCCGGCATTTGGACTTGTTAAACCTCAGGCTGTTGGAATCAGCCCATCTCTCCAGCCTGTCAAGGTCCCTCTGTAGGGCCCTCCTACCCTCCAGCAGATCGACACTTCCTCCCAGCTTGGTGTCATCTGTGAACTTGCTGATGATGGACTTGATCCCCTCATCCACATCATCAATGAAGATATTAAACAGGACCGGGCCGGCCCAACACCGATCCCTGGGGGACCCCACTCATGACTGGCCGCCAACTGGATGTGACACCATTCACTACCACTCTTTGGGCTCAGCCATCCAACCAGTTCCTAACCCAGCGCAGAGCGTTCCCATCCAAGACACGGGCTGACAGCTTGTGCAGGAGTCTGCTGTGGGAGACAGTGTCAAAGGCCTTGCTGAAGTCCAGTCCTGAGAGCCAGCAAAGCTTGGAGACTGATTTAAAGAGAGGGATATGGTGGGTTCTCTCGCGCACAAGCAGCCATTCCCCGTCCAAGAGCTCCTCAAAGACAACTCCCAGATCCTTCAGGACAGAACCCAGAACATCTGTCACCCAACGCGACACAACAAAAAGGTCTAAGAACACATTCACATCTTGTCCTTACAGAAGCAATCAAAGAACCCGTTGCAACAAAGAGAAACACAAACCTGGATCTCCAGAAATGTGGCTGCACCTCAGAGAAATCCACGTGCAGGGGCTTTATGGCTGTTGCAGCTGTTCAGAAAGCAGTTGGGACCTTTGGACTCTGGCAGTCACTGCAACCCTGACCATAAACCCAACCCTGTTGTTGTCAAAGGTCACCAGGAATCTTTGCATAGGAGAGCAGTGAGAGTGAGAGAAAACAACTCTGACTGAGGCTGGGGATCAATATTTGTGGTCCAACGCTTCATGAGAAGAAAAGAGCCCTTAGAAAACTTCAGACAATGGAAGCTTTGTGGCTCCAAGTTACACCAGGGGAGATTTAGATTGAATATTGGGGAAGGTTCCTTCACAGGAAGGGCTGTCAAGCATTGGAAGAATCTGCCTGGAGTCCCCATCACTGGAGAGGTTCAAAGAACACATGGAAGTGGCACTGCAGGACATGGTTTAGTAGGCACGGTGGGGTTGGGCTGATGGTTGCACTGGACAAGCTAAGAGGTCTTCTCTAATCTTAATGATTCTATTATTCCTAGACACCACCTGGAGCCCTGTGTCCAGTTCTGGAACCCTCAGCACAGGAAGGACCTGGAGCTGTTGGAGCGAGGCCAGAGGAGGCCACGGAGATGATGCGAGGGCTGCAGCAGCTCCTGCACCAGGACAGGCTGCGAGAGCTGGGGTTGTTCAGCCTGGAGAAGAGAAGGCTGCGGGGAGACCTTAGAGCAGGCTCCCAGTACCGAAAGGGGCTGCAGGAAAGCTGGGCGGGGGCTCTTGATGGGGGAAGTGCAGGGACAGGATATGGAGGGAATGATTTTAAGGTGAAAGAGGGGAGATTGCAATGAGAGCTTAGGAAGGAATGTTTTGTGATAATATTGGTGACACATTCACAAGACAGGTTGGCAGAGAAGTGAGGGCTGCCCCATCCCTGGAGGTGTTCAAGGCCAGGTTGGATGAGGCTTTGAGCACCCTGATCCAGTGTGAGGTGTCCCTGCTGATGGCAGGGGTGTGGATCTGGATAGGGTTTGAGGTTTCTTCCACCCCAAACCATTCCATGAGTCCATGATGCCTTCAAAATGCAGGGATTTCTTTGGGATCCAGCATGGTCATTCCCACCATGGAGACGCTCAAGGGTTTCCACTTGGGCTGAAAATGAACCTGGGACCATGGGAGAAGCAGCAGTGATGGGATCCCCCTCGCATCCCTTGCCCTCACTCCTATTCTCAGCATCAGGATCGAGGGAACCATCACCCACTTGGACCATCCCTGGAGAAAAGGGAGCTCTGGGAGAGATTTTCGAGAGAAGTGGTGGCTGCCCCATCCCTGGAGGTGTTCAAGGCCAGGTTGGATGGGGCTTGGAGCCCCTGATCCAGTGGGAGGTGTCCCTGCCCATGGCAGGGGTTTGGAACTGGATGGGCTTTGAGGTCAGCACATTTTCCATGGAGCATCATTTCCTTTGGAGGAAGCTCTGTGGGATCCATGATGGTGCTGTGCTGAGGACCTTCTCCTTTCCTGGAGAATCACATGGAGTCTGATAGACCACACCAGGGAGATGGCTCCTCCAGGAGGAGGGGGTTTTCCACATCCGGATAGAGAAAGAAACATCATCCAACCTGACATCATCATCCCCTTGGTTGAGCATCCCCAGGCTGCAATCCAGAAAGGGCAAAGCCTCTAGGGTGCCTGGGTGTTTTCTCCTCTCCAGAGCCTTCCCACCACCACGGAGAGGCTGGAGCCCATTTGCTCCTACCCCCAAGAAGGACAAAAAGCAGGATTTTTGGCTCCTGGGAGCCCACAATTTAAAGAAAAAGGTAAAACAACCAAAGGATTTTATTGTTCTCCAGCTTTTAAGCTCCCTTTCCCCTTCCATTGGTGGAGCAGGAGGTGGATCTTCTGCTGGTGGCACAGCATCTCCCAGTCTGTCCCTGGGGAGGGCGTGGCATCCCCAACTTGGATGGATCCCATGTGGAGCTTCTGTGTCCCAAACAAGAGGTGCAGGGGTGAAGGGGAGCCCCAGGACGCTGTCCCCATGCACCTTGGGTGGGTGCCAAGGCTTGCAGGTTCTCCTCCCAGCTGCCAACAGGGACCAGATGGCTGGGCGAGCTGAGCAGGTGTTTGTCCAGCTTCCAAGCATGACCTCATGCCTCAGACTCCTCGCTGGAGCCCATCCAGCATCCCCGGCTGGAGAGGGGGAATATTTGGCTGATGGTTGGGCTCAAAGGTCACATCTGCAACCCAATTCCACCCCCATCAGCCTCGTGCAGCAGCCAAGGATGAGAACCCAGGGAGCACCCACGGCAACAGGAACCCAGGGATAGAGGGGAAGCACTGGCTACTGGCATGGGGCCAGGGCATTACTGGGAGGACTGGGAACCCCTTCCCCACCACCAGTAGCATCGCATCCCGCCAGTGCTCCCCGGGCTCTCACTGGTCCCAGCACTCAGGGGACACTGGGAGTTGCTGGTATGGGAACCCCATCTCCTGCCCCAGTATTATCCAGTTCCCCAGTGCTTCCTGTGCTCTCACTGGTACCAGTGGTCAGGGGAGACTGGGAATTGCTGACTGCTTGGTACAGGAACTGCATCTGCTGCAACAACAGCATCACATCCCTCAGTGCTCCCTGGACCCTGACTGGTCCCACTGGTCAGAGGGGACTGGGAGCTACTGCTATGGAAACCCCATCTCCTGCACCAACAGCATCCCGTCCCCAGTGCTCACTGGTCCCAGTGGTCAGGGAGAGCTGGAAGCTGCTGGTAGTATGGGAACCCTCTCTCCTGCCCTAGCAGCATCCTGTCCCCCAGTGCTCCCTGGGCTCTCACTGGTCAGGGGGGACTGGAAGCTGCTGGAAGCTGCTGGGTACCTGGGGACCCCACCCCACCCACTGGTAGCATCCCATCCACCAGTGTCCCCTGGGCTTTCACTGGCAGGGGGGACGGGGAGCTGCTGGGATGGGAACCCCATCTCCCACCCCAGTATCACCGAGTTCCCCAGTGCTCCCCGGCCTCTCACTGGTCCCAGTGCTCAGGGGGCACTGGGAGATGCTGGTGCATGGGAACCCCATCTCCTGCACCAGTATCATCCAGTTCCTCCGTGCTGCCTGAGCACTCACTGGTCCCAGTGCTCAGGGAGGGCTGGGAGCTGCTGGTATGGGAACTCCATCTCCCATCCCAGTATCATCAAATTCCCTATTGCTCCCTTGGCTCTCACTGGTCAGGGGGGACTGGGAGGTGCCGGGTGCTTTTATGGGAACCCCATCTCCTGCACCAGTATCATGCAGTTCCCCATTCTTCCCTGAACTCTCACTGGTCAGGGGGAACTGGGAGCTACTGGGTCCTTCCATAAGAATCCCAACTCCTGCATCAGTATCATCCATTTCCCTGGTGCTCCCTGGGCTCTCACTGGTCCCAGTGGTCAGGAGGGACTGGGAGCTGATGGGAGCTGGTATGGGAATCCCACCTCCTGTACCAGTACCATCCAGTTCCCCAGTGCTCCCTGGGATCACACTTGTTCCAGTGCTCAGGGGGAACTGGGAGGTGCTGGGCGCCAGCTCCTCGGCACTGGCTGCTCTCAGCCAGGGCCGAGCCAGGTATTTGTGCACCTCCATCGCAGGGCTGCGCCGGTTGGGGTCCAACGTCATCAAACGCCCCAACATCTCCAGCGCCGCAGTGGTGAAACCACACCAGAACTTGGGGACCTCCTGGTCTCCATCCTGCCAGGAGCTGAACTCCTCAAACTGGGGGTCAGGGCTGGAAGCCATGGTCCAAGGGAAGCAGCCAGTGGAGAGGCAGAAGATCAGGACAGCGAAAGCCCAGACGTCCAGGCTGGAGTCCAGCTCCAAGGTGTCGGAGCCCTGGAGAAGACAGAGCTCTGGTGGGGCGTACGGCAAGGAGGTGGACATGGCACCTATGGGTGAGCCCTGCAGGCGGGTGAGGCCGAAGTCGCCCAGCTTCACACGCCGGCACTCATGGTCGAAGAGGAGCACGTTGTCCAGTTTGACATCGCGGTGCACCAGGGCTCGGCTGTGCATGAAGTCCAGCGCCTCGGCCACCTGCGCTGCACAGCGCTTCACCAGCTCCTCTGACAGGCCCTCCTGTGGGTGGGGAGGCACTGTCACCCACCGCCCACCACTCAATTCACAGGGGCTGCAGCACCCACAGCACCCATAGCACCACCCACAGCACCCACAGAACCCACAGAACCACTCACAGCACCCGCAGCATCACCCATAGTGCCCATAGAACCACCCACAGCACCCATAGCATCACCCATAGAAACCAGCGCATTACCCATAGAACCAACCATAGCACCCACAGCATCACCCAGAGCACCCAGAGCATCCACAGAACCACCCACAACACCCAGAGCACCCATAGCATCACCTAGAGCACCCACAGCACCCATAGAACCACCCACAACACCCAGAGCATCACCCACAGCACCCCCCATAGCACCTATAGGACCCACACCATCACCCACAGAACCATCCATAGCACCCATAGCAGCACCTACAGCATCACTCACAGAACCCATGGCACCCACAGCATCACCCATAGAACCCACAGCATCACCATAGAACCACCCATAGTGCCCATAACATCACCCATAGCACCCATAGAACCCACACCGTCACCCTTAGAACCAACGATAGCATCACCCATAGCACCCACAGCATCCATAATGTCACCCACAGCACCCCCCACAGCACCCATCAAACCACCCACAACACCTGTAGCATCAACAGCACCCGGCTCCCATCCGCACCCCTGGTTGCAGGAGGGCACATAGGTCCCCAGCTGGGGCCACCTCCTGCCCGAAGGCAAAGTGGGTGGAAGTCTCAAAGGCAACAGGAAGAGCGCGCAGGCATGCGCGGTGGCCTGCGAGGCACCGGGCGATGCAATATTCCCGCAGGAATGCCCTCCGTTCCGTCCGTTCCTTCGGCAACAGTTTCAGCACCAGTGGTGTTCCTGGAGATAGGGAAATGCAGGGCCAGGTGGTCACCAAGGCTTGGAGCAGCCACGAGGTGGCCAGAAGGAGCAGGGGGTCTGAATTGGTGGGACAGCACCTCAGATCCTGGGTCAAGTTTCAGCTCTTCAAGGAATCATGGAATCACATAACCATGAAGGTTAGAAAAGACCTCTAAGCTCATCCAGTTCAACCTCATCCTGACTGATAAACCATGTCCTAAGATACCATCTCTGCACGTGCATTGAACCATCATCATCGAATTATGGAGTCATGGAATCATGGAATTATTAAGGCTGGAGAGACCTCTAAGCTCGTCCAGTCCAACCTCATCCTGAGTACTAAGCCATGTCCCGAAGTGCCACCTCTACACGTTCCTTGAGCCTCTCCAGGGACTGATTGACTAAGGTGGAAGAAGATCTCTAAGCTCATCCAGTGCAATCATCTGCCCAGCGCCACAGTGCCTACTAAACCAACACCATCATAGAACCATGGAATCATGAAATTATTAAAGTTGGAGAAGACCTCTAAGATCATCCACTCCAACCACATCGTGCTGACTAAAGCATCACCATCATGGAATAATGGAATGGTTTGAGTTGGAAAGGACCTCAAAGCCCATCCAGTTCCACCACCCTGCCATGGGCAGGGACAATTCCCACTGGATCAGGGTGCTCAAAGCCCCATCCAACCTGGCCTTGAACAACTTCAGGGATGGAGACTCCTCTCCATTAGCTCTGGGCAACCTGTGCTTGACAACCCTGACAGTGCAACCCCAGGGTGAGGTGAGTAGAACTGAATGGGCTTTGAGGTCCCTTCCAACACAAACCATTCCATGTTTCCATGGATGCATGATGAGTTTCCATGGATCCATGATGATGATGCTTTAGTCGGCATGGTGGTGTTGGGCTGGTGGTTGGACTGGATGATCTTAGAGGTCTTCTCCAACCTCAACGATCCCATGAGTCCATGGTTCCATGATGATGATGTTTTAGCAGGCTTGGAGATGTTGGTTTGATGGTTGGACTGGATGAGCTTAGAAGTCTTCTCCAACTCTAATGATTCCATGAGTCCCTGATTCCTTCATCCTGTGAGCCCATGATCTCATGGTTCTGTGATTCCATGAGAGCCAAAGCAGGATCAGCACCAGCTTGGGCCACCAAGAGGGCAGAGACCTGGCCTGGTGTGATTTGGGCTGGGATTTGGCTTGGGTGACCTGGGCACATCTGGGCAGGACCCTCCCATCTCCCAGTAGCTGGGTGCCCCCTCACCCCCATGGTGGGGCTGGCCCAGCACCACACGCCCGTAGGTGCCGCTGCCCAGCTCTTCCAGCACGGTGTAGTCCTCCTCCAGTTCCCGCCGCGGCACCGCCCGGCCCGTCTGCACCATCAGCCGCTCCAGGGATGCTGCGTTGTCTTCATCCTCGTCCGGCTCCTCCATCAGCCCTGGGAGAGCCAAGAGTTGCACAAAGCCCCAACCATGGGGAGATGCCACCACCAACAACCCCATGGAGCCAGGGCACCTGGCTGGTGCAGACCAGGCCAGCCCAATAACAGCACCCAGTGCCAACCATGGGAAGATGCCTCCAGCACCAATCCCATGGATCCAGGGCACTCGACTTGAGCAGACCAGTAGTGCAGACCAGTTCAGACCAGTCCTGTCCAGCCCAGTCCAGTAACAGCACCCAACCCCAGCCATGGGGAGATGCCATCACCACCAACCCTATGGAGGCAGGGCACCCAGCTGGAGCAGACCAATGCAACCCAGTTTAACCCAGTCCAACACATTATAGACCAGTTAAGACCAGCACAGGCAAGCCCAATTTAGCCCAGCTCAGCCTACTGGAGCCCAGACCAACCTGCACTGAATCAGCCCAGCCCAGCCCAGCCCAGTGCAGCCCAGTTCAGCCCAGACCAGCCACATCCAAACTTCTTCCAGCACAGTCCAGTCCAATGTGACCCAGTCCAGTCTGGCCTAGTACAGCCCAGTTTAGCCCAGCTCAGGCTAGTGGAGCCCAAACCAACCTGCTCTGAAGCACCCCACTTCAGTCCAGTCCAACCAGTCCAGCCCAGTTCTGCCCAGTCCAACCCATTCAAACCTAGCCCAGCAGAGTCCAGCCCACCCCATCCCCAGTGCAGCCCAGTTTAGCCCAGCTTGTTACACACTAGTTTAGCCCAGTTCAGCCCATTGCAGTCCAGTCCAATCCCAGTCCAGCCCTGCTCAACCCAGTGCAGCCCAGTCCAACACAATACAGTCCCGTATAGCCCAGCTCAGCCCAATTTAGCCCAGTTTAGCCCCAAATCAAGGGATCAGGGCTGGCTCTGTCCCTGCCCCACATCGTCCCCAGTCCAGCCCAGTGCAGACCAGTACAGCCCAGTGCAACCCAGTACAGCCAAGTCCAACCCAGTGCAGCCCGGCACATCCCAGCTTAGCCTGGCCCAGCCCAATGCGGCCCAGCCCAGTCAGGCCCAGCACAATCCAGCTCAGCCCAGTCCAACCTAATACAGCCCAGTGCTGCCCAGTAAGTTGCAGCAGAGCCCAGTATAGCCAAATACAACCCAGTCCAGCCCAGTCAGGTCCACAGCAGCACAGCTCAGCCCAGTTCTGCCCAGTGCAGCCCAGCACAACCCAGCTCAGCCAAGTCCAACCAAATTCAGCCCAGTCCAGCCCAGCATATTCCAGTTCAACCCAATCCAGCCAGACCAGTGCAGCCCAGTACAACCCCAATACAGCCCAGTACAGCCCAGTATAGCCCAGTCTAGTCCAATAAAATACAGCCCAGTACAGCCCAATAAGTTGCAGTACAGCCCAGCACAACCCAGTACAGCCCAGTACATCCCAGTACAGCCCAGTCAGACCCAGTACAGCCCAGTATAGCCCAGTCTCCCTCACCTGTGTCCCCGCTGTGGGTCCCAGCACCCCTCGACCCCTCTGGCCCCTCGGCCGCCCCCCCCAAGCCGTGACTCAGAGTTTCCCAGGGCGGCGATAATCCCTGTGGGAGCAGGGCCAGGAACGAGGGACAGACGGACAGGGGACAGGGGGACAGGGGCACACGGGAGAGGGGGAAAGAGAGACGGGGCAGACAGACACGGGGACAGAAGGACAGGAGGAGAAAGGGACAGGGGGATGGGGACAGACAGATGGACAGGGGGCAGGGGGACTGACGGACAGAGGGAGGTGGGATGGAGAGACAGGGGGATGAGGAACAGGGTGACAGGGGGACAGAGGGACACAGGGAGAGGGGACAGAGGGACAGAGGGAGAGAGGACAGAGTGACAGGGGGATGAGGGGATGTGGGATAGGAGACGGGGACAGAGGGACAGGAGGACAGGGGGACACAGGACAGAGGGACAGAGAGACAGGGGGAGAGAAGGACAGGGGGTCAAGGGAACAGAGGGACAAGGGAACAGGGGACAGGAGGACAAGAGGACAGAGGGACGGGGGTGGGGGGGCAGGCCAACTCCTAGTGTTTCTGGTAATGTCCCAGCCACCTCCCAGTGCTCCCAATAACCTCTCCACTCCCCTCCCAGTGCTCCCAGTAACTCGCCTATCCCCTCCCAGTGCTCCCAGTAACCTCCCTGCCCCCTCCCAGTGCTCCCAGTAACTTGCCTATCCCCTCCCAGTAACCTCCCTCTGCTATGGTACAGGGGGTTCTGCACACCCAGCATCCCCAGTGCTCCCAGACCCTCCAGGGACCTCAGGACCCCCCAGTGCCACCCAAGACCCCCCATGGTGCCTCAGGACCTCCAGACACCCCCAAGATGCCCCATAGTATCCCCAAGACACCCAGTGTCCCCCAGGACTCCCAAGGGGCACCCAGGATCCTCCCAGGGACACCCAAGATATCCCATGGGACCCCAAGACCCCTCAGAACACCCCTGATCTCACTATAGGACCCCCAGGACCCTCTAGGGACCCCAAGACCTGCAGGACCCCCGAGATGCCCCATAGGACCTTCTGGACTCCTCGTGGTCACCAAGACCCCTGTCACCTTGAGCCCCCCCAAGACCCCACTGTGGGACCCCAAGATGCTCCCCATGACCCCCGAGAACCTCCAGAGACATCAGACTCCCAAGAGGCCCCCAGGGACCCCCAAGATTCCCCATGGGACCCCCAGGACCCCCATGGGACTTGGAGGACCCCCGAAGACCCTTAAGAATCCCAGGAGCCCCCAAGGTCACCAGGACCCCCAGGGACACCCACAACCTCCAAGACCTCCAAGGGGCACCATAGACCCCAAGATGCCCGCAGAACCCCCAAGGACCTCCAGAATCCTCCAGGGCCCACAAGATGTCCCATGGGATCCTGAGGACCTTCCAGGAACCCCTCAAGATCCCCGTGAGACTCCCTTTGGGATCCCAAAGGACCCCCAAGACCCTCCAGGGACCTCAAGGGACCCCAGGACCCTCCCATGGTCTCCATCATCCTCAGAACCCACCAGGAGCCCCAAGACCCCTCATAAGATCTCCAGCAGGTTACTGGGAGCACTGGGAGGGGAGAAGAGAGTTTACTGGGAGCACTGGGAGGGGGATGGAGGTTACTGGGAGCGCTGGGAAGGAGGAGGGAAGTTACTGGGAACACAGAGAGGAGAAGAGACACAAATGGGAGCATTGGGTGGGGCATGGCTGTTACTGGGAGCACTGTGATACAGTAAGAAGGTTACTGGGAGCACAGGGAGAGGGCATGGAAGTTACTGGGAGCTCTGGGAGCTGGCAAAGACATTACTGGGATAACTGGGAGGGCACAGGAAGGTTACTGGGAGAAGTGAGAGGAGGCTGGAGGGTTATTGGGAGCTATGGGAAGCAGTAGGGAGGTTACTGGGAGCACTGGGAGAGGAGAAGGGAGGTTACTGGGAGCACTGGAAGGGGGATAGGGAGGTAAGTGGTAGCATTGGGAACCCAGGGAGGTTACTGGGAGCGAGGTAGGAAAGCTACTGGGAGAGAAGAAAAGCAACTGGGAGCTCTGAGGATAGCAGGGCCATTACTGGGAGCACCGGGAGGGGAGAAGGGAGATTATTGGAAGCAATGGGAGATGGGTTGAGAGGGTACTGGGAGCACTCAGAGAGGGGATGGGAGGCTACTGGGAGAATGGTGAGGGGAGAAAAGAGTTAAATGGGAGCACTGGGATGGCATAGGTAGGTTACTGGGAGCACTGGAAAGGTAACAGGGAAGTTAGAAGAACTGGGAGGCAGTAAAGAGGTTACTGGAAGGACTGGGAGAAGGCAGGGAGATTACTGGGAGCACTGGGAGGGGGGTAGGGAGGTTGCTGTGAGCATTAGGGGAGGGAAGGGAGGTTACTGGAACCATTGTGAGGGGCCAGGGATGTTACTGGGAGGAGGCAGGGATGTTATTTGGAGCACTGATAGGGGTCAGGGAGGTTACTGGGAGCACTGGGTGGAGGCAGGGAAGTTACTGAGAGCACTGGGAGGAAGAAGGGAGGTTACTAGGAGACATGGGATAGGGCCAGAAAGGTTACTGGGTGAACTGGGAGGGCACATAGCTGTTACTGGGAACACTGCGAGGAGATGGGGGGGTACTAGGATTACTGGGAAGTTACTGGGAGCACTGCAGGGAGAAACAGAGGTTTCTGGAAGCACTGGGAGGAGGCAGGAATGCTACTGGGAGCAATGGGGGAGGGGGAGGGAGGTTACTGGGAGCACTCTAAGGGGGGAAAAGAGGTTACTGGGAGCAGTGGGAGGGGGGCAGGTAGGTTACTGGGAGCACTGGGAGGGGGATGGGAAGTTGCTGGGAGAACTGGGACGTTCCAGAGAGGTTACTGGGAGTACTGTGAAAGGCATTGGGAGTGAAAAAGAGAGGCAACTGGGAGGACTGGTAGGGGCAAGGATGTTACTGGGAGCACTGGGAGGGCAGAAGAGAGGTTACTGGGAGCACTGTGATGGGGTAGGGAGGTTAACGGGAGCACTTGGAGGGATCAGAGATGTTATTGGGAGCAGTGGGAGGGGGCAGGGATGTTACTGGGAGGACTGGGAGGAGAGGAGAGAAGAGAGGTTACTGGTAGCACTCGGAGGTGGCAGGGAGGTTACTGGAAGCAGTGGGACAGGGCTAGGGAGGTTACTGGGTGGACTGGGAGGTTGGCAGGGAGGTTACTGGAAGCAGTGGGACAGGGCTAGGGAGGTTACTGGGTGGACTGGGAGGTTGGCAGGGAGGTTACTGGAAGCAGTGGGACAGGGCTAGGGAGGTTACTGGGAGGACTGAGAGGGTGGTAGGGAGGTTACTGGGAGCAGTGAGAGGGGACACATGTGAATGGGAGCACTGGGAGGGGGAAATGGAGATTACTGGGAAGCACTGGGAGGAGGCAGGGAGGTTACTGGGAGCACTGTGAGAAGGTAGGGAAGTTACTGGGAGCACTGGGAGGAGGCAGAGAAGTTTCTGTGGGAACTGGGAGGTTACTGGGAGCGATGAGGGGTTGCGGGGCTCAGGGGTGGCTTTGAAGTCCCTTCCAACACACCCCATCCCATGATCCGTGGATCTATTATGGGATGCCACCACTCCATGAGATCCTGGTAGGTCCAGGCTCCATCCAGAACCCCTTTTCCCATGCCCACATCCCATTATTTTTGGTGGGACAGGAGTCTCCTTGGTGTCCCCCAACAACCTGGGGGTCACCGCGCGTTGAATCATGGAATGGTTCGGATTGGAAGGGACCTCCAAGTCCATCTGGTTCCCTCCCTTCCCCCCCCCCCGCCCCATGGGCAGGGCCACCTCCCACTGGATCAGGGGGCTCAAAGCCTCATCCAACCTGGCCTTGAACACCTCCAAGATGATCAAGAGCCCCCGCCCAGCTTTCCTGCAGCCCCTTTCGGTACTGGGAGCCTGCTCTAAGGTCTCCCCGCAGCCTTCTCTTCTCCAGGCTGAACAACCCCAGCTCTCGCAGCCTGTCCTGGTGCAGGAGCTGCTGCAGCCCTCGCATCATCTCCGTGGCCTCCTCTGGCCTCGCTGCAACAGCTCCAGGTCCTTCCTGTGCTCAGGACTCCAGAGCTGGACACAGGGCCCCAGGTGGGGTCTCACTAGAGCAGACTAAATTCATTTATATTAATTAATTGTCATTAATAACTCACAGTGGAGGCCTCTTTAAAGTGATTTGTTTGATAGGAGGTTCCTCAGGTGGAAGAGATCAAATATTGACACAATGCCCTTTGTCTGCAGAGCAATCCAGCACATTGTCCTCTATGTAAGAAGGTGACATCACCAGAAGATGTCCCTCATCAAGCCCTGGCTCAAATCATCACTCAACAAACATTTATGATGTTTGGCATCAAACATGCTTGAGGACACGATGTCTTCACGGGAAAAACAGAGGATTTAGCACCAATCAAACCCCTTTCTGATGTCTTGATGGGAAGGAGCGAGCAACTGACACCAATCAAAACATTTGCATTTGTCTTCTTGATGAGAGGCAAACGAGGAGACCAGAACTTACACAGAGCCAAGGATTTTGTGTCACCTCAACCCATGTTTTATCACTCCAAGGATCACTGGGACAGTTGATCTAATCAAAAATGGACAAAATATGTTGACCAACAGGCCAGGATGGAGAGGTGGGACCAAGTGAACCTCATGGAGTTCAACAAAGCCAAGGTCAAGGTGTCCTGCACCTGAGTCAAGGCAATCCCAAGCACAACTCCAGGCTGGGGGGAGAGTGGACTGGGAGCAGCCTTGAGGAGAAGAAATTGAGGTTGTGGGGGAGGAGATGCTCCACATGAGCTGGCAACGTGTGCTCGCAGCCCAGAAACCAACATTGTCCTGGGCTGCATCCAAAACAGTGGGACCAGCAGGGCGAGAGAGGGGATTCTGCCCCTCTGCTCCGCTCTGGGGAGACCCCACCTGGGGCCCTGTGTCCAGCTCTGGAGTCCTGAGCACAGGAAGGACCTGGAGCTGTTGCAGCGAGGCCAGAGGAGGCCACGGAGATGATGCGAGGGCTGCAGCAGCTCCTGCACCAGGACAGGCTGCGAGAGCTGGGGTTGTTCAGCCTGGAGAAGAGAAGGCTGCGGGGAGACCTTAGAGCAGGCTCCCAGTACCGAAAGGGGCTGCAGGAAAGCTGGGCGGGGGCTCTTGATCATCTTGGAGGTGCTGAAGGCCAGGTTGGATGAGGCTTTGAGCCCCCTGATCCAGTGGGAGGTGTCCCCGCCTATGGAAAGGGGTTTGGAACTGCATGGGCTTTGAGATCTCTTCCAACCCAAACCACTCCATGACACCTTCACAAAACAGGGATTCCTGTGGAATCCAGCATGACCATTCCCACCATGGAGATACTCAAGGGTTTCTACTTGGGCTGAAAATGGTCCAGGGACCATGGGAGAAGCAGCAGGGATGGGATCCCCCTTGCAGCTATCGCCCTCATTCCCATTATCAGCATTAGGATCATGGGAACCATCACCCCCTTGGGCCATCCCTGGAGAAAAGGGAGCTCTGGGAGAGGTTGCCCAGAGCAGTGGTGGCTGCCCCATCCCTGGAGGTGTTCCAGGCCAGGCTGGACGAGCCTTTGAGCCCTCTGCTCCAGCGGGAGGTGTCCCTGCCCATGTCAGGGGGTTGGAACTGGATGGGCTTTGAGGTCCCTTTCAACCCAAACCTTTCCACGCTTCTGCCTCTCGAAGCACCTCTGACCACACCCAGCTCAGGGTGACCCAGCTCAGGGTGACCGGGCATTCCAAACCCCTTGCCCACCCCTTCCCATTGTAGATGTCACTCCTGGCTCCCAAGCTCTCAGGGCCAGCATTGCTTCTCCTCAGCCTTCCTCTCTCAAGTTTCTGATTCCACCCTTTGCTTCCCAACCTCACAGCCTCACCCGTAGGTGGTTGTTCACACATGACTCAGCTGCTCCTCCGATTTGAGGCCACCATGACCTTTTGGCTGAAAGAAGACTTTTTGTTTGTATAAATTCCACCTCTTTGTGACATTTGCTGGTTTCATGCCTGGTCCTGGGCTGATGTGGACATTTGCCAGGCTCTGCAAGAAGCTCAGCATCTCCAGCAGGGAGACTGGAAACACCCGTTGTTGAGATCATAGAATGACTTGGAAAAGACCTTTGAGATTAACCCTCCCTGAGCACCTCATCTACCCGTCTTCCAAACACCTCCAAGGATGGTGACTCCACCACCACCCTGGGCAGCCTCTACCAGTGCCTGAGAACCCTTTCCATGAAGTAATGTTCCCTGATGTCCAGTCTGAACCTGCCTTGGTGCAGCTTGAGGACATTGAGGGGCTGCAGTGTGTGCAGAGAAGAGCAACGACGCCGGTGAAGGGACTGGAGAACAAGTCCTACAAGGAGTGACTGAGGGAACTGGGGTTGTTTAGCCTGGAGAAGAGGAGGCTGAGAGGACATCTCATCCCTGTCTACAACTGCCTGAAAGGAGGTTGAGGCCGGGTGGGTGCTGGGCTCTGCTCACAAGGGACAGCGATGGGACGAGAGGAAATGGCCACGAGTTGTGCCAGGGGAGGTTTAGACTGGACATTGGGAAGGATTTCTTTACTGAAAGAGTGGTCAGGGATTGGCACAGCTGCCCAGGGAGGGGGTGGAGTCGCCATCCCTGGAGGGGTTTAAAAGATGGGTAGATGAGTTCCTTAGGAACAGGGTTTAGTAGGAAGACGGGCACGACTGGACTCAATGATCTGAGAGGTCTCTTCCAATCTCATGATTGTATGATTTTATGATTCTATTTCCTCTGGTCCCACTGCTTGTTCCTTGGGAGCAGAGCCCAGCACCCACCTCACCAAAACCTTTCTGGGAGCTGCAGAGAGTGATGAGGGAGACCCTCAGCCTCCTCTAGACTAAACAGCCCCAGTGCCCTCAGGCACCCCCAGAACCCCTGGGGTCCAGATGCTTCTCCATCTCTGTTCCCCTTCTCTGGACACGCTCCAGCCCCTCAATGTCTCTCTTGGAGTGAGGGGCCCAAAACTGGACCCAAGAACTTAGGTGTTTCACCCAGCTCTGATATTTATTCAACTTGGAAAACTACCTGCGTCCTTGGCTGCATCAAAAGTGTCCTCTATTGCCCTGCTGGTCTCACTCCCAGGTGGGAGCAAGGAAGCCTGGACCAGCAGAGCAAGTGGAGGAGCTCATGGCCCTGTAGGAACCACAGCTGGCAGAGAAGGTCCTTACAGATACCAAGAGAGACAAAAATAGCAGATGAGACAGCTCGTACAATAAAAAAGATGTGGGATTCCCCTAAGGTCAAGCATCCAGAGGTCTTTATTTTTATCAAAACTAAGACTGAGATGTTCTCTCTTTTGATGATGAAGAATTGTGTAAGAAAAGATCTGAGTACAGAAGACTCCTGAGGTCACAAAACTTCACCAAAACCCCTGACTCCACCCTGCAAAACACAAATCCCCACTGGGGTGACTGGAATAACCCAGTGTCCAAGGCAATAATGGTGACTCTTCAAGAGCAGAGGATGTGGCCAAGACAGACGTGCATGGTCGGCTTTAGGGCCGGGGTGCTGTACATGAGTGCCGACAAGAGAGCCTGCTGTGCAGCCTCTTTGGTCCAGCCTGGTAGAACCTAAACCAGGCAATGGGTTTCAATAAATGAGGTGACTGGTTTCAATAAACCAAGCAACGAGTTTCAATGAACTAAAGAATGTGTTTCCATGAACTGGGTGATGGGTTTCCATGACCCAGACAATAGATTTCCATGAACCAGGTGATGGGTTTCAATGGACCAAGCAATGGGTCTCAGTAAACCAGGGGATGGGCTTCCATGAACCAGATGATAGTTTTCTATAAAGCAAGTCCAGTTATGCAAGACATGGTGGGATTTCAAAGCACAACCTTGTCCTTGCATGGAAGGAGCTGCAGTGTGGGATGGCATCATCCTGGGGACCACAACCAAAAGCATCGCAGGTAATCAGGCTTCTACAAGATTTAGGTGGTTGTGGCCGCAGAGAGGCTTTAGAGAATCAAAGAAGAGGAAGGACCTTTGTTGCTCTTGGCCAAGAGATGGCTCTGTGGTTCGTGTGCCACAGAGCTTGCAGGGAGGAGCTCCTTCAGCTTCCAAAGTGCAGTGGATGGGGCTTTGAGCACCGTGATGCAGTGGGAGGTGTCCCTGCCCATGACAGGAGGGTTGAAATTCTATGAGCTTTGAGGTCTCTTCTGATCCAAACTATTCCAGCAGAGCAACAATGAGCAAGTCTTATCTGCTGTTGACAAAATACCAGCAACACCTTCTCTAGAGGGACCCATTGAGTCCTCATGCCCATATCTTCATCAGAGGTGCCCTTATTGGCACCAAATAGACTGAGTGACCTGAACACCTACTGTGATCCAAAGGGTTTCTGTGTTCAACCTTGGTCTGTGCCATGGTTTGGCTTGAATGGAAGAGCTACCAGGATGGCCAAGGATGGAGAATGCGTGGTCATTGAGGAGAAGTCATAAGAGTTTCCTCGCTCTGCCCTAGTGTTCTGTGTTTTCAATCAAGATGTGTCTTTCTCAAGCAGCCATTGTTCCTTCAGTTCATGTTCCGAGCCCACTGTTTACTCTTTGCCTCAGCTCCGATTGGCTTTGAAGTTCCTTGTTGACCCTTCAATCCCATTCTGATTGACCTTTAAATGAACCCTTTCTTTCTTCATTGTCCCCACTTACTGGAAAGAACAGGCTCTCGGCCAAGCTGTGAGGCAGCTTTGCCTTCCTCCACTTTTGGGTCTCCCTCTGCTTTTGAAGGCATCACGCCTTGGCTTGTTCCCCCTCCCTCTACTTGGAGGATGGGATTTGGCTGCATTGCTCTTTCCTAAGGTCTTCTCAGGAGCTGGGACATAACTGGTTCAGGCCAAGCTGTGTTGGAGCATTGACATAAATCCGTGGTGTCAACAGGATGGGATGGAGAGGAACGTCGTGCAGGATGAGCCACATGGGGTTTGGATGCAAAGTGTTTGAAGGGGGCACAAGGACATTTGGGGCACAGTGCATGAGTAAGGGTGTTTGGCTGTGGTGCGCAAGAGCAAAACTGTTCTCTAAAGGAAGAATAGCAGCACAGGGAGGACGCGGACCTGTTGGAGCAAGTCCAGAGGAGGCCACAAAGATGATCTGAGGGCTGGAGCACCTCCCGTACGAGGAGAGACAGAAATACTTGGAGTTGTTCAGCCTGGAGAAGAGAAGGTTGTGGGGAGACCTTAGAGCAGCCTCCCAGTACTGAAAAGGGCTCCAGGAAAGCTGAGGAGGGGTTCTTGATCATCTTGGAGGTGATGAGGCCCATGGCAGGGGGGTTGGAACTAAATGGGCTTTTAGGTCCCTTTCAATTCAACCCATTCCATCACTCCATGACTCCCTGGACCCACTACACAGAGCCCATGTTTGCTTGTCCTCCAGTTCAAGCAGGAGTCAACCCACAGAGTCGCCAAGATGGGAAGGGACCTCTTCTTCCTCATCTCGTCCAGCCCTCTGCTCTAGCAGGGTCAGACAAAGCAAGCTGACAAGGACAAAATTGAGTCAGGGTTTGGATGTCTCAAAGGATGGAGGTGCTGTGGGCAGCCTGATCCTGTGTTTGACCACCCGTATGGATTTCCATCTGCTCCCCATTCCTGGGCAGGATCAGAGTTGGAAGAACGGGCAGACACTGAGATCGTTTCTGTCTTCTCCAAGAAGTCTTCCTTCAGGCACTGCCTGTCCATGAGCCCATCCTGCCAGGAGACAGAAGTGCCTGGAACAGTTTGGTTTGTGCCAAATCAACAAGAGAGGAGAGGAGGTTCAGTGTTTTCCAGCAGGGGTTGTGTTCTCTTCAGATGTTGAGGAACAGAAGAGCATGGGGGCAGAGAACCAAGGAGCAAGAGAGGGGGCCAGTGCTGAAGGGTGAAGAGGGAGAGGCCAATAAGTGGGAGGAGCCAGGGCAAGGAATATTTGTCATCTACCTCCCGTCTTGGTCCGTATTGTCTCCTCTCCTGTCTCCTGAGTTGTTGTCTCTCCTGCAAGGATCAACTTCCTGCTCTACCTTGCCCACCACACCTGGATTTTCTAAGGTCTCTGCTGCTACCATGGCCCCACCAGAAAACATCCTCCCACCTAGGGGTGTCCGCAAAGGGAGCCTGACTGCCTTCACTGGAACGAGAATGGAAAGTGCGGTCTTTCTCTTCGCATGCCTTTGGGGTAAGTCTTCTCCTGTGCTCCTGGAGAACGGAGTTCTAGAGAGGACCTGAGAAATTGGCCTCATGATGGGTTGACCCCTCTTGTATCCCCAGTCTTGGGTTTCATGGTTGAATACCCAGAAAGCTTGACGTTTGACTCCAGGTACTGGAAAAGGGCTTGGTGTTTGTAAGACAAGGAAAGATGATAGTAGAGATGATGTTCTGGCTTCAGAAGTTCTCCTGGTGATTGAGAGGCATTAATGTCTGCAAACAGACAGAGACAAAGCCTGGGGACAAACAAAGGCAGGTGAGAACACAGAGCACTGATCGATTGGTGAGATCCAGAATGGAGCCCTGTTTGCTTTCTCCACCCTGGAGTCACAGTTGGGGTTGGAGCCAGGAGCTGAGAGGGAATAAACACAGCAGAGCTCCATGGCCTTCGTGTCAGAGTCAGTGAGAGCGTAGTTGTGTTGATGTCCTGCAACCAGCATAACCATTGAATCATGGAAAGCTTTGGGTTGGAAGGGACCTCAAAGCCCATCCAGTTCCAACCCCTGCCACTGGCAAGGACATGTCCCACTGGACCAGAGTGTTCAAAGCCCCATCCAACCTGACCTCCAACACCTCCTCCAGGGATGGGGCAGCCACCACTTCTCTGGGCAGCCTCTCCCAGGCATCACTTTTCTCCAGGGATGACCCAAAGGGGTGATGGTTCCCATGATCCTAATGCTGAGAATGGGAACAAAGACAAGGGATGCAAGAGAGATCCCATCATTGCTGCCTCCCCCGTGGTCCCTGGCTCATTTTCAGCCCAAGTGAAAACCCGTGAGCATCTCCATGGTGGGAATGGCCATGCTGGATCCCATGGGAACCCCCGTGTCATGAAGATGTTGTAGAATCATGGAATGGGTTGGGTCGGAAGGGATTCAAGGCTCATCCAGTTCCAACTGCCCTGCCATGGGCAGGGACGCCTCCCACTGGAAGAGGAGGGATCAAGGTGAGATCTTAGGAAGAATTGTTTTCCTGTGAGGGTAAGGAGACCCTGGCACAGGTTGCCCAGAGAAGTCTTGGATGCTTCACACCTGGAGATGTTGAAGGCCAGGTTGGGTGGGGCTTTGAGCCCCCTGATCCAGTGGGAGGTGTCCCTGCCCATGGCAGGGGGTGGGACTGGATGGGCTTTGAGGTCCCTTCCAACACAAGCTATTCTATGATGATACTTTGATGATGGATTTCTGGGCATGGTCGTGTTGGGCAAATGGTTGGACTGGATGAGCTGACAGGTCTTCTCCAACCTTAATGATTCCCTGCTTCTAAGATGTTACTTTCTCCACTCTCAGCCAAAATCTGGCTCATGACCTTTTCCACCTTGGCTTCTGTTGGGATCCAGGTGTTGCCATCTCAAGTCCCATCAGGCTCATCAGTGGCCCCAGCCGCTGCGCAGGGCGGCTGGAGGTGCTTTGGAAGCAGCAGTGGGGAACCGTGTGTGATGACAGCTGGGACCTGTCCGATGCCAGCGTCGTGTGCCGGCAGTTGGACTGCGGGGAAGCACTCTCAGCCCCCGGCTCAGCTCACTTTGGCCAAGGAACCGGTCGTATCTGGCTGGATGACATGAACTGCACTGGTACAGAAGTTGACCTTTCTGCCTGCAGGACCAGACCCTGGGGAGATCATAACTGTGACCATGGAGAAGACGCAGGCGTTGTGTGCTCAGGTAACTCACATTTGCACCCCTCGTGAGACCCAGGAGGGATTAAACCTGTCTCATAGCATCATTTCTCCATCAGTGCTACCCTTAGGACTCAGGGTGGTGCTGGCACTGACCTGTCCCAACATCATACAGCCCAATCCTACCAGTTAAAGAGTTTGGGGATGGTGTTGGTATCTGTGCTCATGGGGAGATCGTAGCGGCTTTGCCCTGATCCACATTCATAGAATGGTTTGGGTTGGAAGGGACCGTGAAGGTCACTCAGTCCAACCCCTGTTTTCTTGCCCCTGATATGATGACCACAATTTAACAGGTGAGGAGGCTGAAGGATCTTCACCTGGATGCACACATCTCCATGCACATATCCCATGCCTTTAATATTCCAGGGAAGTTGAGCATTTCTGTGGCTTCTTTCCATTTGTGTTTGGTGCCAATTGTCTCTCCTGGTGGATGCACTTCTTCTGCAGACTAGGACAGGGATGAGAAACTAAATTGAGGGTCACTCGTCTGTGAGGTGGTTCCAGCGTGGATGTCAGAGTGTTGCTAAAGGCCCCCAGTGTCTTTAATACCTTTAAAAAATAGCTTATGATCATCAGAGAGGCAGGGGTGGCCCAGGTAGCCAAGAGGGCCAACAGCATACTGGCTTGAATCAGCCATGGTGTGGTCAGCAGAAGCAGGGAAGGGATTGTCCCCATTTACTCAGCACTGGTGAGGCCACACCTCAAATCCTGGTTCAGTTATAGGCCCCTCATAGAATCCTGGAACCATAAAGATTGCAGAAGACCTCTAAGCTGACCCAGTTCAGTCATTAGCTCAGACCCACTGGGTTGACTAAACCGTGTCCCAGAGTGCCACCTCTACACATTCTTTGAACACCTCCACAGATGGGGATTCCACCACTGTCCTGGGCACCCTCTTCCAATGCTTCACCACTGCCACTCACTCCAAGAGGACATTGAAGGGCTGGAGCATGTCTGGACAAGGGAATGGAGCTGGAGAAGGATTTGGAGACCTGGGGTTCTGGGATTGGCAGAGGGACCTGAGGCTGTTTAGTCTGGAGAGGAGGAGAGTGAGGGGAGACCTCATCGCTCTCCGCAGCTACTGGAAAAGTGGTTGTGGTGAGGTGTGTGTTGGTCTCTTCTCCCAAGGAACAAGGGATGGGATGAGAGGAAACAGCCTCAAGTTACAGCAGGGCAGATTTAGGTTGGATATTGAAGAATGTTCCTTCATGGAAAAGGTTGTCAAGCACTGGAAGAGGCTGTCTAAGGAGGTGGTGGAATCTCCATCCCTACCTGGAGTAGTTCAAATAGCGTATGGAGGTAGCACCTGGGGACACGGCTTAGCAGGCACCGTGGGGTTGGGCTGACAGTTGAACCCTTCCAGGGATGGTGACTCATAGAATGGTCTGGGTTGGAAGGGACATCAAAGCCCATCCAGTTCCAACCCCCTGCCATGGGCAGGGTCACCTTCCATGTGGGTGCCTTGACCTCTAAATGCTCCCCACCCCTGGAGAAACATCACAAAGGATGCACAGTCCTGTTTCATGTGGGATTTCCAGTTTATGCTCTTGATGTCTGATTCTGAGCTGTGAAACCACAGAAGAGGACACAGAACTTGTTACTCATCAGTTTTTGCCTTGTCAGGTCCTGGGTGGGGCCCATGGACAACATTCCTTGCTTTGTCCTCTACAAGGAATCCCTGATCCTGTTGTTGTCTTGATTCATGTTGTTGTCTTTCTTTTTGTTTAACGCAGAAATGCAAACCCCAGTGAAGGTGCAGTTGGTGAACAGCTCTGGTCGCTGCGCTGGGAGAGTGGAAGTGCTTCATGGCCACCAGTGGGGAACAGTCTGTGACGACCACTGGGACATCATGGACGCTGAAGTTGTCTGCCAGCAGCTGGGCTGCGGCACCGCTCTCTCTGCTCCTCCCTCTGCGTACTTTGGGGCAGGATCTGGTCCCATTTGGCTCGATGATGTCACCTGCAACGGAACCGAGGCCACCCTCTCCGAATGCAGCACTAAGCCTTGGGGAAGACACGACTGTGAGCACAGTGAAGACGCTGCAGTTGTGTGCTCAGGTAAAGCCCACGATGCATTTCTACATCCTTGGAGGTGTCCAAGGCCAGGCTGGGGCTTTGAGCTCCCTGATCCAGTGGGAGGATTCCCTGCCCATGGAGGAGGTCCCTTCCAACCCAAACCATTTCATGAGTCAGTGACATCTCTGTGACACAGGGATTCCTGTGGAACCCAGCATGGTCTTTCCCACCACAGGGATGCTCAGGGATTTCCACTTGAGCTGAAAATGAGCCGGGGACCATGGGAGAAGCAGCAGTAATGGGATCCTCCTTGCATCCCTTGTCTTCATTCCTGTTATCAGCGTTAGGATCAAGGGAACCATCACCCCCTTGGGCCATCCCTGGAGAAAAGAGATCTCTGGGAGAGGTTGTCCAGAGAAGTGGTCATTGTCCCATGCCTGGAGGTGTTCCAGCCTGGTCCAGTGGGAGGTGTCCCTGCTCATGGCAGGCGGGTTGGAAATGGATGGGCTTTGAGGTCCATTCCAATCCAACCCATTCCATGGTTCCATGACACGAGTGGGCATTCTGGATGGCATCCAGAAGGACCTGGACAGGATGGAGAGCTTGGGCTGTGTGAATCTCGTGAAGTTTAACCAGGCCAAGGGCAAGGTTCTGCACCTGGGCCAGGGCAATCCCAGGCAGAAATATATGGAGAAAGGATTGGGAGAGAAGGACTTGGGGTTCTGGGGGACAAGAAGCTCCACATGAGTTGACAATGTGTGCTTGCAGCCCAGAAGGCTGAACCATGTCCTGGGCTGCATTCAAAGCAGTGGGACCAGCAGGGCGAGAGAGGGGATTCTGCCCCTCTGCTCCGCTCTGGAGAGACCCCACCTGGGGCCCTGTGTCCAGCTCTGGAGTCCTGAGCACAGGAAGGACCTGGAGCTGTTGCAGCGAGGCCAGAGGAGGCCACGGAGATGATGTGGGGGCTGCAGCAGCTCCTGCACCAGGACAGGCTGAGAGGTTTAGAATATGGTTTAATTGGCACGGTGGGGTTGGGCTGATGGTTGGTCTGGATGAGCTTCAACATCTCTACAACCTTAACGATTCTATTTGATTTGATTTCTGAAGATCCAGTGTTCTGATGGTGGAGAAAGCATTTGTGTTGCCTCTTTATGAAATGTTCTCCTACGCTGTGAGTGCTGCTGCAGGTGGAGGACAGAGACACCAGGCTCCGCACCAGATCCCTTCCTGATTTGTCTTCTTATTTGTCTTGCCCTGTAGGCTTTGCAGAACCCGCCCCGCTCCGGCTAGTGGGTGGGTTGACTCCCTGCTCTGGGAGAGTTGAGGTGTTCCATGGCCAACGCTGGGGAACTGTGTGTGATGACGAATGGGACTTGGCAGAGGCAGACGTGGTATGCAGGCAGCTGGGCTGTGGGAAGGCTTTGTTGGCTACCCAGAAGGCTTCCTTCGGGCAAGGAGATGGCCCCATCTGGCTTGACGATGTCCACTGCACTGGGATGGAAGCTGCTTTGTCCCAGTGCGAAGCTGCTCCTTGGGAAAGCCACAACTGTGATCATGGAGAAGACGCTGGTGTGGTTTGCACAGGTACCACTCACTCATGGGATCATGGAATCATTGAGGTTGGAGGAGAACCCTAAGGTCATCCAGTCCAATCATCAGCCCAACCTCTCTGTGATCACTAAACCATGTCCTCAGGTGACACCTCCATACATTCTTTGAACCCCGTCAGAGATGGGGACTCCACCACTTCCCTCATCAGCCTCTCCCAGTCCATGACAATCCTTTCCATGAAGGAACATTCCCCAGTGTCCCACCTAAATGTTCCCTGGTGCAACTTGAGGCCTTTTCCTCTCATGCCATTGCTTGTTCCTTGGGAGAAGAGACCATCGCTCACCTCACCACAAAGTTTTTGGGAGCTGTGAAGAGTGATGAGGTCTCCCCTCAGCCTCCTCCTTCTCCAGGCTAAACAGCCCCAGGTCCCTCAGCCGCTCCCAGAACCCCCCGGGCTTCAGACCCTTCCCCTGTTCCATTCTGCTTCTCTGGACGTGCTCCAGCCCCTCAGTGTCCTTCTTGGAGAGAGGGGCTCAAAACCACACCCAGGATTTGAGGTGCGGCCTCACCAGTGCTGAACATCAATCCAACAGAGAACTGAGATCTCCGTTCTTTCCCACCCCAGGATTCGCTGAGCTGCTTCCAGTCCGGTTGGTGAACGGTTCGAGCAGCTGCTCCGGGCGAGTCGAGGTGTTCCATGAGGAGCGGTGGGGAAGCGTCTGTGATGACAGCTGGGATCTGAAGGACGCCCACGTGGTGTGCAGGCAGCTGGGCTGTGGGACAGCGCTCTCAGCCCCTGGCTCGGCTCCGTTTGGCCAAGGAAGTGGCCACATCTGGCTGGATGACGTCAACTGTGCTGGGGATGAGACCACCGTCACCGAGTGCCGGGCCAGGCCCTGGGGAGACCATAACTGTAACCATGGCGAGGATGCTGGGGTGGAGTGCTCAGGTACTACCAACGCACGACGTGAAAAGCGGGGGGGTGAGATGATCTGCCACTGTAGGCAGGGGCGCAGAGGCCCTGGAGCTCCTATGGAGATGACCAGCCTCCCAGTATGGAAAGGGGCTCCAGGAGAGCTGGTGAGCGGCTCTTGGTCAGAGTGCAGCAATAGGACAAAGTGAATATTTTTCAGCTGAAAGAGGGGAGATTGATATGAAATTTAGGGAAGAAATGCTTCCCTTTGAGGGTGGGGGTGCACTGGCACGGGTTGCCCAAAGAAGTCATGTCTTCTGCATCCCTGGAGTTTTTCACAGTCAGGCTGGATGAGGCTTTGAGCCCCCTGATCCAGTAGGAGGTGTCCTTACCCACAGCAGGGGTGTTGGAACTTGTTGAGCATTGAGGTCCCTTCCAACCCAAACCATTCCATGACTCAGGTGCTGCTGACTTCGTTGGTCGCTCCTCATGGTCAGAGTTATGGAGGCTCATGAGTGGGGACTTGGCATTCTCAAATGCACGGTTCCCACCAGAGCTCCATTTTCTCCTCTCCATTTCCATGTTCTGCTGTTGGAGAAGCAACCTGGGTCCATATCTACACTTGCTCCTTGGGTGATGGCTTCAGTGCCAAAACTCCAGGGAAGGATGTGGAATCAAGTATGGGGACATGGACATCTTCAACCATCTTACACAGCATGCATCCAACCCCTGAAATCTTCCAGATCCCTCTGCGGAGGGTTTTTTGCCCTCTCCACAGAGTTCTGAGGTGCACAAAGTTCCTCAAACCCTTTCCTCTTGTGTTTTGATCCAGGTGTTGCAGAGCCAGCGCCTGTCCGGCTGGTGAACGGCCCTCACCGCTGCGCCGGGAGAGTCGAGGTGTTCCACAAGCAGCAGTGGGGAACTGTGTGTGATGACGGCTGGGATGAGAGGGATGCTCACGTGGTGTGCAGGCAGCTGGGCTGTGGGGCAGCTCTCTCAGCCCCTGGCTCGGCTCAGTTTGGGCCAGGGTCTGACCCCATCTGGTTGGACGACGTGAGCTGCTCTGGGAGTGAAGCCGCCCTCTCCGAGTGTCGGGCCCAGTCCTGGGGGTCCCATAACTGCAAACACGGAGAAGACGCTGGTGTGGTTTGCTCAGGTAACCCCTTCCCATGTTCATCTATGTGAGGGGGAATGTCTTCTATTATCAGGAGGGGTTTTCATGTTTCAGCCCAGCAGCAGGGTCTACCTTGAAGTGTTCTGAGTCACAGAATCATGGAAGGGTTTGGGCTGGAATGGACCTCAAAGCTCATCTAGTTTGAACTCCTTGCCATGGGCAAGGACACTTCCCACTGAATTAAGGTGCTCAAAGCCCCATCCAACCTGGCTCTGAACACCTCCAGGGATGGGGCAGCCACCACTGCTCTGGACAGCCTCTCCCAGAGCTCCGTTTACTCCAGGGATGGCCCAAGGGGGTGATGGTTCCCTTGATCCTAACACTGATAACAGGAATGAGGACAAGGGATGCAAGGAGGATCCCATTACTGCTGCTTCTCCCATGGTCCCTGGCTCATTTTCAGCTCAAGTGGAAACCCCTGAGCATCCTCGTGATCAGAAAGACCATGCTGGGTTCCACAGGAATCCCTGTGTCACAGAGATGTCACTGACTCATGAAATGGTTTGGGTTGGAAGGGACCTCAAAGTCCATCCAGTTCCAACCCCATGCCACGGGCAGGGACTCCTTCCTCTGGATCGGGGGCTCAAAGCCCCATCCAACCTGGCCTTGAACACCTCCAGGGATGGGGCAGCCACAGCTTTCAGGGGCACCCTGTGCCAGGGCCTGCCCTCTCTCACCCTCACAGGAAACCATTTCTCCCTAAGATGTCATCTCAGTCTGCCCTCTTTCAGCTCAAACCCGTTCCCCTCATCCTGTCCCTGCACTCCCCGATCAAGAGCCCCCGCCCAGCTTTCCTGGAGCCCTTTTCCACATCGGAAATAGGTCCAAGGCTGCTCAAATCTTGTGACTTGTTTAAGCTCAGTATCGATAGTTTGGACTCTTTTGTTTCCACTCATTTGTTTTTCCAGTTAGAAACGTTTGTTGAGTGATGTTTTCAGGCAGGGTTTGATGAGGGACTTCTTTGTTTTGGTGCTGTCATCGTCATCTTCTCACGTACAGGACAACGTGCTTGATTGTTCTGTAGACAAAAGTGTTGTGTCAATATTTGATCTCTTCCACCTGAGGAAGCTCCTAGTGAACAAATTGTTCATCTTAAAGAGGCCTGAGGTGTACGTTATTAATGTCAATTAATTAATTTAAGTTAATTTACTCCCTTCTGTTGAGACCCCATCTGGAGCCCTGCGTGCAGCTCTGGAGTCCTCAGCACAGGGAGGATGTGGAGCTCTTGGAGCAAATCCAGAGGAGGCCACGGAGATGATCCAAGACCTGGAACACCTCTGTTATGAGGAGAGGATGAGAGAGCTGGGCTTGTTCAGCCTGTAGAAAAGAAGGCTCCGGGAAGACTTCAGAGCAGCTTCCAATACCGAAAGGGGCTCCAGGAAACAGGAGCTTCACGACACAGGGACCCCCATAGAACCCAGCATGGCCATTCCCACCATGGACCAGGATCAGTAGTTTCCACATGGGCTGAAAATGAGCCAGGGACTGTGGGAGAAGCAGTATGGTCTACGGGGAGGTGTCCCTGCCCATGGCTGTGGGTGGAACTGGATGGGTTTTGAGGGTTTCCAACCCAACCCATTCCATAATTCCATGATATTCTAACATGGGGCAACTGAATCAATGCATCCTGAACATCACCAGGCTCCCATATCTTACTTTCAGTAAATGCCATCTCACTCTGCATCCATCCCTACTCTCTTCTCTTTCTGCAGATGTACCAAGAGTGGCTCCACTGAGGTTAACAAATGGGCCAAATCGTTGCAGTGGAAGAGTTGAAGTGTTCTATGGGCAGGAGTGGGGAACAGTGTGTGACGACAGCTGGGACATCAGCGATGCTGACGTTGTTTGCCGGCAGCTGGGCTGTGGGAGAGCTCTCTCTGCTCAGTTGTCTGCTCACTTTGGAGAAGGACCTGGGCCAATCTGGCTGGATGATGTGAACTGCACAGGGACTGAAACCGCCCTCTCCAACTGTGGGACCACTCCATGGGGAGGCCACAACTGTAGGCATGGAGAAGATGCTGGTGTTGTGTGCTTGGGTGAGTCTTGCCTGTGTCACTGTCTGCTCAGCTCTTCGGGTACCACAGCATCATAGAATCTTTGGATACAGCCCAGAAACCAACATTGTCCAGTGCTGCATCCAAAGCAGTGGGACCAGCAGGGCCAGGGAGGGGATTCTGCCCCTCTGCTCCGCTCTGGACGCCTTTGGTCGCCGGGCAGATTCCGGGCCCGCGAGATGCGGAAATGGAAAGTGCCCGCCCGGACTCGAGCCCCAAGCGCCGCCATTGGCTGCGCCGCCGCCACGCGTCTAATGGCAGCCCGAGGAAGCGAGGACGTCACCCGTCGCCGGGCAGATCCCGGCTCCGCCTGGGGCGCGGGAAGAGTCAGAGGCGGCGGGAACAGAAACGGGGGCTCCTGCCTCCCCCCATTCCCAGTGTCCCCAGTAGCGGTCACCCCGCTCCTGCCCGCACCCCCATTCCCAGTGTCCCCAGTAGCGGTCACCCCGCTCCTGCCCGCACCCCCATTCCCAGTGTCCCCAGTAGCGGTCACCCCGCTCCTGCCCCCCTGCCCGCATTCCCAGTGCCCCTCATTCTGGCTGGGAACGGGAACACAGGGACACGGGGCAGCTCAGAGCCCTTGGCACGGGGAGGGCACGGTGATCCCAGCACAAACCCAGTCTGGGTGAGAATGGACTGGGAGCAGCCCTGAGGAGAAGGACTTGGGGTGCCGGGGGGGAGATTCTGCCCCTCTGCTCCGCTCTGGAGAGACCCCACCTGGGGCCCTGTGTCCAGCTCTGGGGTCCTGAGCACAGGAAGGACCTGGAGCTGTTGCAGCGAGGCCAGAGGAGGCCACGGAGATGATGCGAGGGCTGCAGCAGCTCCTGCACCAGGACAGGCTGCGAGAGCTGGGGTTGTTCAGCCTGGAGAAGAGAAGGCTGCGGGGAGACCTTAGAGCAGGCTCCCAGTACCGAAAGGGGCTGCAGGAAAGCTGGGCGGGGGCTCTTGATGGGGGAGTGCAGGGACAGGATGAGGGGAACGGGTTTGAGCTGAAAGAGGGCAGACTGAGATGACATCTTAGGGAGAAATGTTTTGCTGTGAGGGTGGGGAGGCCCTGGCACAGGGTGCCCACAAAAGCCGGGGCTGCCCCATCCCTGGAGGTGTTCAAGGCCAGGTTGGATGGGGCTTTGAGCCCCCTGATCCAGGGGGAGGTGTCCCTGACCAAGGCAGGGGGCTGGAATTGAATGGACTTTGAGGTCACTTCCAACCCAACCCATCCCATGATTCTCTGATTTGGGGTGATATCCACCAAGACATCTCCTTTCTTCAGTATTGGGCAGCATCTTTGCTTCACTTTTGGGGCAAGAGTATTGAAAACAAACACGCTGAACTTTCTTTCTCCGTTCTACTTGCCCTTGTTGGTCATCCTAAGCCAACAGGTGTTTGTCAGCGTGGCTGGCAGGAACATCTCTGTGAAAACAGAGGACCACAAAGGAGTGACTGTAGTTGTGAAGTCTGTTCACCCTGGAGAAGAGGAGATGGAGGGGGGACCTCATAGCAGTTTATTGATTCCTCACAAGGGAAGGAAGAGGAGCAGACACAGCTCTTCTCTCTGGACCCGAGGGAATGGCAGGAAGATGGGTCAGGGAGGGTTAGGCTGGACATCAGGAGAAGGTTCTGCACCCACAGGGTGGTGGAGCACTGGAACAGCTCCCCAGGGAAGCAGTGATACCAAGCCTTGATAAAATTCCAGAAGCATTTGGACAAGGCCCTCAGACACACAGTGTGAATGTTTGACTTGTCCAGTGCAGAGACAGGAGTTGGACCCCATGATCTTTGTGGGTCCCTTCCAACTGAGGACATTCTGTGATTCTGTGAAAACATGACTTCTCTGGTCTTTTCTTTCTTGTTCAGGTGTTCCAGAACCAACCCCAATCAGACTGGTGAACGGTTCAAGCAGCTGCTCCGGGCGAGTTGAGGTGTTCCATGAGAAGCGGTGGGGAAGCGTCTGTGATGACAGCTGGGATCTGAAGGACGCCCACGTGGTGTGCAGGCAGCTGGGCTGTGGGACAGCGCTCTCAGCCCCTGGCTCGGCTCCGTTTGGCCAAGGAAGTGGCCACATCTGGCTGGATGATGTGAATTGTGCCGGGGTTGAAAGTGCCCTCTCTGATTGCCCAGCACGGTCCTGGGGAGACCATAACTGTAACCATGGCGAGGATGCTGGGGTGGTCTGCTCAGGTAGGGTTGTGCCATGGTATGTGAGGTGCAATCGGGGTGTCTGTGGCCCCAGGTTGCGCATTTCACTGTGATGTTGCTCTGAGATGAGATACAGAAAGGTTCAATCCTAGAATCATGGATTAGCTTGTGTTGGGAGGGACCTCAAAGCCCATCCAGTTCCAACCCCCTGCCATGGGCAGCGACACCTCCCACTGGATCAGGGGGCTCCAAGCCCCATCCAGCCTGACCTTGAACACCTCCAGGGATGGGGCAACGATGACTTCCCCAAGCAACCTGGGCCAGGGCTTTCCCACTCTCATCATAAAGAATTTCTTCCCAATGGCCAATCTAAATCTTGGCCCTTCCAATTTGAAGCCTTCTCCCTCTTCCTGTCACTCCAGGCCCCTGGAAAAAGTCCTTTCCCAGCTTTCTTGTACCCCATCTTTCAGTACTGGGAGGCTACTCTGAGGTCTCCAGGGAGCCTTCTCTCCTCCAGGCTGAACAACCCCAAGTGTCTCAGCCTGTCCTCATAGCAGAGGTTCTTCAGCCCTTGGGATCCTCTTCATAGTCCTCCTCTGGACAGTTTCTTAGGGGATCCAAGACATCTGCAAGGTGCTGGGCAATGTGACAGAGGACCTGGTGCTCCCCATGGAGCAGCAGCTGGAAAGGAGGCAGAATAAGTTGGCTCCCAAAAGTGGCACCTGAAATCCCACCTGCAGCGTGGGCCAAGAGGGAATAGGCCAGACCTGGGTGATGTGCGGGAGGAGTGGGTTGAGTAGAGGACGCTCTCCATTCCAGTCACATCTAGATAGAGACACCAGTGGCTGGAGAATGTTCCTGGAGGAATAAAACGTGGGGCCAGCAGGGCGAGGGAGGTGATTCTCCCCCTCTACTCCTCTCTTGTGAGGCCCCATCTGGAGTCCTGTGTCCAGTTCTGAAATCCCCAACAGAAGAAGGATATGGATCTGTTGGAACAGCTCCAGCGGAGGTCACAGAGAGGATCCAAGGGCTGGAGCACCTCTGCTATGAGGACAGGCTGAGAGAACTGGGGTTGTTCAACCTGGAGAAGAGAAGAATTCAGAGAGAAGATCTCAACGCCGGCTCCTCCTTCCTTTGTGAAGAAGCAGTGAACTGTGATGAGGTCTCCCCTCAATCTCCTTCTCCAGGCTGAACCAACGTAGTGACTTCAGCCGCTCCTCACACAGCTTTGCCTCTAAATCCTTCACTCCGTTCCCTCCTCTGGACAATCTCCAGTAGCTTTAGATTCTTTTTATGCCCAGAACTGTACCAAGTGCTCAAGATGGGGCTGCTCCAGTGTGGAGCAGAGCAGGGCAGTATCCTTTCTCCACCAGCTGGTGATGCCACGCTGGATGCACCCCAGGACAGAGTTGCCCTCTTGGCTACCACGCTGTTGACTCCTGGTCAACTTGCCATCCATCAGAACCCTGAGGTCCCTTTCCTGTCATCCAGCCTCTCACTCCCCAGTCTGTCCGTCCATCTGGGGCTATCGTTTCCCAGATGCAAATCCTACCACTTCTCCTTGTTCCAACCATGAGCTTGCCATGGGTTGTGCCCTCTCTATAGAGAGCCACAAAGCTCCTCAAACCCTTTCCTCATGTGTTTTGATCCAGGTGTTGCAGAGCCAGCGCCTGTCCGGCTGGTGAACGGCCCTCACCGCTGCGCCGGGAGAGTCGAGGTGTTCCACAAGCAGCAGTGGGGAACTGTGTGTGATGACGGCTGGGATGAGAGGGATGCTCACGTGGTGTGCAGGCAGCTGGGCTGTGGGGCAGCTCTCTCAGCCCCTGGCTCGGCTCAGTTTGGGCCAGGGCCTGACCCCATCTGGTTGGACGATGTGAACTGCTCTGGGAGTGAAGCCGCCCTCTCCGAGTGTCGGGCCCAGTCCTGGGGGTCCCATAACTGCAAGCATGGAGAAGACGCTGGTGTGGTTTGCTCAGGTAAGGCCAGGTTGGATGGAGCTTGGAGCACCCTGATCCACTGGGAGGTGTCCCTGCCCGTGGAAGGGGGTGGAACTGGATGGGCTTCAAGGGCCCTTCCAACCTAAACGATTCCATGAATCTATGACACCTTCACGACTCAGCGATTCCCACGGGAGCCAGCGTTGTCATTCCCACCACGAGGATGCTCAGGGGTTTCCACTTGAGTTGAAAATGAGCCAGGGACCATGGGAGGAGCAGCAGGGATGGGATCCTCCTTGCAACCATTGCACTCATTCCCATTATCAGCATTAGGATCATGGGAACCATCACCCCCTTGGGCCATCCCTGGAGAAAAGGGAGCTCTGGGAGAGGTTGTCCAGAGCAGTGGTGGCTGCCCCATCCCTGGAGATGCTCAAGGCCAGGATGGATGGAGCTCTGAGCACCCTGATCCTGTGAGACGTGTCCCTGCTCATGGCAGAGGGTGGGACTGGATTAGCTTTGAGGTTCCTTCCAACCCAAACCATTCCATGAGTCTATGATTTATCCTTCTCCTTTGCTTTTTCTGCAGGTTCTCCAGATGTTCCTCCATTCCGGCTAGTCAATGGCCCGACCCGCTGTGCTGGGAGAGTTGAGGTTCTCTACAGTCAGCAGTGGGGGACAATCTGCGATGACAGCTGGGACCTGAGTGACGCTGCAGTCGTGTGCCAGCAGCTGGGCTGTGGGACGGCTGTGGCTGCCCCAGGGTCAGCTTATTTTGGGCAAGGGTTTGGCCGTATTTGGCTGGATGATGTGAAATGCTCTGGTACAGAATCAGCTCTCTCTGAGTGTGGAGCGAGGCCTTGGGGAGTCCATAACTGTAATCATGGAGAAGACGCAGGCATCGTCTGCTCAGGTAACCTTCATCCGTGTCCTGTCCTACCAGGCATTAGTCCATACTGAGCTTCTGGGCTGGGCAATCCCAAGCATAACTCCAGGCTGGGGAGAGAATGGATTTGGAGCAACCCTGAGAGGAAGGATTTGGGGTTCTGGGGAAGGAGAAGCTCCACTTGAGACAGCAACGTGTGCTTGCAGCCCTGAAAGCCACCCGTGTCCTGGGCTGCATCCAAAGCAGTGGGACCTGCAGGGCGAGAGAGGGGATTCTGCCCCTCTGCTCCGCTCTGGAGAGACCCCACCTGGAGCCTTGTGTCCAGTTCTGGAGTCTCCAACATAAGAAGGACTGTTGGGACAGGTCCAGAGGAGGCCACGGAGATGATCTGAGGGCTGAAACACCTCTGCTATGAGGGCAGGCTGAGAGAGTTGGGGTTCAGCCTGGAGAAGAGGAGGCTCCAGGGAGACCTTAGAGCAGCCTCCCTGTACCGAAAGGGGCTGCAGGAAAGCTGGGGAGGGGATTTTTATCATCTTGGAGGTGTTAAAGGCCAGGTTGGATGAGGCTTTGAGCCCCCTGATCCAGTTTGAGGTGTCCCTGCCTGTGGTAGGGGGGTGGAACTAGATGGGGTTCGAGGTCCCTTCCAACCCAAACATTCCACGTTTCCATGTTGGGGTTGGTGCCTCTTTGTCCTTCACCAATCCAATCTCCTTGCCTTAGACAAGCACCACTGGATGATGGAGTTGGAGGTGGTTTGAGGGACGATTTTTGCACCTCTCCATGTATCATTTTTCCCATTTGCATTTCTAACGATCGCTAAATATTGATGCACACCAACTCTCAGCACTTTGACAGGTCTGGGTTGTATACATCTCCTTCCAGGTGGGATCTAAGCCTCCCAGATGTTCCAGAATAGAAAAGAGAGGTGACACCACCAGCTGATACGAGTAGGATATTCATTTACCTCAAACCCAAGTGACTTCTGAAGCTCAAAGAACACCCAATGAGCAATCAAGACTCAGCTCCACCACACTCCAGTGCCAGCACCCAACTGAGGTGGCCAAATCGGAGCCATTGTTGCCCTGGGAAGCCACTCAGTGAATGAAGAAAGAGAGGCAACTCCATGGGGTACCACAGCTGCTAATGTCTCCACCACTGCAGATGCCTCTCACCACCCTGGGCCTTTGGGTGACGTGTCTGGTTTGGGTCTTTCTGTGTCTGCCTGAGTGCAGTCCCACTGGCCAAACCCCCACCACCGCATCTTCACTCAGGGGTGGAGGGAATCTTTGGAGGACACTGTTGGGCCCTTGAAGCCACCTCGAAGCCTTGCAGCATCTCACGGCCATGTCTTCTCTGCCCAATGTGTCACCCAGTTCCCCTGCCATCTGTCCTCTCCTGCTGGTATTGCCTTTAAACCATGAAAGTTGTCTTCTGCAGGGATACAGACTCTTGGCTTTTTTAGGATGAGAGGAAACGGCCACAAGTTGTGGCAGGGGAGGTTTAGACTGGACATTGGGAAGAATTTCTTCACTGAAAGGGTGGTCAGGGATTGGCACAGCTGCCCAGGGAGGGGGGGGAGTCGCCATCCCTGGAGGTGTTTAAAAGGTGGGTGGATGAGTTCCTTAGGAACAGGGTTTAGTAGGGAGACGGGCACGGTAAGACTCAGTGATCTGAGAGGTCTCTTCCAACCTTATGATTCGATGATTCTGTGATTTTCTTCTATGGGCTTGGAGAACCTCTAGCACCCTTTCCAAGAACCATCCAGTTATGGCAGTGAAGTCCTCATGTAGCTTTCCTTCTTAAAACCAAGAGATGGAGCCTGGTGGCCCTCTGAGCCATCTCCTGCAAGCCGTCAACCGATTCTGTGCCTCTTCTCACCCTCTGTCTCTGACTTTCCTTGTCCTGTGAGTCTGTAGGGTGCTCTAGGTTGTCGTGGGATCATCGCCAGCTTCACCACATTTCTGTCCTCCCCAGAGCCACACAGAGCTCAGGCAGCTTCCCAAAGCCTGAAGATATGAGTGGCTTTGGAAGGGGGTGAAGGTGAATTTGGGGGAGGCAGGGTAGAGCAGGCAGTCATCCGTCCTTCCCATAAAACCAGCTCAAAGTGGCCAGCTGAGAGGCACTGGGTGTCAATATCAAGCTGAAGACCTTTGCTCTTTTCTTAAAGAATTTGTCTTGGGTTGACAGGCAACAAATGCCTCTTCCTCTCGAGTCCTGAGCACAGGAAGGACCTGGAGCTGTTGCAGCGAGGCCAGAGGAGGCCACGGAGATGATGCGAGGGCTGCAGCAGCTCCTGCAGCAGGACAGGCTGCGAGAGCTGGGGTTGTTCAGCCTGGAGAAGAGAAGGCTGCGGGGAGACCTTAGAGCAGGCTCCCAGTACCGAAAGGGGCTGCAGGAAAGCTGGGCGGGGGCTCTTGATCATCTTCAGGCCTGCTTGGATGGGGCTTGGAGCCCCCTGATCCAGTGGGAGGTGGCCCTGCTCATGGAAGGGGGTGGAACTGGATGGGCTTTGAGGTCCCTTCCAATCCCAGCCATCCCATGATTCTATGACACCTTCACCACACGGGGATTCTCATGGTCATTTCCACCATGGAGACGCTCAAGGGTTTCCACTTGGGCTGAAAATTGTCCAGGGACCATGGGAGAAGCAGCAGGGATGGGATCCCCCTTGCAGCCATTGCCCTCATTCCCATTATCAGCATTAGGATCACTGGAACCATCACCCCCTTGGGCCATCCCTGGAGAAAAGGGAGCTCTGGGAGAGGCTGTCCAGAGCAGTGGTGGCTGCCCCATCCCTGGAGGTGTTCCAGGCCAGGTTGGATGGGGCTTGGAGCCCCTGATCCAGTGGGAGGTGTCCCTGACCACGGCAGGGGTTTGGAACTGGATGGTCCCTTCCAAGCCAAACCATTCTGTGATTCTACAAAGGCTGCCGGGGTTCCACTGCTTTCTACCAGATCCGCCCTGTGGAGAACATTATGGACCATTGAGCAGCGGAGAAGCAGAACAGTAGGGATGGGGGTTGGGTTTTGGAGGCAACCAACTGCGGCAGTGATTTCCCTTCTCACCCTGCTTTGATGTCCAAGCAAACAGGAGAGGAGCTGGGCTGAAGGACTGGTTACACCTGGAAACCCTAGTTAGGAGTTCAATTAACCCCTCATCTCCCTCCCTCAAGAGGTTCAGGGACACCAAAAACTAGAGGGAAAAACTCAAATTAGTATCAATTTTAGGATTTCTTCTCAATCTGAGCAGGAATTGATGGTTTTCAGAAGATACTGGAAAGAAATGGATCCAGTGGATTTAGGTTAACAGAGCTGGGAATGGGTCTGGAGAACCTGGGTGCAGCCCCCCCAGGTTGAATCACATGTTGGACCTCCATGGTGATGTAGGCAAGGTGCTCAGGGGTGGTTAAGTGGTGGACAGGTATGGTTGAACTTGATCTTACAGGTCTTTTCCAACCAAATGACTCTATGATGTCATTCAGAGAGGTCCACACCACCAGGCCTTGGCTTTTATGCTGTCCAGGGAGATGATGGAGTCCCCATCCCTGGAGTTGTCTAAAAGATGTATAGATGAGGTGCTCAGGGATGGTTTAGTAATGGACAAGAATGGTTGGACTTGATGATCTCAATAGTCTTCACCAACTGAATGATTCAAAGATTCCACCAGCTCCCCTAAACCAAGCTGTCACAGCTCTCCATGTTGCTTGGCCCTTCCCAGGGTCCCCACCAGGCGGGAGACTGTGTTACCGCAGAAGGTCCAAGCAAACCAGAGACACATGGAGACATCTGGGCACCTTCGAAGATCTCCTCCGCCTCTCTGAGGTTGGTCACAACCCCATGCAGCGCTCCAGAGGGAAGAGGGGCTGGAAAGCTGCCTGGAAGAGAAAGCCCTGGGGGTGCTGGTCAACAGCAGCTGAACATGAGCCAGCAGTGGCCCAGGTGGCCAAGAAGGCCACCAGGATCCTGGCTTGGATCAGCCATGGTGTGGCAGCAGGAGCAGGGGGAAGGGATTGTCCCCCTGGACTCAGCGCTGGTGAGGCTGCACCTTGAATCCTGGGTTCAGTTTTGGGTTCCTCATAGACTCCTGGAACCGTTAAGGTTGGAGAAGACGTCTTAGCTCATCCAGTTCAACCATCAGCCCAACCCCACCGTGCCCACTGAACTCCACCTGAAGTGCCCTCTCTACACGTTCTTTGAACCATCATCACCATAGAATCATGGAATCACTAAGGTTGGAGAAGACCTCTGAGCTCATCCAGTCCGACCCCACCGTGCCGACCAAACCATCATCATCATCGAATCGTGGAATGGGTTGGAAGGGGCCTCCAAGCCCATCCAGTTCCACCCATCCCCCCCCATGGGCAGGGACACCTCCCACTGGGTCAGGGGGCTCAAAGCCCCATCCAGCCTGGCCTGGAACACCTCCAGGGATGGGGCAGCTGGACAACCCTGTTCCCAGGTGCCACATCCACACGTTCCTTGAACCCTTCCAGGAATGGAGGCTCCACCATTGCTATGGGGCCTCTGCCAAAGCTGGGAGTGAGGGTCACTGGGAAGAACTGGTGTGCATGGGGGGATATGGGGACTCCAGGGCATGGGGACACGAGGTGACCTCCACGCACATGCATGTCCACACCCATAGCTCCTCATTTGTGTCCCCTCCCATGCGCACGGGTTCCCCCCACATGTGACCCCTCCCTCCACACATGCCTTCTCATGCGTGTCCTCTCCACTGTGTCCCCTCAAGGTCATCCCCCCACGTGTGTCCCTGCATGGCACACGTCCTCACTTTCATGTGTGTGTGTCCCCCACATGTGTCCCTCCATGCCCACGTGTCCTCATGCCCACACACGTGTCCCCAGCCATGTCCCTGCATTGCACACACGTGCCCCCAAGCCCATGTGTTCCCCCACCAGCATTGTGTCCCCACACACGTCCCTGACAGCACACGTGTCACTCCTTTCACACAGGTATCCACCATGCCCACGCGTGTTGCTGTGGCCACACACGTGTCCCCAGGCGTGACCTGGCATTGCGCATGCATGTCCCCAGGCACTTATGTCCCACCCTACTCATGTCCCCATGCCCACTTGCATGTCCCTGCATTGCACACACGTGTCCCCACGTGTCCCCATGCCTACATGTGTGTCCCCTCACGCACATGTGCCCCTCCCCCATGCATGTCTCTGCATTGCACGCGTGTGCGTCCCCAAGCACGTGTCCCCACTTGCATGCTCCTCACCCCAGGACTGTGTGTGCCCCCCCCGTGTCCCTGCATGGCACACGTGTCCCTGCTTTCACACTTGTCCCTCCATGCGTGTCCCCCAATGCCCATGTGCGACCCCGTGCTCACACGTGTCCCCAGCCATGTCCCTGCATTGCACACACGTGCTCCAAGCCCATGTGTGTCCCCCCAAGCGTCACACACACACACACACGCATGTCCCTGCATTGCACACATCTGTGTTCCAAAGACGTGTCCCCCCACACGTGTCCCCTCAGGATTGTGTCGCCACACGTGTCCCTGTATGGCACACCTGTCTGTACCTTCACACCCATCCCCTCTCATGTCCCCCACGCACACGTGTGTGTCTGTGCCCACACATGCTCCTAGGCGTGACCTGGCATTGCACACGTGTGTCCCTGAGCACGCGTCCCCATGCGTGTTCCCCCATGCACACACATCCCTGCATTGCACACATGTGTCCCCATGTCCTCACACGTGTCCCTGTGCCCACCTGAGTGTCCCCTCACACACACGTGTCCCCCTATGCACTTCTGTCCTCTTACACACACACATCCCCTTACATGTGTCCCCCTCCCACCTCACATGTCCCTCCATGTGTCCACCCAGTGTCCCCTCACACACCCATGTGTTCTATACGTGTCCCCCAAGACACATCCCCCCCACATGTGTACCCCCTAATGTGTCCCTATGCACACACGTGTCCCCACACCCATGTGTTGCCCCACACGTGTCACCCCTGCACACGCGTGTCCCTACGCCCACGTGTTGCCCCACATGTGTCACACACACACACGTACGTCCCCACACCCACACACATGCTCTGGACATGTGCCTGCATTGCACACGTGTCCCCTCCCCACGCATGTCCCCATGCTCACGTGTCCTCCCACGTGTCCCCTCCATGCACACGTGTCCCCTCCATGCACACGTGTCCCCTCATACATGTCCCCCCCAAGATCGTCCCCCCATGCATGTCCCTCCCTGGCACACGTGTCCCCACTCTCACACGAGTGTGTGTGTGTGTCCCATGTCACGTTTTTCTGCTCCTCGTGTCCCCCTCTTGCCCCCTCCCCAAGGCCCTTCACTCACGTCCTCCCCACTTGTGTCCCCCCCACCGTGGGCCCCCATGCGTGCTTCATGTTCCCCCCACATCCCTCCTGTGTCCCTCCACCTTCCCCCATGTCCCCACTCCTGAACCCTGTGTCCCCACTCGTGTCCTCCCTCCTGTACTCCCATGTCCCTTCTGCCTCACGTCCCCCCCTTCCCCCAAGTCCCCCCTACTCGCGTTCCCTTGTGTCACCCCCCATGTCCCCTCCTGTGTCCCCACCTCCCCTCCCACGTCCCCCCATTCTTGTTCTCCATGCGTGCCCACTACTTGTGTCCCCCCTCTCCTGTCACCTCCCATGTCCCACCTCGTGTCACCCACTCCCCCCACTGGTGTCCCTTCCTCCCCTCATATCCCCCCCTCAATGTCCCCCCCAATCCACCCCCGTGCCCCCCACTCGTGTCCCCCCATGTCCCCTTTCTCCCTTCTTTCCCCCTTTTTCCATCCCATCCCCCCTTTACCCGACCCGTCCCCACTTGTGTTCCCCTTCGTGTAACCCGTGTCCTCCCACTCGTGTCCCACCCCGTGTCCCCCACTCGTGTTCCCCATGTCTCCCCTTACCCCCGTTCCCTCCTCTCCCCCTCATGACCCCCTCTCCTGCCCCCCCCCCCTTATCTCCCCTCCTCGTGTCCCCCCACTCGTGTCCCCCAGTGCCTCTCCTTCATGGTCCCCCCGCCCCCTTTCCTCACTCGTGTCCCCTCTCATCTCCCCCACTTCCCCCGTGCCCCCCCATGGACCCCACCTTGTGTCCCCACTCGTGCCCCCCATGTCCCCTGCCCCCCTCCGTGTCCCTCCTTTCCCTCGTGCCCCCCCTTACACCCCCCCCCCGTTCACCCCTCGTGTTCCCCCCTTTTGTCCACTCGTGCCCCACCCGTGTTCCCCCACTCAGGTCCCTCCTTCCTCCTCTCCTGTCCCTCCCACGTCCCCCCGTGTCCTTTTGTGTTCCCCTCCCTTCCTGTTCCCTTCCCCCGTGTCCCCTCCCTCTTCTCCCTTTCCCCCTCGTGCTCCCCCCGTCCCCCCATGTGCCCCCCCACTCGTGTTCCCTCTTTCCCCCTCACCCCACGCCCCTCCCTTTCCCCTTTCTTTGTCCCTATCGTGTCCCCCCACTCCTGTCTCCCCCTTTTTCTCACGTCCCCCCTTGGTCCCCTTCTTTCTCCACTTGTCCCCCCATGCCCCCTCCCGTGTCCCCCCCTCCCGTGTCCCCCACTCATTTCTATCCAATGTTCCCACCCTCATGTCCCCCTCCTTCCCCTCCCATGTCCCCGTGTCCCCCCCCTTTTCCATCCCCGTGTTCCCCCACTCGTGTCCCCCCCCGTTCCCCCATGTCCCTTTGTGTCCCCTCTCCCCTCATGTCCCCTTTCCTCTCCGTGTCCCCCCTTTCTCCCCACGTTTCCCCCCTTCGTGTCCCCCCACTCGTGCCACCCGTGTCCCCCCTCCCCTCCCCTAACCCATGATCCCCCTTCCTGTCCCCATCACGTGTCCCCCTTTCCCCCGTGTTCCCCCTTTCCCACTCGTGTCCCCCCCTTCCTCCACGTCCCTTTTCTCAGCCCTGTGCCCCCCGTGTCCCTTTGTGCCCCGTGTTCCCCTCACCTGTGTCCCCCCACTCATGTCCCCTTTCCCCCGTGTCCCCTTTTCCCCTCCCACATCCCCCCACTCGTGTCCTCCTTGTCTCCTCCCACTGTCCCCCCTCCCCCCATGTTCTCCCCGTCCCCCACTCGTGTCCCCCGTACACCCTTTTCCCACTCATGCCCTCCCCTCCTGTCCCCCACGTGTCCCTTTAGGTCCCCCCTCCCCTACACGTCCCCTCCCACCCCCTCCCCCCACTCGTGTCCCCCCATGTCCCCTCTCTTGTTCTCCCAGTGTCCCCACTCCCCCCTTCACCCCCCACTCGTGGCCCCCCTTGTCCTTCCCTCCCCCCACGTCCCCTCGCGTCCCCCCTTTTCTGAGTGCTGTGGCCCCCGGGTCCCTTTGTGTCCCGCTCGCCCGTGATGCCCTCCTCCTGTCCCCTCTGCCCCCCATCCCCCCACTCGTGACCCCCATGTCCTCCCTCTCCCCCCGAGCCCCCCCTTCCCCCGACTCCTGTCCCCCCCTTCCCCTCCGTCTCCCCCTTTTCCCACTCATGTCCCCCCTCTCCCGTGTCCCCCGCACCCGTGTGTCCCCCCCCATGTCCCTCCCCCACTCCCGTGCCCCCCCCCCCCCCTTTTTCCCACCCGTGTCCCCTCCCTGCCCTGTCCCCCCGGGTCCCTTCGTGTCCCCTCTTCCCGTGTCCCCTCCCCCCGCGTCCCCCCCCGCCCTGTCCCCCCCTCCCCCCTCCGGTCCCCCTCCCCCAGGTCCCCCCGTGTCCCCGCTCCCCCCGGTGCCCCCTCCCCCCCAGCCCCGCCCCCCGGACGTTTCGTGTCCGGAAGCGGCGCCGGGGGAGGGGGGGCTGCGGCAGCGGGTGAGGGACTGGGGGAACTGGGAGGGACTGGGGGCGCTGGGAGGGGCTGGGGGCACTGGGAGCGGGGAGGGCAATGAGGTGGGAGGGCCGGGTTGTTATTGGGAGGGACTGGGACAGACTGGCGGGACTGGTTTTACTGCGCTTAGTGGGTGGTAACGAGATGACAGGGACTGGTTATACTGGGAGGGACTGGGCCATACTGGGACAGTCTGTTTATGATGGTGCAGGGGAAGGACAGTGAGATGGAAGGGTCTGGTTATACTGGGGGTTACTGGGACAGACTGGGAGGTGTGGTTTGGTGGAGTGTGATGACATGGGAGAGGGCTGATTATACTGGGAGGGACTGGGACAGACTGGGAGGGACTGGCTGTGATGCTGTATGGGAAGGGCAGTGAGATGAGAGGGACTGATTATACTGGGCAGACTGGGACAGACTGGGGGCACTGGGAATGGGGGTGGGCAAACAGATGGAAGGGTCGGGTTATACTGGAGGGACTGGGACAGACTGGGGGGGTCTGGTTTTACTGGGCTTGATGGGTGGTAATGAAATGACAGGGACTGGTTATACTGGGAGGGACTGGGACAGGCTGGGAGAGACTTGTAATGATGTAGGAGAGGGCAGTGGGATGAGGGGACTCGTTATACTGGGAGGGACTGGGACAGACTGGGGGTTTGGGTTGGAATCGTGTAGGGGGAGGGCAGTGAGATGAGAGGGACTGGTTTTACTGGGCCGACTGGGCCATACTGGGGCGACTGAGAGACACTGGGAATGGGGGAGGGCAACCAGATGGGAGGGTCGGGTTATACTGGAGGGACTAGGACAGACTGGAGGGGCGTCTGGTTTTACTGGGCTTGGTGGGTGGTAATGAAATGACAGGGACTGGTTATACTGGGAGGGACTGGGACAGGCTGGGGGATCTGGATGAAACGGGGGTAGGGGAGGTCAATGAGATGAGAGGGACTGATTAGACTGGGTAGACTGGGCCATAGTGGGGGGACTGGGGGCACTGGGAATGGGGATGGACAGTGAGAAGAGAGGGTCAGGTTATACTGGGGGGACTGGGACAGACTGGGGGGGTCTGGTTTTACTGAGCTTAGTGGATGGTAACGAGATGACAGGGACTGGTTATACTGGGAGGAACTGGCACGTACTGGGAGAGACTTGTAGTGGGGGGGGCAATGGGAGGAGGAAACTGGTTATACTGGGAGTGACTGGAACAAACTGGCAGGTTCTGGTTTGGTGGAGGACAGTTAGATGAGAGAGACTGGTTATACTGGGTGGACTGGGACAGGCTGGAGGATCTGGTTGTGACGGTGTAAGAGGAGGGCAGTGAGTTTAGAGGGTCTGGTTATACTGGGGAATACTGGGACAAGCTGGGGGGTGTGGTTTGGTGGAGGGTAATGACATGAGAGAGGGGCTGGTTCTACTGGGAGGGACTGGGAGAGACTGAGACAGACTGGGAGGGACTGGCTGTAATGGTGTTGGGGGAGGGCAGTGAGATGAGAGGGTCTGCTTATATTGGGACAGACTGGTACAGACTGGGAGGCTGTGGTTTAATGGAGGAGATGGAGCACAGAGAGGTGAGGGGTCCTGGTTGTACTGGGAAGGACTGGGCCATACTGGGACAGTCTGTTTATGATGGTGCAGGGGAAGGACAGTGAGATGAAAGGGTCTGGTTATACTGGGGGATACTGGGACAGACTGGGAGGTGTGGTTTGGTGGAGGTTAATGATGAGAGAGGGGCTGATTATACTGGGAGGGACTGGGACAGACTAGGAGGAACTGGGGACACTGGGAATGGGGGAGGGCAATGAGATCGGGGGGGTCGGGTTATACTGGGGGTACTGGGTCAGACTGACGGGACTGGTTTTACTGGACTTGGTGGATGGTAATGAGATAACAGGGACTAGTTATACTGGGAGGGACTGGTTATACTGGGAGGGACTGGGACAGACTGGGAGGTACTGGATGTAATGGTGTAGGGGAGGGCAATGGGATGAGGGGACTGGTTATACTGCGTGGACTGGGTTAGACTGGGGTGAGTGGGGGCACTGGGAATGGGGGAAGGCAATGAGATGGGAGGGTCAGGTTGTACTGGGAGGGACTGGGACAGACTGGGAGGTCTGGTTTGAATGGTGGAGGTGCAGTTAAATGGTAGGTACTGGTTATACTGGGTGGACTGGGACAGACTGAGGGGACTGGTTTTATTGGACTTAGTTGATGGCACTGAGATGACAGGGTCTGGATATACTTGGGACAGACTGGGATGTACTGGGAGGCTGTGGTTTAATGGAGGTGGTGGAGCACGAAAAGCTGAGAGGATCTGTGATACTGGGAGGGACTGGGGCGTAGTCGGGGGTCTCGTAATGATTTTGGTAGAAGGCAGTGATATGGGCAGGTCTGGTTTGTACTGGGAGGGACTGGGATGCGCTGGAAGGGACTGGTTGTAACGGCAACGGGGGAGCTCAGTGAGGTGAGAGGGACTGGTTATACTGGGAGAGACTGGGACATATGGGGGTCTGGTTATACTCGGTTGGTGGAGGGCAATGAGATGGATACTGGGAGGTACTGGGACTTACTGGGAGGGTCTGGTTCTAATGGGGATGGGGAAGGTCAGTGAGATGAGGGATCTGGTTGATACTGGGGGGTACTGGGATGTACTGGGAGGGTCTTGCTGTAATGGCACAGGGAGAAGGCAATAAGATGGGGGGGCTGTTTATACTGGGGGGACTGGGACAGACTGGGAGGCTACGGTTTAACAGATGTGCTGGAGGGTAATGAGGGAGTCTGGGACGTACTGGGAGGGGACTGAGACATACTGGGAGGTCCTGGTTGTGATGGCTTTGGTAGAGGCTAATCATATGGGGGGGGTCCTGCTTGGTACTGGGAGGGACTGGGACGTGCTAGAGGGGCGTGGTTTTAATGGGAATGGGGGATGGCAGTGAGATGAGAGGGTCTGGTTGTACTGGTGAGGACTGGGACAGACTGGGAGGGCGTGGTTTAATGGAGGAGATGGAGCACAGAGAGGTGAGGGGGTCTGTGAGACTGGCAGGGACTGGGACAGACTGGGGGTTCTGGTCGAAATTAGGGATGGGAACGGTTTTGTTGGATGAGGGTTTGGTTGCACTGGGGTGGTCTGGGACATACTGAGACTCCTCTGTGCCCTTCTCCCACATCCCATCCATCCCATCCCATCCCATCCCATCCCATCCCACCCCATCCCATCCATCCCATCCCATCCCATCCCATCCCATCCCATCCCATCCCACCCCATCCCATCCATCCCATCCCATCCCATCCCACCCCATCCCATCCATCCCATCCCATCCCATCCCATCCCATCCCATCCCATCCCATCCCATCCCACCCCACCCCACCCCATCCCATCCCATCCCATCCCATCCCATCCCATCCCATCCCACCCCACCCCATCCCATCCATCCCATCCATCCCATCCCATCCCACCCCATCCCATCCATCCCATCCATCCCATCCCATCCATCCCATCCCACCCCATCCCATCCCATCCCATCCCATCCCATCCCATCCCATCCCATCCCATCCCACCCCACCCCATCCCATCCCATCCCATCTCATCCCACCCCATCCCATCCCATCCCACCCCATCCCACCCCATCCCATCCCATCCCACCCCATCCCATCCCATCTCATCCCATCCCATCCCCTCCATCCCGTCCCGTCCCTTTCTTCCCATCCTTCTCCTCCCACCCCATCTCCGTCATCTCCATCGTTTTAATCCCCGTCATCTCCATCTTCCCCCTCCCACCCCACCCCACTCCACCCCTCACTCTCTCCTCTCTCCTTTCCAGCCGCCGCCATGGATTCCCCACCGGCTCCTCCAGGCTCCACCTTTTCTCCTGATGGGGACGTGGAGCAGCCAGTGGCTCCAGATGATGACGAGGACACCTCCAGGGTGCAGGTGGAGCTGTGCGAGCGCTCCCTGGAGCACCTCGATCCAGATTCTCATCACCGCTGCTGCCACCGGCTGGGCTCCCTCACCCCTTGTGGTGTCACCAAGGATGAAGAGGATGAAGATGAGGGGGATGAAGGAGCTTCCTTGTCCCACCCAGAGCTGCAGCCGTGCTGGCGGAAGCCCCAGTTGAACCTCAAACTGGAGTCAGACTGGATTCCCACCAGGAGGAGTGGTGAGGAGCCAGGACCTTCCCAAGGGAAGCGGCTGCGGTTGGTCTGGGGCCGGAGCGGTGGCTTCGGTGAGCAGGAGGTGAAGGAGGAGGAGGAGATGAGAAGGTCCGGGTCCTGCTCCCCCGTCCTGGCCCTTTCTGATGATGCCCACCCTAAGCCGGACTTTGTGCAGCTCATCGACGAGCGTGGCATCTACTCCACGGCCAAGCTGGTGCTGGGTGGCACGGCAGGTGACCTGGAGGAGGTGACGGTTGGGCTTCCAGCGCGGCCCACGAGCGGGGTGGGCGAGTTGGAGATCCGCGAGGTCATCGTGGATGAGAAACCCTTCCAGTGCGGCGTCTGTGAGAAGGCCTTCAAGCGGGCTTGGGAGCTCTTCAGCCACGAGGTGGTGCACAATGAGGAGCGGCCGTTCCGCTGTGACCTCTGCCAGGCGTCCTTCAAGCGCCACTCGGACTTCAAAAGCCACCGCTTGGTCCACACGGAGGAGAGACCTTTCCGGTGTGAGCTGTGCGGGAAGCGCTTCAAGCGTTCCTCCAACCTCCAGGAACACCGGCGCATCCACAGCGGGGAACGTCCCTTCCGGTGTCCCCGTTGTGCCAAGAGCTTCAAGACGCCCTACGAGCTCCAACGCCACGCGCTCACCCACTGCGCCGAGAAGCCCTTCAAGTGCGCCGACTGTGGGAAGGACTTCCCCACCTCCAACGCTCTCCTGCTCCACCAGCGCCAACACTGCGACGACAAACCCCACGTCTGTGGCGTCTGCGGCAAGAAGTTCACCTACGGCCACAGCCTGAAGGTCCACGAGCGCGTCCACACGGGCGACCGGCCCTTCGTCTGCCCGCTCTGCGGGAAGGGCTTCAAGCAGTCCAACGCGCTCTCCTCCCACGAGCGCGTCCACACGGGCGAGCGCCCCTTTGTCTGCAAGACCTGCGGGAAGGCCTTCAAGCAGTCGTCCTACCTGGTCATCCACGAGCGGGCGCACACGGGCGAGAGGCCCTACAAGTGTGAGGCGTGCGGGAAGGCCTTTGCTCGTCCATCCTTGCTCCTCCAACACCACCGCGTCCACAGCCAGGAGCGACCTTACAAGTGCAGCTTCTGCCAGAAGTTCTTCAAGGACCTGGCCTACCTGGCTGTGCACGAGAAGGTGCACACGGGCGAGACTCCCTACAAGTGCAGCATCTGCGACAAGGGCTTCGCCCACCCTTCCAACCTCCTGCAACACCAGCGCGTGCACCGTGATGGATGAGCCACGGCATGCAGTGGCCACCAAGGTGCCACCAAGGTGCCACAACCGACCGCAGACAAGCCCCTGTGCTGGGGGACTTCCAGACCATCTCAGGCTCTTCCAGATGCCGTTCCCAGCTGCGAGCCATGCGGTTGGGATTTGATCTCAGGGTTGAGCCTGACCCTAAAGGTCCTCTGGAGCCCAGCTGGTGGTGGACACATCTCAGCAGGTTCCTCTCCAAGCTCAAAAGCTGCTGGGTCCCAGCCCCATTGAATGTCAGGATGGTTAATTAGCTCTGGCTCTGCCTCATCGCCCCCTCCAGCTCATGGCAGGGTCTTGGTGTGGGCTTTTGGTGCTCGTTGGTCTCCTCTCCATCCCATACCTTCTCCCACCAGCCCTTGGACGTGGGTGGGAGGTCCTGAGGCATGGAGAGAGCGGCCACATCCCACGTATGGAGTGGACCTCACTCAACAAGGCCAAGGAGACGGGGGTTGAATGGGCCAGCAAGCTTGGAGTTGGGCTTTGGGCTGGAGGGGTTCCTCTCTGAGGAGGGTTGAGGGCCTCCTGGTCACGCTGGTGTCCTCCCCACCTCACAGCTTCCCCCCTTTTCAGACCCTGGGACGGCGCTGGGGCAGCTCAGGTTCCTCCAGATGCCGTCCCCAGCTGCGAGCCAGGAGGTTGGGTTGTGATCTTGGGGTTGAGCCTGGCCTTGAAGGTCCTCTGGAGCTCAGCTGGTGGTGGACACATCTCAGCAGGTTCCCCTCACCCCCAAAAAGCTGCAGCACTGCTGAGCCCCAGCCTCTTTGAACCTGGACCTACACTGTGTTCTTCTCCATCCATGGGGCTGTTCCCAGCAGGACCCTCTCCGAGCCCATGGGCCAGCGTGGCTGGTGGCTCCATGCCATGGCTGGTGGCCAAGCAGGACCCCATTGTCCTTGTCCTCCTGCAGGGCTGAGACCCCCCAAAAACATCTTGGGATCTCTAATCCCAGTGATTCCGGGGGCTCCCAAGGCATTGGGGAGCTCTGGTCCCTGCTGGTGGGACTGGACCTGCCTGGAGTTGGGGAAGGAGTCACCACCTGGATGGGGCATGGACAAGGGAGACCAAAGAGTCTTCTCCATCCTCCTCGCGCTGCCTGGACCAAGCCCTGCATTGCCACCGGAGCCTGGATTTGTCCCCCCTTGGCTGGTGGGTGGAAGGGGACTTGTGGACCATGTCCTCACCTGTGCTGGTGCCCCTGTGGTGGTCCTCCTGGAGATCCTGGCTCCCACCCCCTCTCCCTCCTTTTCCTATGGTCCCTGTAGTGGTGGGAATGGGGTGGGGTGGGATGTGGGCACTCTAATTACAGGACGGTTAATTAATGATGGCTCTGCCTCATCGCCTCCTCCCGCTGGCGGCTGGGTCTTGGCGTGGCCTTTTGGTGCTCGTTGGTCTCCTCTCCATCCCATACCTTCTCCCAGCATGGTGAGAGGTCCCCAGGCATGGAGAGAGAAGCCACATCCCACATATGGAGTGATCTCGCTCAACGTAGCCAAGGGGACAGGGGCTGGATGGGCCAGCAAGCTTGGAGTTGGGCTTTGGGCTGGAGGGGTTCCTCTCTGAGGAGGGTTGAGGGCCTCCTGGTCACGCTGGTGTCCTCCCCACCCCACAGCTTCTCCCCTTTTCAGCCCCTGGGGTGGCGCTGGGGCAGCTCAGGCTCCTCCAGATGCCGTCCCCAGGAGGTCGGGTTGTGATCTTGGGGTTGAGCCTGGCCCTGAAGGTCCTCTGGAGCCCAGCTGGTGGTGGACACATCTCAGCACATTTCCATTCTGGGATCTGCGTTTCCCTGTGGTGGCCCTGAGGACAGACCACCTGAGGTGCTGGTGGTGGTGGTTCTGTGCCCTTTGAGGCTTGGTGGGACGCTGGAGGTGTCGTATTGACCATGGAGCACTTAAGTGATGCAAGTTCCTGCAGCTGGGTCGGGGCAATCCCAAGCACAAATCCATGGAGAACAGGTTGGGAGGAGCCCTGAGGAGAAGGACTTGGGGTGATGGGGGATGAGAAGCTTCACATGAGCTGGCAAAGTGTCCTCACAGCCTGGAAAACCACCCCTTTCAGGGCTGCATCAGGAGAAGTTGGACCAGCAGGGTGAGAGAGGGGATTCTGCCCCTCTGCTCCGCTCTGGAGAGACCCCACCTGGGGCCCTGTGTCCAGCTCTGGAGTCCTGAGCACAGGAAGGACCTGGAGCTGTTGCAGCGAGGCCAGAGGAGGCCACGGAGATGTTTCCAAAGGCTGGAGCATCTCATAGAATCACAGAATGGTTTGGGTTGGAAGGAACCTCAAAGCTCACCCAGTTCCGACCCCTGCCACAGGCAGGGATGCCTCCCACTGGGTCAGGTGATCCCATGATCCCTGAACGTAATGGATCCCAAACAGTCCTGACTCTGGTTTTGCTCCTAAGTTGGAGATCTCAGTCTCCAACCCTTCTGAAGCATCACAGGAACAAGGAGGAATGTGAAGAACCCTTTGTTTCTGCACCTTCCCCAGTTTGGGGATGTCCTTCATCCCTGAGGAAGCTGGAGAGAGGACCAGGCACAGAAAGGGGCTCCAAGAAAGCTGAGAAAGGGCTTTTGATCATCTTGGAGGTGTTTAAGGTCAGGTTGGATGGGGCTTTGAGCACCCTGACCCAGTGGGAGGTGTCCCTGCCCAGGGCGAGGGGGGTGGAACTGGATGGCCTTTGAGGTACCTTCCAACCCAAACCATTCTATGATCTCCACCTGGCCAGGAAGTCACTGACTGCCTTGCCAGATGCTGTCTCCTGCCTTTGGGACCTCTGCTTTTTGGGGTCTCCTGGCCTCCTTCCCATCATCTCCGGTGCTTTGTGGATCTGATGGGCCCCAGGCTGAGGCTGAGCGAGGTCCCTCTACACTGGGATGCTTTTAGGGACGGGGAACCAGTGGAGAACTGAGCAGTCAGGCAAGAACGCATCTTGTGACCCCCCATCAACCTCAGCCGAGAGGTTCTCCATGGTTGGGACTCCAAGGGCTGGGGGCACAAGGCATGGACAACGAGGCTTTGTGGTTGCCCCCAAATCCATCCAGGGTGGATGGGTGAGCACTGGGGTTGGGGGTGAAGTGCTTGGTGCCTGGGACAGTTGGGACATGGGAGGACTTGCCTCCATCCCTATCTCATCCTCATCCCAGGTCTGAGGAGCACAAGAGCCTCTCAGGTGCCCCCAGCAGCACTCACACCCATCACACCTGGAGGTGACCTTTTAATTGGGTTGCACCCTTCCTTCTGCTCCAGGTCTACCAGGTTTCTTGAGGGCTCCTGGGAGGAAGTAAATAAATGCCCATGGATGGGGAGACCCTTCCTTGGCCAACGATTCCAGCACTCCTGGTGTGTCCCTACTTTCAGAATGTCCTGCCCACCAGCTGGGGCTTCATGGTCTTCAGGAAAGGGAATCAGGACAGCAGGGCCCTGCTGAGGTCCCCACAGGGTGCTGGTGTCACGGGGCAGTGGCGTCCATGAGCTGCGTCATCTCTGTGTCAGCATCCTCAGGAGCTTCTGTCTTGGCAGGGTGGTAGATGGCCCCCACGGGCTGGAAGGTCGCCAAGGAGCTCTGGTGCCCCAGGTGCTGGTGGGCTGTGGGATGGAGGAGACACCGGGCTTGTTATCAAGCTCTGGCTGATCCCTGTCCTCACATCCCCAGAGGATCTGGGGTGGTCGGAGCAGGAACCGTAAGTTGGGGGGACACAGGTGGGGATGGGATTGTCACCTCCATGGGCAGCTGCCATGCATCTCCTCTGCAGGTTAAGCCACAGCAGGACCCCGCTCAGCACCATCGCTAGTGCCACCAGCGCTACCAGCACCGAGCAGGATGGAGAAGCACCTGGGTTTGGGGGAGAATGGACTCGGGATCCCATCTCCAACCAGGACCAGAGCAAGAAACCCAACACCAAACATGGCCTGGTGGCTTGTGGCCATCTACCAACTCCACCGGTGACGGAGGTGACCTTTCCTCAAGACCCATTTCCCTGGGTGATGGGATGACGGGGTTGGAGGAACCCTGGAAGGGCCCTCAGGACCTCATTGGGATGAGCATCCACCACCTTCACCTTTGGGATCCCATCTCCAGCCAGGACCAGTGCAAGAAACACAATGTTGAACTTGACCTGGTGGCTCGTGGCCATCTGCCAACTTCACCGATGGTGGAACCTTCTATGACCTTGATGCTCTTAAAACCCACATCCCTCCTCTGCTGTGGTGTCCTGCTTTGGTTTTGAGGTGCAACATCCCACCCAAGACCTAGTGCTGACCCTCCTCCATCCTTCAAATCTGTCCCAGCTCTACCACAACCTATCAGAGATGGCCTGGAGTGACTTTGAGAGGGTCTGCAGGAGATAATTTGGCCTCCAAGACTTAGAAATGGGAGGAATGAATGTGATTGGGGTGGAAAAACCATCTCAGATGTTCTCAAGGTTGATGGAAAACGAAGTGCATCCCCCTTGTGATGTGGGACTTTAGAGAAGCCTTTGTTTAGCCTCAAGAGCCGTAACTTAGAGATCTGGTTGGCCCTGGACATCTTGCAGGTGGGGGGATTTCGCAACTGAATTCTGTGGGAACTGTGCAAGCCTGGCAGTTCTGTGGGCTCATCCATCAGGGTTGTGCTGAGAAGGACTTTGTAGGCCCGGCGGCTTTTGTAGACCCATCGAGGCTGCACTGATAAGGACGTCAGCAGCTTGCAGCGAAAAAGAGAACTACTGGGCCTGCGCAAACAAAGGTGACCTCATCTCTGAGCTTCATCCTGTGCTGGTGATTTCCTGGGACTGGTCGGCGTAACCCGGCCTATTCCCAAAAATGCAATGAATATGTGTGTCTTTTGGCAATAAATATTGACCTGTCCTTTGTTTGGTGTGCAGGATTTGTGGAACTGTCACCTGTCACCTGTCACCTGTCACCCACAATAAACACACCCGACTTATGGGTAGATGAGTTTCTTGGGGACAGGATTTAGTAAGGAGAGAGGCACAGTTGGACTCGATGATCTCAGAGGTCTCTTCCAACCTAGTGATTCTATGACTTCACAACTCTTCGAGTTGTGGGGGTTTATTCCACACGTCACTTGGAAGGGCTCCCTTCTACCACCTTCACCCTTTCTTCTCACCTTGGAACCGTTGGCCCCTCACCCAACAGGGGCATGATGGGGCCCCAGTACTCACCCTTTGGCTCCATGCACACCACGCCAGCCGCCGCGCCCTGTCCACACGGCCCCGGCCCCATCCCTCTCTGCTGGCACTCCAGGAGCAAGGACTCGGTCCCGCGGCAGCTCAGCCCCTCCAGCAAGGTCCTCCCATCCTGCTGGGCTCCAACGGGCGCCGCCTGGGCTGGTCCACAGCCCAGCTGCTTGCAGACCACGCCGGCTTCCAGGAGGCTCCAGCCGCTGCTGCACACCCCGTGCCAGGTGGCGTTGTAGAGCACCTCCACCTGCCCCGCGCAGGGACCGGGACCGTCCTTCACCCGCACCTGCAGGGGGTTTGTGCCTGCAAGGAAGGACACAATGGGTGAGGCGGCACCTCCAAGCCCACAAGGAGACAAGGATGGATGTGGAACACCCTGTGCCACCTTCACCATTCCTCTCAGCAGCTCCCTTGCAAAGTCCTCTCCACTGCTGATGTCCAACCAGAACTTCCCATCATCCAGGCCTGGCTAAAACCCTTGTGTGGAGCATCTGAACCTTCCTCTCATGACCACCTGAGTACAGGTGCTACAGCCCACCAGCTCCCTTGCAAGGTCATCCCCACAATTAATGTCCCACCAGCACTTCTCACCACCCTTTATTAGGGTTCAGCTTTCCCCCACCTTAGCACACAACTGGTGGGTCAAGTGGTCCTTCCAAGCCCACAAGGACTGGGCCAGGTTGGGTGCCAGATTGGGTATGGAATACCCTGTGCCACCTTCATCATTCCTCCCAGCAGCCCCCTTGCAAGGTCATCCCCAAAATTGATGTCCCACCACCACTTCCCACCACCCAGGCCTGGATAAACCCCTTTGTTGGGGTCCAGCTTTCCCCTCGTGCCCACCTGAGCACACAACTCCTGCATCCTCCTCGTGGTTGCAGTTGTGGAGCCCCTTGCTGCCCAGGTTGCACTGGGAGAAGGTGGTCTCAATCCCTGTGCACTCCACGTCGTCCAGCCAGATGGGGCCCAACCCTTGCCCGAAGTGAGCATGGCCAAGAGCCGCCACAGCCGTCCCACAGCCCAGCTGCCTGCAGATCACCTTGGCATCCTTCAAGTCCCAGCTGTCGTCGCAGATGGTTCCCCACTGCTGTTCGTGAAGGACCTCCACCCTCCCGGCGCAGTGGTTGGAGCCGTTGGTCAAGCGGATCTGCGTCTCCTCTATGATGTTGGCATCTGCCAGGAGAAACCCAGTTGGGCAAGGAGAACAAAGGCCCCTCAACCAGAAGCCAGAGTGCACATCCAGAGTTGTTCTGTCCCCCCCAACCCTTCCAGACGTGGCCATGAAGATGGACATGAGTTCTACCTTCACACCCTAAACTGGTGGTGGGCCCTCCATGTGGCCCAGGCAATGGAGTCTAGGGTCTGATTGAGGTCTTCTCAAGACAGAGCTTGGCTAGCTTAGTGACACGAGGAGGAAGACAAAGGTGTCAATGAGATGGTTGGGATGGGAACCTCTTGCTGAGGTGGGGAGAAGCCTTGTCATGAAGAGGCTATGACCTCAAATCCCGGCTTTCCAGAGTGATTGTCATCCCAGAGGTGGCCAAGTGCAGGATAGAATCATGGAATCATTAAGGTTGGAGAAGACCTCTTGGCTCATCCAGTCCAACCCCAACATGAAATGGTTTGGGTTGGAAGGGACCTTAAAGATCATCCAGATCCAACTGTCAGCCACGGGCAGGGACATCTTCATAGAACCACAGAATCACTGAGGTTAGAGAGGACATCTAAGCTCATCCACTCCAACCAAACTGTTCCCACTAAACCCTGTCCCCAAGTGCCACCCTTACACGTTCTTTGAAGCCCTCTAGGGATGGAGACTCCACCACTGCCCTGCGCAGCCTCTGCCAGTGCTTGACAACCCTTTCCATGAAGGACCACTCCCCAGTCTCCAACCTAAACCTCCCCTGGTGCAACCTCAAGAAGGTCTTCCTACCCCAAGAAGGGGTTGACCATCCTGCTCCAGCACCACTCTGGAGGCAGCAGGATGCAGGTTGGACCTCCCTGTTGCAGGAGAAGGACCAACCTGAGCACACCACGCCAGCATCTTCTCCATGGTTGCAGTTGTTCTGTCCCCAGGGCTGGGCTCGGCACTGGGAGAGGGCATCCTCATTCCCGGTGCAGCTCAGATCATCCAACCAGATGTGTCCCATCCCCTGCCCGAAGCGAGCCCGGCCAGGTGCTGCGGTAGCCCTGCCACAGCCCAGCTGCCTGCAGACCACCTCCGCATCATGCAGGTCCCAGCTGTCATCGCAGATTGTCCCCCACTGCCCGGCGTGGAGAACCTCCACCCTCCCGATGCAGCGATTGGGTCCATCTGCCAGACGGACACCTGCCACCTCTCTGCTGGTCGGATCTGTGGGCAGAGAAGCAGGTGATGCAGCGTGGACAAGAGGACCACGTGGCTGGGGTGGGTTCTGGTGGAAGCAGCTGAGGGGCAAAGCTAGGGCAGATGTTCAACCATGATGGAATGGGAGGAGAGGGTTTGGTTTGAGCCCTTCCTACGGGCACATGAAGGCAGGAATGGTCCTTGGGTCTTCAGGAGCACCATCAGGCACCCACATTTGGCCTCCAGAGTGAGATGTTCAGACAGGGATGGACTTTGGAGCTCCGTAAAAACCACCAGGCACCTACATTTGGCCTCCAAAATGAGATGTTTAGGCAGGAAAGGTCCTTGGGGCTTCAGGAGCACCATTTGGCCTCCAGGCACTTACGTTCACCCTCCAGGCTGAAAGGTGCATGCAGGAATGGCCTTTGGAGCTTCAGAAGTACCACCAGGCACCTACATTTGGCCTCCAGGAACCTACATTTGGCCTCCAGACACCTATGTTTGGTCTCCAGACTGAGATGTTCAGGCAGGAATGGCCCTTGGGGCTTCATGAGCACAACCAGGCACCAACATATGGCCTCCAGGAACACCATCCCTGGAGGTGTTTAAGGAAAGATTGGATGAGGCTCTTAGTGCCATCGTGTAGTTGAGCAGTAGGAGTAGGTGTAGGTGTTGGGTCATAGGTTGGACTCAATGATCTCAAAGGTCTTTTCCAACCTTATGATACTGTGATACATTTCATAGAATCATAGAATCATGGAATGATTTGGGTTGGAAAGGACCTCAAAGCCCACCCAGTTCCACCTCCCTGCCATGGGCAGGGACACCTTCCACTGGATCAGGTTACTCAAAGACCCCATCCAACCTGGCCTTCAACACTTCCAGGAAAGGGAGGAACAACCCATGGCCCTTGAACACCTCCAGGCATGGAAGGAGCAACTCATGGTCCTTCAACATCTTTAGACACTGGAGGAGCAGCCCATGGTCCTGGGGTCAGGTTGGAGAGGAAAAGGCTGTCTTTTTGAGGTGGGAAGGCATCTCCAAGTTGGACTTTTGGGACCATGGGGGACTGAGCATCACCTGAGCAGACGGCACCAGCGTCCTCTTCATGGCTGCAGCTGCTTCCCCACCACCTCGCCCGACACTCCTCGAGGGCATTCTCCCCGCCCCGACAAGCAACGTTGTACAGCCAGATGGGGTCCATCCCCCTCCCGAAGAAGGCTTCTGCTGGGGCTGCCACAACCCGGCCACAGCCCAGCTGCCGGCAAACCACCTCGGCATCGCTCAGGTCCCACCCGTCGTCACACACCGTCCCCCACTGCTCCTTGTGGAAGATCTCCACCCTCCCGGCGCAGCGATGTGGACCGTCCACCAGCCGGACGGTCAATGTGTTGGTTGTGGCATCACCTGGAGATGATGCAGAGCCATTACGATGGGATGAGGTGCTGGTGGCAATGTCTGGGTCTGGAGGAAAAGAATTCCCTACTTCAAGAAGGTCTTCCTACCCCAAGAAGGGGTTGACCATCCTGCTCCAGCACCACTCTGGAGGCAGCAGGATGCAGGTTGGACCTCCCTGTTGCAGGAGAAGGACCAACCTGAGCACACCACGCCAGCATCTTCTCCATGGTTGCAGTTGTTCTGTCCCCAGGGCTGGGCTCGGCACTGGGTGAGGGCATCCTCATTCCCGGTGCAGCTCAGATCATCCAACCAAATGCGTCCCATTCCGCGCCCGAAGCGAGCCCGGCCGGGCGCTGCAGTGGCCCGGCCGCAGCCCAGCTGCCTGCAGACCACCTCCGCATCACGCAGGTCCCAGCTGTCATCGCAGATTGTCCCCCACTGCCCGTCGTGGAGAACCTCCACCCTCCCAGCACAGCGGTGCATCCCGTCCACCAGCCGCAGCTCGTGCATCCCGTCCACCAGCCGCAGCTCGGTGGAGTTGGAGCTGCTTCCTATTGCGGAGAGGGAAACAGGTGGGAACATTGATGGAGAACATCCTTGGACCACCTCCAGCACCCCATGAGCCTCCATGGAGGAGAAGGCCAGCGCTTGGGTATTGGTAGTGTTGAGTCCAGAAAGGACTGAGGTGGCCACGTGCTGCTGTTCTACCAAGAGGACAAAGCCCTGGATATGATGCCTGGTTGCCCCAGGGTCACTAAACCCTGCTCACTGAAGGGTTTGGGCAGGAAGACACCTCAAAGCCCATCCAGTCCAGCTCCTCTTCCATGGGCAGGGACATCTTCCACTGGATCAGGGTCTCAAAGCTCCATCCAACCAGACTTTCAGTACTTCCAGTGATGGGGAATCCACAACTTCAAGACTCATGGAATGATTTGGGTTGGAAGGGACCTCAAAGTCCATCCAGTTCCCTCCCCTCCTGTCATGGGCAGGGGCACCTCCCGCTGGATCAGGGGGCTCAAAGCCCCATCCAACCTGGCCTTCAGCACCTCCAAGATGATCAAGAGCCCCCGCCCAGCTTTCCTGCAGCCCCTTTCGGTACTGGGAGCCTGCTCTAAGGTCTCCCCACAGCCTTCTCTTCTCCAGGCTGAACAACCCCAACTCTCTCAGCCTGTCCTCATACAGGAGGTTCTCCAGCCCTCGGATCATCTCCGTGGCCTCCTCTGGAATCACACTTGATCCCAAACTGCCTGCAGGAGGACAGGGTTTGGTCTTTTTTACAGAGAAAGCATGGGACGAGCCTCACCTGAGCACACAACACTGGCATCTTCCATGTGGTGACGTGCCTGGTGTCTCCAAGACTTGATCAGGCACTCAGTGAGGGTGGCTTCTGTCCCCAGGCAGCTCACCTCATCCAGCCAGATAGGGCCATATCCTTGCCCAAACCTAGACAGACCTGGAGCCCACATAGCCGTCCCACAGCCCAGCTGCCGGCAGACAACGGCTGCATCCTTCAGGTCCCACCCATTGTTGCAGACCGACCCCTACTGCTGGTTGTAAAAGACCTCAACCCTCCCGGCGCAGCGGTGGAGGCCGTCCACCAGCTGCAAGGATTCTGAGCTCTTTGGGTCTAAGCCTGAAAACAGAACCAGAGGACAATAAATCCTGGCCAGAAATGCCTGCCTGGCTGTCCAGTGGCTGGGAAAATGGTGGACCTTCCCCTGGAGGGGTCTTGGATGGTGTCCACACACATTGGAGTGCAGGGATAGGACAGGGGGAATGGTTTTGAGCTGAAAGAGGGGAGTCTGAGATCTTACGGAAAAATGTTCTCATGTGAGGCTGATGATGCCCTGGCACAGGCGTGGCTGCCCCATTCCTGGAGGTGTCCAAGGTCAGGTTGGATGGGGCTTGGACCACCTTGATCCAGCGGGAGGTGGAACTGGATGAGCTTTGAGGTCCCTTCCAACCCAACCCATTCTATGATTCCATGTGGAGCTCCTGTTGCACCCTGGGAGTGCACACATGGTCAACGCTTGGGACAAGCCTGTTCGGACCATGCGCATTGGATTGGAAACCTGGCCAAGGTCCTGAGGAGTTCCCATGATCTGAGGATCCTCATGGGGATATCAAGCACAGAGGCACCAAGCAAGGAAGAACTTGGTGAAGAGAAGGAGCTCCCTGAAGAGTAAAAGCTGTGTGGCAGCAACCCTGGTGTGCCAGGGCTCTTTGTGTGTCTTTCAGGCTTGGGACTTCTGGGAGTCCCACTTTTGGGACTGCCAAGCCCTTTGCCCGAGGGAGGCCATGGATTGGTAGACCTCAAAAACACCTCATGCTCCCTGGTGGAACCGCAGGAGAAGGGGTGGCTGAGTAAGATAAGGAGCTGGTTGGGTGAATGTGATCCGACCTCATAGTTCCCCCCAGGAGAGGACTCTCACCACGACTGACCTGTATCCCCAGAGCACAAGACGGCTGCGTGTCCCTTGGACTTGCAGCTCTCGATGCCCCAGAGCTTGACCTTGCATTCAAAGAGCGCTGCCTCCCTCCCACTGCACTCCACAGCATCCACCCAGATGAGGCCATATCCTGGCCCAGACCAGGTAGACTCCACTGCTGAGCGAGCCACCCCGCAGCCCAGCTGCCGACACACCACGTTGGCTTCAGCCAGGTCCCAGCCGTCGGTGCAGATGCCGCCCCAACGCTGGTCGTGAAACACTTCCAGTCTCCCGGAGCACGGCTCTGAGCCGTTGGCCAGGCGGAGGCTTGTGAGGTCCGCAATGCCGGATCCTATGACATCAGAGAGCGGACACACGTTAAGGAGATACCTTCTGCCCTGAGAAACCTCTGGCTACCATCAATGGGTGTAGACCAGACCTTGGGGGTCAAGAATGCTCTTGTGGCCACACCTTGGGGGTCAAGGATGCTCTTAAGAGTCACAAAATCATGGAATTGTTGAGTTTGGAGAAGATCTCTAAGCTCATCCAGTCTAGACATCAGCCCAACCCCACTGTTCCCACTAAACCATGTCCCTAAGTGCTATCTCCACACATTCTTTGAGATTCCACCACTGCGCTGAGCAGCTTCTTCCAGTGCTTGACACCCCTTCTCATGAAGAAATATCCAATATCCAATCTAAACTGGCTGTGGTGCAACTTGAGGCCATTTCCTCTTGTCCATCCTCTTGTTCCTTGGGAGACCAACACCCACCGTTTCTCCCCAAGATCTCAGCTGTCTCCCCTCTACCAGCTTAAAACCCTTCCCCTCATCCCATCCCTGCACTCCCTGATCAAGAGCCCCTCTCCAGCTTTCCTGGAGCCCTTTCCATACTGGAAGGTGCTCTAAGGTGTCTCTGGAGCCTTCTCTTCTCCACGCTGAACAATCCCAGGTCTCCCAGCCTGTGAGGTGCTACAGGAGGTGCTCCAGCACTTGGATCCTAACCCATGAGGCCAGCTTTGATGGGAGCAGACCCATTCACACCGCAGTCTGCTCTGTTATGGAGAAGGAGGTGGCTGGGCTGCCACTTCCCTGGTGGGAATGTTCTCTGGTCCATGGCAGCTGCCAGGACCTGGGACAAACATCAGCTGAAAGCCCACCAGAGACCCTGTTTTTACCACTATCAGTGTAAATGGGCAAGGTGTTTGGTTTCCTTGGGCTTTAATGTCTCCATGTGGGCACCATCTTCCACCAGGATGGAACACAAAAGATTGACCTCAAAGCAAAGGGTCTCCAGGCTGGCTGTGAGCTGTTCCTGCACCCCAAGCCCTTCCACCCAGAGGAGAAAGCAGAGTCAAAGCGCATCGCAAGGACCATGATAAGGTCTGCATGGCATGTGGTGGTTACCTGAGCACACCACGCCGGCGTCTTCTATGTGGTCACACCCAAGGATGCCCCAGCCCTTGGCTTTGCATTCAGAGAGGGCAGCCTCTGTCCCCACGCAGTCCACGTCATCCAGCCAGATGAGACCTCTTCCTTGGCCGAAGTGTGCCCGCCGCGGCGCCGCTATCACCACCCCGCAGTCCAGCTGCCGGCACACCACGGTGGCATCGGCAAAGTCCCAGTTGTCATCACACACCGTCCCCCATTTCCAGTTGTGGAACACCTCAACCCTCCCAGCGCAGCGACCAGGGCCATCCACCAGCCGGACTGGGGCAAAGCTGAAGACTGAGCCTGCAAAGAGGCAGGAGACACTAAGAACATCCAGACGCGCTGTGGGAGGATGTAGAACCCTGCAGTTCTGTACCTCTGAACCCACAACATCTCATCCTTATCCATGGAGACACTTCTCAAAGGGCTTGGGATGAAGCTCGCACCTTGCTCTCAGCTGGGATGGTGGGAATGACCAGTGGAACCCACCTGAGCACACAGCGCTGGCACGTTTGCCGTCGCCACAGCTGCTTTCTCCCCATGGGCTCGCCTGGCATGTCCTGAGGGTCATCTCTGTCCCCTGGCAGTTGACATTGTCCAACCAGACACGTGGAGGTCCAGTGCCAAAGTCTGCCTCTTCTGACACCAGCAGCGCTGTCCCACAGCCCAGCTGTCGGCACACGACCTCAGCATCCCGCTTGTCCCAGCCGTGGTGGCAGACAGCGCCCCACTCCTCCTGGTGAAACACCTCAACGCGGCCGGCACAGCGGTGGGAGCCATTCTCCAGCCGGACATAAGCCGGCTCGGGGATGAGGGCGTCTGCAAGGAGCCGAGACTTCATCAGTGTTGGTTTCCTTCTATGATAATCCTCTTCCAATTAAAAGCACCAAGGAGGGAAAGACAGGAGGTCTCCCACCACTACCAGGACCACCCTGCACCACAGCATCTCCCTGTGCTGGTCCTGCATCCCCTGAAATCCAACCCCAAACCCTCACCAGGCAGAATGTAAGCACCAAGCTTCCCTCAATGAGTTGGGCTGACGGTTGGAGCTGGTGGCTGCCCAAAGGGCTGGCGAATAGGGATCCCTGCAGTGTTCCTGCATCCACAAGGATGGGAGAGTTGGGGTTGTCCAGCCTGGAGAACAGAAGGCTCTGGGGATACCTTACAGCACATTCCAGTAAGGAAAGGGGCTCCAGAAAAGCTGGGGAGGGACTCTTGATCATCTTGGAGGTGATCAAGGCCAGGTCAGATGAGGCATTGAGCCCCCTGATCCAGTGGGGTGTCCCTGCCCATGGCAGGGGGATGGAACAGGATGGGATTTAAGATCCCTTCCAACCTAAACCATTCCATGAGTCCGTGACACCTTCATGACACGGATTCTCATGGTACGCAGCATCATCATTCCCACCATGGAGATGGTCAGGGGTTTCCACTTGGGCTGAAAATGGTCTAGGGACCATGGAAGAAGCAGCAGTGATGGGCTCCCCCTTGTGTCCCTTGCCCTCATTCCCATTATCAGCTTAGGATCACTCCCTTGGGCCATCCCTGGAGAAAAGGGAGCTCTGGGAGAGGCTGTCCAGAGCAGTGGTGGCTGTCCCATCCCTGGAGGTGTTCCAGACCAGGCTGGATGGGGCTTTGAGCCCCCTGATCCAGTGGGAGGTATCCCTGCCCATGGCAGAGGGGTTGGATCTGGATGGGCTTTGAGGTCATTTCCAACCCAAACCATTCCATGATTCTATGACACCTCCCACCACCTTAAACCAACACCTTGGGATGGGGTGCGCAGCCTCTGATGACACCACCAGGTACAGAGGTGTGGATACACCTTGCTGGCTGCTTACGCTGACCCCAGCTTCACCTGGCTGCACGGCCATGCTGTCCCAACACCCCTCCAGTCCCACCACCTTGCATGAGTGATGCTGAAGGAACGTTGCCCACCTGAGCAAACCACACCGGCATCTTCCCCATGGTAGCAGTTATTGATGCCCCACTGGCGGGCCCGGCAGGTGGACAGCGTGGTCTCCTTCCCTGTGCAGTTGGTCTCGTCCATCCAGATGATGCCGTTCCCGCGTCCAAACTGAGCCCATCCCGGAGCCGACAGTGCTCGCCCGCAGTCCAGCTGCCGGCAGACGACCTCAGCGTCCAGCAGGTCCCAGTTGTCATCACAGATGGTTCCCCACTGCTTGTTGTGGAAGACCTCGACCCTGCCAGCACAGCGGCTGCTGTAGTTCACCAGGCGGATTTGGTCACCTTCCAAGTTATCTAAAAGAGGGAAAAGTTGGGAAAGGGGCAGCACAGTGCGACCCCTAGGTGAGGAAATCTGTCCTGGCATCTTCTCAGGTCACCAAGTGTGACATCAAGGTCATCTGACCCCTGCAAAAAGGAGCTCCTGGTCCCCAGTGCCTGCTGGTAGAGGGGTGAGAGGCTGCAAGCTGCCCCGTGGCTGCATCTCCATGAGGGTGGGGAAGCCCTGGCACAGGGCGCCCACAGAAGTCGTGGCCACCCCATCCCTGGAGGTGCTGAAGGCCAGGTTGGATGGGGCTTGGAGGCCCCTGATCCAGTGGGAGGTGTCCCTGCCCATAGCAAGTGGGGTGGAACTGGATGGGCTTTGAGGTGCCTTCCAACTCAACCCACTTCATGATTCTACGATCCCACCCACTGACATCACCAGCAGCCCCTCCAGGAAGATGCCTACAATTTCTCTGGCCCCTCAGATCCTCCCCCCACCCCGTGGTGGAAGCACCCATGAGGAGGCCACATCATCTAGGGATCTTTGCAGATGTTGAAAATCATTGACATGGATCAACCTCCCCTACTTCTCCTGCGGGTGTTACCTGCACACACCACGCCAGCTTCTCCTCCGTGGTGACAAGTCCCACTGCTCCGAGGCTTTGCTTTGCAAGCGGAGAGCGCAGTCTCCGTCCCCACACAGCTCACGCTGTTGGGCCACGTCTGTCCAGATCCTAGGCCAAAGTGAGACCCACCAGGTGCCTCCAGTGCCCGCCCGCAGCCCAGCTGCCTGCAGGTCACGCGGGCCTCTGCCAAGCCCCAGTGCTCATCACACACGGTGGCCCAGGTGTCATTGTAAGTGACCTCCACTCGACCGCTGCAGCGGGTCGAACCGTTGGCCAGGCGCACCTCGGTGGCCACTGTCATCTCTGAAGCTGCCAACGACAACACAAGGGTGAGTCCAGCAGGAGAAGCCGCCTTGCTCCAGCCTTGAGCACCTTCAACCCATGGGGAGCACCCAAACTGCAGCCCAAGCACCCACAACGCGCCTTGTCCTCTTCAACGGGGATTTGGAAAGCGGGGGCTTCACAAAGGTGCTTTGTTGCAAAGTGTCTCAACTAAAGGGGATCTAAACTAAGACACAAAGTCATCTTCTCATGGAATGGGTTGGGTTGGAAGGGACTTCTGAAAGTTGCAGGTCCAGTGCGCCAAGGAGGATGGTGCAGACGTTGCACAGGGGATGGTGTGGATGCTGCAGCAAGGATGCTGAGGGTGCTGCAAAGGGAATTATGCAGGTACTGTGAAGGGGATGCTGCGGGCACTGCAAAAGGGATGCTGCAAGTGCTGCAAAGGGGATACTGTGGTGAAGCACCCTTGCAGGGGCTGCAGGATCTATCCCACATCCTTCAGGCTACCCTGGGGTCTGACGTTGTCCCCCCTTGCTCCCCGCACCATGATACCTGAACAGATGACACCTGCGTCCTCGCCATGGAAGCAGTTGTGGTGCCCCCATGCGCTGGCTGGGCAGTGCAAGAGCGAGTCCTCACTGCCAGTGCAGTTGACCTCGTCCAACCAGATGAGGTCATGGCCCCGGCCAAAGTGAGCCCCGCTGGTGGCCCCCAGTGCCGTCCCACAGCCCAGCTGCCGGCAAACCACGGCCGCGTCCGCCAGGTCCCAGCCGTCATCACACACCACACCCCACCTGTAGTCGTGGAGAACTTCAACCCGTCCGGCGCAGCGGTTGGGGCCATTGAGCAGCTGGAGGTTGCCCAAAGCTTTGATGCCAGATTCTACAAGTGGGAAAGAGCTTGAGAAGAGTTGGACATCACCACCAGGACAGCAGGAAGGGACACAGAGGTGGCTGTGCTGCTGGATGGCTGCAGCCTGAGAGAAATTAGAGAGGCCTTCCAGAACACAAAGGGGCTACAGGAAAGCTGGGGAGGGACTTTTTCCAAGGACCTGGAGTGATAGAACGAGGGGGGATGGCTTTAAATTGGAAGGGGGAAGATTTTAGATTAGGCATTAGGAAGAAATCCTTCACAATGAGGGTGGTGATGCCCTGGCTCAGGTTGCCTGGGGAAGATATGGCTGCCCCATCCCTGGAGGTGTTCCAGCCCAGGTTGGATGGGGCTTGGAGCCCCCTGATCCAGTGCGAGGTGTCCATGTCCATAGCAGAGGTTTGAAAGGGGATGGGCTTTGAGGTCCCTTCCAATCACACCTATTCTATGATTCAACACCTTCACCACACAGGGATCCCCATGGCCATTCCGACCACAGAGATGCTCAGGGGATTCCACCTGGGCTGAAAATGAACCTGGGACCATGGGAAAAGCAGCAGTTATGGGATCCCCCTCACATCCCTTGCCCTCATTCCCATTATCAGCACTAGGCTCAAGGGAACCTTCATTCCCTTGGGTATCCCTGGAGAAAAAGGAGCTCTGGCACAGGTTGCCCAGAGCAGTGGTGGCTGCCCCATCCCTGGAGGTGTTCCAGGCCAGGCTGGATGGAGCTTTGAGCACCCTGATCCAGTGGGAGGTGTCCCTGCCCATGGCAGGGGGTGGAACTGGATGGGTTTTAAGGTCCCTTCCAACCCAAACCGTTCCATGGTTCTATGACTCTACCTGAGCACTCAACACTGGCATCCTCTGTGTGTTGGCAGTTGTGTTCCCCCCGTGGTCGAGCTCGACATTCTGAGAGGTTCCTCTCCTCTCCAGTGCAGTTGACCTCATCCAACCAGATCTCTCCCGTCCCTGCTCCATACCGAGCTCCTGGTGCTACTGACAGCAACATCCCACAGCCCAGCTGCCGGCACACAACTTGCCCCTCAGGGGGACCCCAGCCATCATCGCAGATCGTTCCCCATGTCCCGTTGTGGAGCACCTCCACCCGCCCAGCACAGCGGTCAGGGCCACCCTCGAGGCGAAGGAGCCACCCCTGGTTCTCAGCGACGGCACCTGCAAAGCCCAGAGATGAGAGATGAGGAAAGGTGGAATCTTGGCAGTGGATGGGGCTCAGCTGCTCAGGCGTTTGAGGTGGCTTTTGCACCCCAATTGGGATTCAGAGGTGGTGTTGACCATCCCACACCCACCCCGGGAATCTTAGATCATGGAATCATGGAAAGGTTTGGGTTGGAAGGGACCTCAAAGCCCATCCAGTTCCACCCCCTTCTCATGGGCAGGGACACCTCCCACTGAATCAGGGGGCTCAAAGCCCCATCCAGCCTGGCCTGGAACACCTCCAGCGATGGGGCAGTAATGACTTTTCTGGACAACCTTTGCCAGAGCTCCCTTTTCTCCAGGAATGACACAAAGAGGGTGATGGTTCCCTTTATCCTAACGCAGATAATGGGGATGAGGGAAATGCATGCAAGGGGGATCCCATCAGTGCTTCTCCCGTGGGTCCCTGGCTAATTTTCAGCCCACATTGAAACCCCTGAGCATCTCCATTGTGGGGATGACCTTGTTTGGTCCCATGAAAATCCCTGTGTGGTGAAGGTGTCATTAGACACAAAGAATGAGTTGGGTTGGAAGGAACTTCAAAGCCCATCCAGTTCAACTCCTCCAGGCAGGGACATCTCCTACTGGATCAGGGTGCTCCAAGCCCCATCCAACCTACGCTTGAACACCTCCGAGATTATCAAGTGCCCCTCCCCAGCTTTCCTGCAGCCCCTTTCGGTACTGGGAGGCTGCTCTAAGGTCTCCCCACAGCCTTCTCTTCTCCAGGCTGAACAACCCCAACCCTCTCAGCCTGCTCTCCATGGTCACATCTGTGCACGTACTGGTGCTTGAGCTCTTCACAAATCATTGTCCACAGTCACAAAGTTTGTTTGCACAATGCAATCATGTTCCTCTTGGACTCTTCTCTCTGCTGACACAGTCAAGGTCTCCACCTGATGATTGTCCAGCTACAGCACCTTTCTGTATCATCTCCCTTCTGTTCATGCTCTTGCAGAAGGGGAGACCTTAGAGCAGGCTCCCAGTACCGAAAGGGGCTGCAGGAAAGCTGGGCGGGGGCTCTTGATGGGGGAGTGCAGGGACAGGATGAGGGGAACGGGTTTGAGCTGAAAGAGGGCAGACTGAGATGACATCTTAGGGAGAAATGTTTTGCTGTGAGGGTGGGGAGGCCCTGGCACAGGGTGCCCACAAAAGCCGGGGCTGCCCCATCCCTGGAGGTGTTCAAGGCCAGGTTGGATGGGGCTTGGAGCCCCTGATCCAGTGGGAGGTGTCCCTGCCCATGGCAGGGGGGTGATACTGGATGGGCTTGGAGGTCCCTTCCAACCCAAACCATTCCATGTGTCCATGACACCTTCACAACACAGGGATTCCCGTGGGACTCAGCATGGCCATTCCCACCATGGAGATGCTCAGGAGTTTCCACTTGGGCTGAAAATGAGCCAGGGGCCATGGAAGAAGCAGAAGTGATGGAATCCCTCTCACATCCCTTGTCCTTATTCCCCTGTCAGCATTAGAGGAATCATCACCCCTTCTGGGCCATCCCTGGAGAAAAGGGAGCTCTGGGAGAGGTTGTTCAGAGACGTCATGGCTGCCCCATCCCTGGAGGTGTTCAAGGCCAGGTTGGATGGGGCTTGGAGCCCCCTGATCCAGTGAGAGGTGTCCCTGCCCATGGAAGGGGGGTTGGAACTGGATGGACTTTGAGGTCCCTTCCAACCCAACCCATCCCATGATTCTGTGTCCCATGTATGGGAAGGTTGCTTTAAGGTCTCTTCGGAGCCTTCTCTTCTCCAGACTAAGCAACTCCAACTCTCTCTGCCTGTCCTCATATAGGAGGTGCTGCAACCCTTAGATCATCTCAGTGGCCTCCTCTGGCCTCACTTCAACAGCTCCGTGTCCTTCCTGTGCAATGCAGGTCCCTGCTTGTCCCCTTCTCCACCGTACAAGGAGCCACCCCTATTTGTGCACAGAGCTTTTGGGTTTGGCTAAGCCCTCTCCATGCTGCAATGCCATGAGTTTGCTGTGCAGAGCCTGGGATGAACCAAGGTAGGGCAGGAGGCTCTGACCAGCTGTGTGAGCTTCAGGAGCAGGTGGGCTTCTCTCCGCCTTGTAATGCCTTTACTTATGGGGCAAAACCCTTTAATTCATAGAATCATAGAATGATGGTATGGGTTGGGTTGGAAGGGACCTCAAAGCCCATCCAGTTCCAATTGGATGAGTTCTAACTGGATTCCACGGGCAGGGACACTTCCAACTGAACCAGGGTGCTCCAAGCCTCATCCAACCTGGCCTTCAACACCTCCCGGGATGGGGCAGCCACCGCTTCTCTGGGCAACCTCTGCCAGTGTCTCAACATCCTCATCATGAAGAACTTTTTCCTAATGTCTAATTGAAATCTTCCCCCTTCCAATTTAAACCCATTATGACTTTAATTATTAGGCAATCCCCTTAATTATTGGCCAAACGCATGTGTGGAAAAGCAGACCAACCACACATGGCTCTTGGAGCACAGCAGAGAAGCATCAGCTCCCAACTTCACATCAAAACCCTTTCTTCCCCACTCCAAAGCTACCACCAGCTGTTCCCCCCCTGTCCCAGCCACCCAAGTGAAGCCCAGGAGCCCTGTCCAGCCTCTGCTGTCCTCCACAAAGCTGATCGGTCTGGAGGGGCTGAGGTGGCCAATGAGCTCCCTCTATGCAGTAAACACCACTCACCCCAAAGGCACGTCAGAAGGAGAAGGAGGAGGAGGAGGAGGGTCTTCACGCTCTCGGCCCCAGCACAGGTGGGTTGGTTCCTGTTCCTGGCACAGCTGGATGAGGGATGGAGACCACCCAGCATCTCCAAATTCACAGCCTGGACACAAGATGGAGTTTGGACTGTCCTTGTCAGAGATGCCGGCTGAGTCCTGGTGTCTCGCTGGCCAGCTGGGAGGGCAAACTGGGATTGCTGCAGTGAGCCCTCCTCTTCCTCCACCCTGTTCTCTGCTGGGAGGTCTACCTCCTGTGAGGCTCTGCCAGGAGGTGACCTGCTGCCCCACACAGTGACCACGCTTGCCATCAGCTTGCGAAACCTCGAGCTGTTCCAGGAAATCACAGAGCAAACAAAGCTGTCTTGACACTCTTGTCCCATCTCGTATGTGCCAGGTGCCCTGACATGTCCTGGTAGAAGATACCTACTTTGGACGACCTAAATTGAGCTGTTGTGTCCAGAACTGGGGAAATGAAGCTACGTTAGGTTCATTGGAGAACGTCTGGTTGGGTTTGGGGGCATGAGGAACCAGCAGCAGCATGAAAATAAATGACTAAAGGCTGGAAACGGCTTCATTCTGGATGCTGGAGGCAGTGCCAGGGCAGTGGCCATCTGCCATCAGTCACATCTGGACACCATCTGTGACAAGGAAGGGTCAGCACCCACCCTGAGATGCTGTGGACAGCTCAGACCCTTCTCCTTGTTTAGCAACTCATGGACTCATGGAAAGGTCTGTGTTGGAAAGGACCTCAAAGCCCATCCTGTTTCAGCCCCTGCCATGGACAGGGACACCTCCCACTGGATCAGGGGGCTCAAAGCCCCATCCAACCTGGCCTTGAGCACCTCCAGGGATGGGGCAGCCACCGCTGCTCTGGGCAACCTCTCCCAGAGCTCCTTTTTCTTCAGGGATGGCTCAAAGGGGTGATGGTTCCAGTGATCCTAATGCTGATAATGGGAATGAGGACAAGGAACACGAGGGGGAGCCCATCACTGCTGCTTCTCCCATGGTTCCAGGTTCATTTTCAGCCCGTGGAAACACCTGAGCATCCCCATGGTGGGAACGGCCATGGAAATCTTGTGTGGTGAAGGTGTCATGGACTCATGGAATGGTTTGGGTTGGAGGGGCCCCCCAAGCCCATCCAATTCCACTCCCTGCCGTGGGAAGGGCCACCTCCCACTGGATCAGGATGCTCCAAGCTCCATCCAGCCTGGCTCCATGAGCCCAAGGACTTTGTTCTTTGCAAATAAATGGGCCAGCAGCAAAAAGGTTCCAAACGGAATGACCACCATGGGGATGCTGGGTGCTGTTGTGGCCTGATGTGGCCAGTTTAGCTCCAGGCAAGGTCTGTGGTCATAGTTTGGGCAAAGAGACATTCTGGAAGTGACTCCTGATCCTACGTCCCTTCTCCTTTGGAATTTGGATGCTCTGTCCCCTTGGGAAGTCTCAAAACCCTCCATTTTGGGCTACTGCAGCCCCTGCAGAGAACCTCGCATGGCCAGAGCTTGGATCTGGCAGGTTCTGGTCCTGCGCATTGGAGCTACGAAGAACCTCAATTCATCCCAGCTTTGTTCCAAAGACCTTCCCCAAAGAGTGTTTGGATTTATTGCATAGAATGGGTCCAAGCTCCTGTTTTCCCTTGTTTTGAGGTCACAATAGAAAGAAATGGTGGAAATGTGGGGACAAGCAAGGCTGGAGGACCTGGTCTGCTGGGGCAGCCAGCAGGAGGATGAGAGGGTCAGATTGCCAGCAAGAAGATGGGAAGGTCAGGATGCCAGCAGGAGGATAGGAAGGTTGGGGTGCCAGCAGGAAGATGAGAAGTTTGGGACAGCCAGAGGAGGATGAAAAGGTTGGGCGGCCAGCAAGAGGATGGGAAGGTTGGGCTTGGCATCGTGACTGCTTCCCTAGGGAGCTGTTCCAGTGCTCCACCACCCTCTGGGTGAAGAACCTTGTCCTAATGTCCTAATGTCCCATCTAACCCTCCCCTGGTGCATCTTCCTGCCATTCCCTTCTGGTCCTGTCATTGAAGGGCGTTGAAATATGTGCTGTGGCTCTTTCCTTATGTGTGTCTTCTCCCCGCTGCCTCTTCCACTGGCTCTTCAATTCTATGCCTTTGTGTGGAGATCAAGTGGGCTTGCAAGGGCCCATCACAAACTGGTCAACCCTGTGGTTCCTTCATTCCATCCTTACGGCATTGGTATTTTCCTGTGACCATGGCACTGGGACGTTCCTCTGAGCCTTGCCCTCAGGATGTTCCTCTGACCATGGCCACAAGATCTTCTTCTGACAATGGCGCTGGGATGTTCCTCTGACCACAGTCCCTCCTGGCTCCACCAAAGCAAGGGATGATTTGGAGCTCAGACCTCTCTCCGTGGGTGAGAACATGACCCTTCCTTGCTGGTGGCCAAGACCACATCTCGCTCCGCATCCCTGAATCCATGTGATTCTGCGTTCTTGTTCTTTTGGGTTTTAAGGTCTTTACTAGAATAAATACAGCAGATGAGGAACTTCTCCCCCTCTTCTGGGCGGGCTTTGACATGCTTTCCTCATTGGGCAAAGCTGGTCGTGTCCAGCGCAGGAGAGTACCCTGGGTCAAGAGGTCACCCTCCCTTCCTGGGAGATCAGGGGAAAGGTCTGATCCTGGTGGGGAGGGTGATGGCCGAGGGTGGTGGATCTGCAGGGGATTCTGAGGAGCTGCGGGGAAGAGGGATTGTGGTGGTTGTAAGGCCAGGAATAACAGGAGTTGGAGCAGGTGGAGTTGGGATGGTGAACCCCCCCTAGAGGACCAGGTAGGTGTTGTTTCATGAAGACCTTGTTGAAGACAAGTGAAGAGGGTTGTTGTGGTGCTGCCTGGTGGGACCGGGCCCAACTAAGGCTCAGTATGGTGAGCTGGAGGCTATGGGGCACATGGGGCAAGGGTCTCCACTCTGCCAGAGGTGGGGTGTCCTCTCTGGTGGCCATCACAGCAGCCACTCCGCTCTTCTGGTTCCACAGACTAGGGTCTCCTGGGGTCCTAAGGGTCCTTTTGGTACTGGGAACACGGCTGACTACACCTCAGATGATGTCCTGGTCTCCTCAGTCTTCTTCACAAGTCGCTTCTCTGCAGGACAAAGGGATGGGGTGAAGCATGGAGGGGCCCACACCCCACCTTGACATTCATCCATGCCAGGCAGGAGGGCAGCCAAGCAGGCTTGGGGGCCACCACATCTCGTGGTCCTGCTCTTACCTGGGAAGCATCCAGCCCGTCTTCCACACTTCATCCACACGTAGAGGACCAAGAGGGTCCCACAGAGCATGGCTGCCATCCCGAGCAGACCTGACAGCACTGAGCAGGACTGGAGAATATCTGCGGGGAGAGTCGGGCTCAGAGGGCGTTGGGTGGGCAGCCTAGACCTTCTCCACCCTTCCCTTCTGCTGTCTGGGGGTCTTGAAGCATCCTCTCTCATTGCTCTCATGGGACGTTCCTCTGACCATAGCCCCGGGATGTGCTGATCCTCAGCATCAGGAATGACGGCTTTGGGAAGCTGGGTGCATGAACATCCCCACATAGGGCTAACGCTAACGGAGTGCGTCCACTGGAAATGCTGAGATCTCCAGGCCCACCAAGATTCCTTCACCCAGATGGTCCCACTCTGCTGCCTTCACGTGTCCCTTCCCTGCCCACCCAACGTCTCCAGCCAATGAGATTGATGACAATGCTTTCCCTGCCTGGGAGATGCTGAGATGGAAGGAGGAACCTTCATCCCACTGGCTTGGCCAACAGAGAAGATGATGGTGGATCTCAACGCTCACCTTTCTGCTCCATGCACACCACGCCAGCCGCCGCGCCCTGTCCACACGGCCCCGGCCCCATCCCTCTCTGCTGGCACTCCAGGAGCAAGGACTCGGTCCCGCGGCAGCTCAGCCCCTCCAGCAAGGTCCTCCCATCCTGCTGGGCTCCAACGGGCGCCGCCTGGGCTGGTCCACAGCCCAGCTGCTTGCAGACCACGCCGGCTTCCAGGAGGCTCCAGCCGCTGCTGCACACCCCGTGCCAGGTGGCGTTGTAGAGCACCTCCACCTGCCCCGCGCAGGGACCGGGACCGTCCTTCACCCGCACCTGCAGGGGGTTTGTGCCTGCAAGGAAGGACACAATGGGTGAGGCGGCACCTCCAAGCCCACAAGGAGACAAGGATGGGTGTGCAAGGTGCACACATGTGCAATGATGGACGTGCAATGCTCCATGCCACCTTCATCATTCCTCCCAGCAGCTCCCTTGCAAGGTCATTCCCATAAGTGATGTCCCACCAGAACTTCCTACTACCCAGGCCTGGCTAAAACCCTTGTGTGGAGCATCTGAGCCTTCCTTCTGTGACCACCTGAGAACATGACTGGAGGGTGACGTGGCCCCTACAACCCCATACAGCAAGGAGAGCTTGTGACTTGCTCCCAGGTAGGGCTACAGGTGAGCCACCAGCATCCATGACCCCCAATGAAGCATGGATCTCCTTTCTCCAGTCCTTGTAGGAGATGCCCTAAGCAACATCAGCGCAGGGGTGGTCTCTGTGAGGTGAGGCTCACAGGAGACACTCAGCTCCCCAATGGACGCCTGGATCTGGGAAAGGTCCACCCAGATTAGGTTTCTCAAGCAAGGGTTTGCTGATGAGAGGATCTGGTGATGATGAGCTAAAGGGACATCCCACAGACTAAACCCACCCACCTATGGCAGCGTGGCATTTCTGCTCAACTCCAAGTCAAGGCATGGGGTGGGAACTCCGCCTACTCTGATGTCATGGATGAAAAAGACTGAGCAAAGGAGAGTGCCTGGCACAGCCCTGAGATGGAGTCATAGCATCCTTGGTTGGAAAAGACCTCTGAGATCATTGAGTCTAACCATACCTGTCCACTACTAAACCACCCCATAGCACCTCATCTACCTGGCTTTGAAACCCCTCCAGGGATGGGGACTCCACCCCCTCCCTGGGCAGCTGTGCCAGTGCCTGAGAACCCTTTCAGTGAAGACGTTTTACCTGATGTTCCCCAATACCCAATCTAAACCTCCCCTGGTGCAAATTGAGGCCACTTCCTCTCGTCCCATCCCTTGTTCCTTGGAAGAAGAGCCCAGCATCCGCCTCACCACAACCACCTTTGCGGGAGCTGCAGAGAGCAATGAGGTGTCCCCTCAGCCTCCTCTTCTCCAGACTAAACTCCCCCAGTTCCCTCAGCTGCTCCTCATAAGACTTGTTCTCCAGACTCTTCCCCAGCTCCATCCCCTTCTCCAGACACTCTCCAGCCCCTCAGTGTCCTTCTTGGAGTGAGGAACCCAAAACTGAACCCAGGATTCGAGGTGCAGCCTCACCAGCGCTGAGTCCAGGGGGACAATCCCTTCCCCCTGCTCCTGCTGCCACACCATGGCTGATCCAAGCCAGGATCCTGGTGGCCTTCTTGGCCACCTGGGCCACTGCTGGCTCATGTTCAGCTGCTGTTGACCAGCAACCCCAGGGCCTTCTCTTCCAGGCAGCTTTCCAGCCACTCTTCCCTCTGGAGTGCTGCATGGGGTTGTTGTGACCCAAGTGTAGCACCTGGCCTTGTTGAACCCCATCCTGTTGGCCTTGCCCATGGATCCAGCCTGTCCAGAACTTCATCCCATGGATCCATGTCCAGATCCCTCTTCAGAGCCTTCCTGCCCTCAAGTAAATCAACACTTCTGCCCAGTTTGGTGTCATCTCCAAACTGACTGATGATCCAGATCATCAATATAGACATTGAACAGGACTGGACCCAACAGGAATCCCTAGGGACACCACTCATGACCAGCCTACAACTGGATTTAACTCCATTTCCCACCACTCTTTGGGCCCGGCCATCGAACCAGTTCTTCACCCAGCAGAATGTGCACCTCTCCAGGATGACGGCAGCCATTCCTCAAGCAGAACACTGAGAGAAACAGTGTCCAAGGCTTTACTAAAGTCCAGGTCCACCACATCCAGCTCCCATCAATCCCCACCTTGCAGGGCAACCAATCCTCCCTAGCTCAACTCACCCTGGCCCCTGCAGCTTTGGTGTTACCTGAGCAGACCACGCCGGCGTCCTCACTGTGGCCACAGTTGTGTTCACCCCAGTTGTTCAACTGACACTCGCTGAGGGTGGCCTCGGTCCCTGTGCAGTGGACGTCGTCCAGCCAGATGGGGTCTTCCCCTGGCCCAAAATGCGCCGATCCCGGAGCCGAGAGGGCCACCCCACAGCCCAGCTGTCTGCAAACCACAGCAGCGTCCTGGAGGTCCCAATCGTCGTCACACACAGTGCCCCACTTGTGATCGTGGAAGATCTCCACCCTCCCAAAGCAGCTGGTGGAGCCATTGGCCAGGCGCAGTGGGCGCTGCCCCAAGGTGTCGGCATCTGCAAAGGCACCAATGGGCACAGTTACACCTGGACGTCGCCCACTGCTCTGGCTGGCTTTGGCCATGGGCTGAGGCAGCTCTGGTTGCCTGGGAAATATGTTCCTACCATCAGGGCTTCTTGTTGGGGTGGGTAAAGAGGCTCCACCCTGGCCCTGAACACCTCCAGGGATGGGGCAGCCACAACTTCTCTGGGCAACCTCCACACAAAGTTGTTGAGCAAGACCTAACATTTGGGGGTTGGGGCTTAGAGCCTGGCCAAGGGTCCTGGGGTCAAGAGTGACCACAGGAGGCATCACCCAAAGAATTTGTGTAGCTGGAGCTCCTGGAAAAGGGGGAGGTAGAACCATAGACCATGGAGAGGTCCATGAAGGTCATCCAGTTCCAAACCCCTGCCGTGGTCAGGGACACCTCCCACTGGATCAGGGGGCTCAAAGCCCCATCCAACCTGGCCTTGAGCACCTCCAGGGATGGGGCAGCCACCACTGCTCTGGGCAACCTCTCCCAGAGCTCCTTTTTCTTCAGGGATGGCCCAAAGGGGTGATGGTTCCAGTGATCCTAATGCTGATAATGGGAATGAGGAAAAGGAACACGAGGGGGAGCCCATCACTGCTGCTTCTCCCATGGTTCCAGGTTCATTTTCAGCCCGTGGAAACACCTGAGCATCCCCATGGTGGGAACGGCCATGGAAATCCTGTGTGGTGAAGGTGTCATGGACTCATGGAATGGTTTGGGTTGGAGGGGACCTCAAAGCCCACCCAGTTCCACCCCCCTTCCATGGGCAGGGACACCTCCCACTGGATCAAGGTGCTCAAAGCTCAATCCAGCTTGGCCTTGAATATCCAAGATGATCAAGGACCCCTCCCCAGCTTTCCTGCAGCCCCTTTCAGTACTGGGAGGCTGCTCTAAGGTCTGCCCGCAGCCTTCTCTTCTCCAGACTGAAAAACCCCAACTCTCAGCCTGTCCTTGTACAGGGGTTGCTCCAGCCCTTGGATCATCCCTGTGACCTCCTCTGGACTTGCTCCAGCAGATCCATGTTGGTAGGAGAAGAGTTTGCTCTTCCTACACAAAATCATCCCGAGGTCCCACAGCCTGTGCTGATGCAGGGAAGGGCATCACCCACTGTCACCTAGTGCCACACAGCACTAGCGTCACCAACATCACCCAGCACCACCCAGTGTCACCCAGCGTCACCCAGTACCACCCACCATCATCCAGTGTCACCAAAACCATTCAGCAACACCCATCAGTACCCAACATCATCCAGTGTCACCCAGCATCACCCAAACTTCATTCACCATCACACACCAACACCCAGTGCCACCCAGTGCCTTCAACATCATCCAGCATCACCCAGCATCACCCAGCACCATCCAGTGTCATCCCGTGTCACCAATATCACCCAGCATCATCTACTGTCATCCAACATCACCCAACACCATCCAGTGTCACCCAGCATCACCAGCACCCATTCAGCATCACCCAACATTACTCAGCATCACCCAGCAAGATCCAGCATCACCTACTGTCATCCCACCTGGTCCCTCTCCCACCACCATGGTTCACCTGAGCAGACCACACTCGCATCGCGCCGATGGTCACAGCTGTTGTAGCCCCACGGCCTGGCCTGGCACTCCAAGAGGGTCGTCTCCATCCCAGTGCAGTTGACGTTCTCCAGCCAGATGCGACCAGCGCCTTGCCCGAAGTGGGCGGCGCCCGGAGCCGAGACGGCAGTGCCGCAGCCCAGCTGACGGCACACGACAGCCGCTTCAGCCAGGCCCCACCCGTGGTCACACACCGTGCCCCACTGATGGTGGTGGAGAACTTCCACACGCCCCGCACAGCGGTCTGGGCCATTCTCCAGGCGCAGGCGAGCTGAGGTCTCAGTGGTTGCTCCTGGGTGGGACACGAGACACAAGGTGAGAGGCAGAGCAGGACTCCCTCATGGTGCCTTTTCTTGCCATCACAGGGAGACCCACGGTGGAGGATGCTCCCCTGGGGGGTTCTTGTGTCATAGTGGGCCCCTCACTACAGGAAGGACATGGACGTGCTGGAGTGCATCCAGAGGAGAGTGACGAGGATGGTGAAGGGGCTGGAGAAAAAGCCCTATGAGGAGCGACTGAGGGAGCTGGGGTGGTTTAGCTTGGAGAAAAGGAGGCTGAGATGAGACATCACTGTCTACAACTGCCTGAAAGGAGGCTGTGACGGGGTGGGTGCTGGGCTCTGCTCACAAGTGACAGTGATAGGACAAGAGGAAATGGCCACGAGTTGTGCCAGGGGACGTTTAGACTGGACATTGGGAAGGATTTCTTTACTGAAAGAGTGGTCAAGGATAGGAACAGGGAGGTGGCGGAGTCGCTATCTCTGGAGGTGTTTAAAACACGTGTGGATGAGTTTCTTAGGAACATGGTTTAGTAAGGAGACAGGCATGGTTGGACTCAGTGATCTCAGAGGTCACTTCCAACCTCATGATTCTATGATTCTATAGAATCATGGAATCATGGAATGAGTTGGGTTGGAAGGGACCCCAAGGTCCATGGGCAGGGACACGCAAGAGTCCTACACCTTCTCTGTACCTGATGGTCCCATTAGAGGCTACTCGCCCCATCCACAGGCGTTGCTTTAAGGTGTTGGGAGGTGTCATAGGATGAGTTGTGTTGGGAAGGACCTCAAAGTTCATTCATTTGCATGAGTAGGGACACCTCCCACTGGATCAGGTTGATCAAAGCTTCATCCAACCTGCCTTCCCTCCAGGGATGAGGCAGCCACGACTTCTCTGGGTAACCTCTTCCAGAGCTCCCTTTTCTCCAGGGATGGATCCCTTGATCTTAATGCTGATATAATGGGAACACTAGGGGGATCCCATCACTGCTGCTTCTCCCATGGTCCCTGGCTCATTTTCAGGAATCCCTGTGCTGTGAAGATGTCAGACTCATGGAATGGTTTAGGTCAGAAGGCCCATCCAGTTTCAGCCTCCTGCCACTGGGTCAGGTTGCTCCAAGCTCCTTCTTTTCACAGGCCTGAGAGTTAAAGAGCACCAGCGTGACACGTAGATGGGACAAGGCCACCCAATAAGGTCTCTGCTGCCCAGCCCTTGTACGAACCAGTATGAACCCCCGGAGCAGAGCATCCTCCACTGAACTTCTCTTGGTCCTCAACTGTAATGTTACCTGTGCACACAACGCTGGTGTCTTCTCCATGGTCACAGTTGTTGACGCCCCAAGGTCTGGCTGGGCATTCAGAGAGGGCAGCCTCAGTCCCGCTGCACTGGACGTTGTCCAACCAAATTGGGCCTGATCCCTGGCCAAAGTGGGCTCTGCTATAGGACAAGATTGCTGTCCCACAGCCCAGCTGCCGGCACACCACGTTGGCATTGGGGAAGGTCCAATCGTCGTCACACACAGTTCCCCACTGGTGGTTGTGGAACACCTCTATCCTCCCAGAGCAGCGGTTCGGGCCATTCACCAGGCGGAGCTCTGCAGGACCAGCATGGATGTCCTCAGGGTCTACAGAGGGCACAAGACGAGCAGCAAAGAATCATGGAATCATTAAGATTGGATCTCTAAGCTCATCCTGTTCAACTGTGAGGCCAACCGCACTGTGCCCACTAAACCATCATCATCATAGAATCATCATGGAACGGTTTGGGTTAGAAGAGATCTCAAAGCCCATCCAGGTCCAATCCTGCTGCCATGGGCAGGGACATCTCCCACTGGAGGTGTCCAAGGCCAGGTTGGATGGGGCCTGGAGCACACTGATCCAGTGTAAGGTGTCCCTTCCCATGGCAGTGGCGTGGAACTGGATGAGCTTTGAGGTGTCTTCCAACCAAACCCGTTCCATGGTTCACTCTATGGAAACCAGCCCTTGCTGGGGCCATGGTTGCTCCATGAGCATCGAGCTGCTGGGAACCTGAGAAGACATTATTCCCTTTCCTTTTCAGACCATGTGGCACCATTCCTGTGCCCCACAGCTCCTGCAAGGCATTACCTGAGCAGACCACGCCGGCATCTTCACCGTGGTGGCAGTTGTTCTTGCCCCAGTTGTTCATCCTGCAGTAGGACAGGGCCACTTCTGTCCCCGTGCAGTTGACATTGTCCAACCAGATGGGTCCCAACCCTGCCCCGAAGTGTCCGGCCGCAGGGGCGGCGAGCACAGTGCCGCAGTCCAGCTGCTGGCAAACTACAGCGGCATCCAGCAGGTCCCAGTGGTCGTCGCACACCGTGCCCCATTGGTTTTCGTAGAAGACCTCAACTCTGCCAGCACAGCGGTGGGGACCATCGGACAGGCGGAGGGGGGCGCGCTGGGCAGCAGCCAGGTCTGCAGGAACCAGAGGATTATGGGATGCATTGGGTTGGAAGGGACCTCAAAGCCCATCCAGTTCCAACCCCCCTTCCATGGGCAGGGACACCTCCCACTGGATCAGGCGGCTCAAAGCCCCATCCAGCCTGGCCTTGAACACCTCCAAGATGCGCAAGAGCCCCTCCCCAGCTTTCTTGGAGCTCCCTGGGAGGCTGCTCTAAGGTCTCCCCGCAGCCTTCTCTTCTCCAGCCTGAACAACCCCAACTCTCTCAGCCTGTCCTCCTACAGAAGATTCTCCAGCTCTTGGATCATCTCCATAGTCTCCTCTGGACCTTCTCGAACAGCTCCATGAGACAGAACAAGATCAACCCAGCACCTCAGCTTTCCCGAATGAGGTTCTCTCCTGGAAAACCACTGTGTCTGCAGGGTGTGGAGCAGATCAAACGCTCCCGTTTGCTTTGGGGAAGGGGTGGAGAAGAGGACTTTGTGCCCTTTATCAATGACACGAGTGGCCCTGAAGAGGCAGCCAACACAAACACTTGCTGGTCTTTGCCAAACACCACTCAGTGAAGCTCTAAGTGTTTCCCAACTGTTCCGTGCAGGATAATTACCCACCTAACAAGGTGTCCATCCCCTTCCGCCACTCTTTCCTCCTCTCCAAGGCTGGTGGTCTAAGGAGGCTTTGTCCTAACCATCTCCAAGCCCAGACTCCACCTCTCTGCCCATCTCCGACCAAGTCTGGCTCCTAGGATGCTACACCCCCACCCCAGCTCCACTCACCACACGCCAGGCAGAGGAGGAGCCCGGCCAGAACGCCGCACAGGGAAAGGAGGGGACATCCCGAGCACCCCATCGCAGCCGTCAAGGGACTAGTGACCACCACTGGGTGATGGCACTGCTGGGACGGAGCTGACAGCAGGATTGTCCTCTCCTCTGCAGCCCCTGGGTTTGCCTGATGCTCGCCCCTCCTCCTGCACTGACCACACCTCCCTGGTCCTAGGGTTGGTTCAAAGCAGCGGAAGTGACCCCTCCAGCACCTGAGCCACCTCTACTGGGAGGCTCCCAAGACTTCACCCCACGATTCTTCCCCACCTCCTTGGTCTCCAGGATTCGTTGGAAGAGGCAAAAGTGACCCTCCAGCACCCTCATCTTAAAGGCATCTAAAGAGGAAGCCAAGCAACATGTGGTGACCCCCAGGGTGGTGGTGGAGGCCAAAAAGCCTCCTGTATCCCCAATAATAAGGGGGTGTACAGATAAGATGGGGTTCTGGCTGGAGCTCGACTCCATCAGAACATCACCATATGGTGTCATCCCATAACAGACGCATGGATCATAAAATGGGTTGGAAGGGACGTCAAAGCCATCACTGACCCCCAGTAATCTCCCTCTCCCCTCTCAATGCTCCCAGTAACCTCCTTGTCCCCCCTCTCAGTGGGAACTCTCCCATCCTCACCAGGGGAGGAGGAGGAACAGGTGCTGAGATTCTCTCTGGGGTGACCAATGACAGGACCCGAGGGAATGGCAGGAAGATGGGCCAGGGAGGGTTAGGCTGGACATGAGGAGAAGGCTGTGCACCCACAGGGTGGTGGAGCACTGGAAGAGCTCCCCAGCGAAGCAGTGACACCAAGCCTTCACAACATTCCAGAAGCATTTGGACAAGGCCCTCAGATGCACAGTGTGAACGTTGGCGTTGTCCCATGCAGGGACAGCAGTTGGACTCGGTGATCCTCATGGGTCCCTTCCAACTCAGGTCATTCCATGGTCCCAGCCCCACGGAGCCGCAGCCCAGCTCCCACTCACCCCCACTCCCGTTGTAGACGTTCAGGCACTCGTGGGAGAACTTCTGCTTGCCCTTTCCCCTCCGGGTCTGGGTGACACGCGGGTGCTGACCCAGGTTGTCCACCACCCGTCCTCCCCATCCCGCTGTCGTAGCAGGAGACGAGGTTCCCATCCATGGATCCCACGGACATGAACTCGGGCACCTCCGGCCAGGGCTTGGTGACCCCAATGCTGCAGTAGGAGAAGGAATGGGGTCCTGTGGGGACACAGGCGATGATGAGAGGTGGGGACAGCAGCGTTGTGGGGGAGGGAAGGGTGGTGTTTGGGGTGCAGGGATGGATGGTGAGGCTGGGGGGAGGTCCCAGGGGAGCAGACGGAGCGTGAGGAACAGTTTCAGGGGGAATGTGCCCAGCGGGGGATGTTGGGGGAGCGTGTTGGGTCTGGGAGGGGGTCCTGCTTCTTGGGAAGGGGAGCCCAGGACGTCTTGGTATCAAATCAAGAGGGGTCCAGGGAGGGGCGAGGGGGCAGGAATGGGACTCCAGGAGGGTTCTCTGAGTCAAAGGAAGAGGAACCTGCGTGATGGAGGAGCTGGGAGGCCCAGGAATCGGGGCCCAGGGGGATCCCCAGTGAGGGGGCTGCATGGGGGGGTCCTGGTGCCCGGGACCTGGGGGTGCAGGGGTGGTGCTGATACCAAAACAGGGGAAGCAGGGGGCATCTCAGAGCGAGGGAAAGGAGGTGCAGGGGGAGTTTGGTGCCCAAGGAAAGAGGAGGGACAAGGTGGGGGCTGCATAAGGGGGGATCCTGGTGCCCAAGGATGGGGTGCAGGGATGGTCCCAGGAAAGGGGGTGCAGGGAGTCCCAGTCCCAACTCACCGCACTCCGCCCCCGCCCCCCAGCAATCCCAGCAGCAGCCCCGGCCCCGTCGCTGCTCCTGTCCGCGCCCCGAGCGCCGCCATTGGCTGCGGCGCCGCAATCTGACCAATGGTAGCCTGAGCCCAGGAGGACGTCTTTGGTCGCCGGGCAGATTCCGGGCCCGTGAGATGCGGAAATGGAAAGTGCCCGCCCGGACTCGAGCCCCAAGCGCCGCCATTGGCTGCGCCGCCGCCACGCGTCTAATGGCAGCCCGAGGAAGCGAGGACGTCACCCGTCGCCGGGCAGATCCCGGCTCCGCCTGGGGCGCGGGAAGAGTCAGAGGCGGCGGGAACAGAAACGGGGGCTCCTGCCTCCCCCCATTCCCAGTGTCCCCAGTAGCGGTCACCCCGCTCCTGCCCGCACCCCCATTCCCAGTGTCCCCAGTAGCGGTCACCCCGCTCCTGCCCCCCTGCCCGCATTCCCAGTGCCCCTCATTCTGGCTGGGAACGGGAACACAGGGACACGGGGCAGCTCAGAGCCCTTGGCACGGGGAGGGCACGGTGATCCCAGCACAAACCCAGTCTGGGTGAGAATGGACTGGGAGCAGCCCTGAGGAGAAGGACTTGGGGTGCCGGGGGGGAGATTCTGCCCCTCTGCTCCGCTCTGGGGAGACCCCACCTGGGGCCCTGTGTCCAGCTCTGGGGTCCTGAGCAGAGGAAGGACCTGGAGCTGTTGCAGCGAGGCCAGAGGAGGCCACGGAGATGATGCGAGGGCTGCAGCAGCTCCTGCACCAGGACAGGCTGCGAGAGCTGGGGTTGTTCAGCCTGGAGAAGAGAAGGCTGCGGGGAGACCTTAGAGCAGGCTCCCAGTACCGAAAGGGGCTGCAGGAAAGCTGGGCGGGGGCTCTTGATGGGGGAGTGCAGGGACAGGATGAGGGGAACGGGTTTGAGCTGAAAGAGGGCAGACTGAGATGACATCTTAGGGAGAAATGTTTTGCTGTGAGGGTGGGGAGGCCCTGGCACAGGGTGCCCACAAAAGCCGGGGCTGCCCCATCCCTGGAGGTGTTCAAGGCCAGGTTGGATGGGGCTTTGTGCACCCTGACCCTGGTCACTTCATCTCCCAGCCTCATTTCCACGATCCAGACTTTGATTCTAGGCTTGAAAGCGTCCCTTTTCGGTCCCCAAGCCCGGTTCGGAGGCTACAAGCACACGTTTAAGTTTCAAACCTGCACTTCTGAGGTTCAAAGACTCATTTTAAAGGCCCAGAGCACCGTTTTTAAGACTCAGAGTCTCATTTGGGACGTCCAGAGCTTCAGGTTTAGAGGCCAAAGTCGTATTGATAGAGTGTAAAACCTCATTTTTCCTTCCAAAGCCTCCTTTTCAGGACCAACGCCTCATTTTTACCTTTCAGTCCAAAACCCGGAGGGTCCAAAGCCTCCTTTTCAGCTCAAAAGACCTGTTTTTAGGGGGCAAGGCCTTTGTGTTTTGTACCAAAGCATGACCTTAGGGCACAAAACCTGATGTCAGGGTTCAAAGCCCCATTTGTAGAACCCAAACCCCCGAGCTGAGGGTCTGAACTCTCATTTAAAGGAGCCAAAGCCCTCTTTTACAGCTCTAAGCCTCCACTGAACTGCCCAAAGCCCTTTTTTAGGGACCGGAGCTCCATGGCTTAGGGCCACAGGTAACCAACAGGTTCCCCCCATTCGCAGGGTTGAAGGCATCATTTGTAGCACCTCACCCACGCCTTTTAATGCCCAAAGCATCACGTTTAAGGCTGAAATTATCATTTCTAGCGTCCTAACCTGTCTTTCATTACCCATAGCCCTTTCTTAGGGCCCACAGTTTCATTTTGAGGGTCTAAGGCCTCGATTCCCTTGGCAGAAAGCTCCTGTTTAGACCCCAAAGCTACATGTATGGTGTACAAAGCCTCATTCTACTTTCCAAAGTATTAGTTTTGGCTTCCCAAGCCTCATTTGAGGCTCCAGAGCCTCATGTTTATTGTTCAGACTCTAATGGATTTGTGCACGCCGGCCAACGTAAACCAGCCTGACCTGGGACCTGCTGAGAATGCAAGGCCCGACTGACGGCTCCAGTGACTCTTTCCTTCATTCTCAGGTTACAGCTCGTGCCAGGTGCCTCTGGAGAGGGATCCCCACCCCAGATCACACCCCTTAACTGTACCCCTACCAGCCATCGCCCCATCCCCAAGTCCCATCTCTCCATTCTGGTGCAGCCAACAAACAGGAGCAACTCATTGTCGCACCCGTCTTTCCTGAGGAGTGCCAGGGCCTTCACCCTCACATGACCGCTGGCATCCTGCAGGCTGTCCGTGACCTCGGGCAGCAGGACCAGCATTTTGCTGGTCTGTATGAAACTGGGTCCTTGTTGTGAACGGGAGGAAGACAACGCTGGCAGAAATGGCCCGGTCACTGAGCACCCACCTCCCGTCTGGCTTCCCTGCAGTGGGGACAGGGGTGGCTGCAGCAGCCTCGTGGCAGGCACTGCCCGCTCATGGGCATTTGGGGAGAGCTTGAGGAGGGGAAGGCAGGGCAGGAGAGCAGTGTCTGCTGTAGGGGTGGAAAGCTACTGCCTAGAATCAAGGCTGTGAACAGAACAGCAAAGAGCTGTTAGTTGCTAGCCCGCGGGGCTGCAGGGAGGAAAAGCTCTGACCAGAAAACAAAGCTGGCAAAGTCACGGTGCCGACACTGGCCTGGAACGCTGGGATGTGTTTGCCTCTGCCTCTGACGCAGAGGAGAAGCGTTATGAATACACCTGGCACGGGATCTCTGTGCCAGGGGGAGTGGATGGGGCTGGAGCAAAATGCAATGGAGGCTTCCCCGTGCCGGCGGGGGGCCCAGCCCAGCAGGGTGGGAGACTGCCCCAGGGTTGGCCATTTGCTTCCCTGCTCCTCCCTGCCAATGCCGGCTTTGCCCAGGGAAAGACGCTGAGGTGGGGGAGGCATCATCCCACCGTGGGAAGTTTCCCTGCGCTGGTCCCACCACGCTCCCCCTGGCAGGAGACCTCTGCCAGGTGCCAGGGGTGGGGAAAGGACACGCAGGCACGGATGCTGCAGGGGACCGAGCTGGGGCAGCAGGGCAACGTAGAGGATGCAAACAATGAGCAATGTTTTCTTGGTTGTCCTGTTGCCGTGCACCTGCAGGGGTGTACGGGGGACATCAGCGAGGCATGGATTGTGACCTCACGCCCCTGGCTGCTGGTCTCTGGGTGACAGCAGAACCTGGCCCAGTCTGCCTCGTACCTGCAGTCGTGCCGCACATGCCTGCGAGGTCTGGAGGGTCGAGCCAGGTTTCTGGTGCTGGGTGGGGCTTTGGGGCTGCCGCTGGCACCTCGTGGTCCCATTTCGGAGTCGTCTCGAGTTTCCCCGGCCCTGCCTGGCTCAGGCAGCCGGGTACCGTGAGGCCACTTGCAGCAGCAGCGGTGAGCTCTGTGGGGTAACCTTCCCGTGGGGTGGCCATGGGGCCATGGGGAGATGGGGCTGGGGGAGCCGGGAGGGCATCCATGTCCACCTATCTGGGCATTTCCTTCTCCACTCCCTGGGACAGTGACTGACCCTGCGCTCTCTCCATTTCACAGGACGCAAACACTTGGGCAGCATTGGTACCAGGGATGGGGAGCTTCTTCTCTTCCTCAGCTGCCCCCGACACATCACGGAGCGCTGACATGGCCGCAGTGACAGAGTGGAGCTGCCCCATCTGCCAGCGCTCTCGGGGGAGCACGGCATTTGCTGAGCCGTGCCAGCACCAGTTCTGCCTGGGCTGCATCGTGCGCTGGTCCAACAGGACATCGCTCTGCCCACTCTGCCGAGGACGGATGGAGTTGCTCAGGGTTCCTGTGCGGGGAAGGGGTGAAAGCCTTGAGCTTATCGTTCACTCCCCACCATTGCCTCCAGTCACCAGTCGCCAGGCAGGCCAAGCTCTCGCACACCGGGCCAACAGCAGCCCCCAGCACCTCGCCGCGTCCCCTCCGGCCTCTCTGCAGGGGATGCCCTTGCCGGGAGAGCAGGGGGCTGCTGGGACAGACACCAGGGCTACTGTGGGTGGCCTCCGGCCTGAGACCTGGAAAACACTTTTCCAGCACCACCAGCACCTCCTCGACCCCGTGATGCCCTGGCTGCGCCACACGCTGAATGGGATCTATAAGCAGGATTGGCGCCTGGTCATGGAAGCAGAAAATCTGATCCTTTACTACCTGTGCATCTGGGGGATGGATGAGGAGGTCATGGTCTATTTTCTGCTGCCCATCTTCGAGGATCACACAGTCCTGCTAGTTCATGGCCTCATTAATTTCATTGTGGAGTTGTGCAGCGAGGAGGCGCAGAGGCTGCTGCGCTTCTACGATTCTGGAGATGAGGCCCAGATCCCTGCAGGCATCCCCGGCCACACCAGCTCCCCAGGGGACACGGCCACTCACCCTCCAGCCTCATCCAACACCCCTGAAGGTTCTGACATGGAAGAGCAGCCCAACACATTAGAGGTCGAACGAAATGAGACCGAAAGCCCTGCAGTCGGTTCACCCACCTCTTCAAGGGACACTTCCACCCAATTCCCAGCCTCCTCCAGCAGCTCTTCAGGCTCTGACCGAGAGGAGCAGCCCAGCAGGTTGGAGGCCAACAGCCCTGCAGGATGCCCCAGCCCCACCACCTCCCAGGAGGACACTTCCATCCACTCCCCAGCTTCCTCCAGCAGCTCTGCAGGCTCCGACTCGGAGGATCAGCCGAGCACATCGCAGGCCGCTCTCTGCCAGGGTCCCAGCCTGCCCCCATCAGATCCTGTCCCTGTGGAGCAGGGGCAGCCCCAGGAGGAGCCAGAGGAGGTGGCAGTGCCAGGTCCCTCTGCCCAGGGCTGCAGCCACAGCCCCTCTGCTCCAAGACTCCAAGAGTCAGGAACTGCTTACACAGGAGGCCCCGGCGCCCCCTAAAAAGGAGAGCCCCTGGCTCCCAGGACTCTCCCCAGCCCAGCAAGAGGCCCAGCTGCCAATGGGAATAGCAGGGCTCCAGCTGCTCCTTACTCAAGAGAAAGGAAATAAATGCCCGTTTCCCTGGCACAGTCTCTGGGTGCTGCTCTCTGCCCCGTCTCCTGCTGCCTTTCCCAGACACTGCGGGTGGCACCAGCCTGCCAAGGGACATGGCCCCTGGAGCCCCAGGTTGTAGCGTTGGTGCCTCCTCCTGCAGGAAACCCTGCTGCAGCCACCCAGCCGCAGCGCAGCGGATCGTGAGGGCAGAGCCGGCAGGAGGAGATGCTCGTTTTGTTCAGGTCTGATGCCCTCAGCCTGAATCCAGTCCTTCCAGTCCTTCTCTCTGCCCAGCTACGGACACTTCTGCTCTGGTTTCTCTACGCTCTCTGTCACTTGGCCAGGGCAACCTGGGCGTGGGGAGGGCTCTCAAATGGGGCTTTACAGGGAGCAGGGGTGTCCGAGCCAGCGGCGAGCCTTGTGGTCACCGTCACTGGCAGGCACAGAGCGACTCCTGCCAACGCCTTCACCGAGATGAACAAGTCTTTCATCTTCCACCTGACACCGCCCGGCGTTTCACTGCTCCTTTGGCCAACAGGAAAAGAGATGCAGGATGGTGAGGTCATTCATCCCAGATCACAAACCAGCTCCTTGCTGGAGATGACACTCAGCTTGTGGAAGCTCCTGGCTCCTAGTCCTGGGTAAAGTGATTCACGTATCTGAGAAGAGCTCCCGAATCAGGGAGGAAAAGGTTTTCTTTGCGTCGGGGTGGCCGGACCGGTGACACTTCCAACATTTGTACCACTTCTCTCCTCTAGGCTGCTCCGTTGCAGGATAACACCCAGTCTGGGTTGTTGAGGGGCTCTTCCTCTACATTTAGCAACACCGTTCTTTTCAATGATGACATTTCTTGGCGGTCGTCAAGACATTCCCATTCCAGCTGTGATGTTTCTGGCAGTACGGCTGCTGGATTTAACAGGTCACATGGTGAAGTGACAGGGCCTGATCAACAGGCCTAAAACAGAAGAGGCGACCCTTGGGTGATGTGTACCGCATTGCCACGGGTACTGTTTAATTGTAAGTTCTCGCGTTGCTGTGATCAGTAGCACTGGGCTGTGCTGCTTTAATTGTAGCTTCTTCAGTACACACAGGAGGTAAGAAGGTACACCACAGAGATAAGCAACAGCCCCTCAGCTCCTGGTCACTGTGTGATCACCATTCTGATTGGCCATCAACACCTTGCGCGACCAATCGGCGCGGCAGACATGGAGCACGGACAGTGTGTGAAAAGAGAGGAGATTTGCAGGGATGCCGAGCCGGCAGCGCTGCCTGGGACCTGTGCGAAGCCGTGTGGGACCCCAGGGTTCATTAAAGTGCATCAAGGCTGCCCGGTGTCACCCGTGTCCCAGGGCTGGGGCCACCGCTGGGTGCAGAGGCGTGAGGAGGGAAGAAGAGAGGACGGCCCGGGGGCCCACAGAGGGAAGTTCCGTCCATGAGCCCCTTCCTGCCTGGCACGAGGCCGAAGAGCCACGCAGAGCCCTGCTCCTGTCCAGGGGTGCTGCTTGCAGGAGCAGGGTGGGGAGCACTGGGGCGCAGGGACCCACAGGGCGCTGGGGCCATCGTGTGCCCCTCTGCAGCCGGGGGGTATCAGGACCATTCCCAGCACGGCACTGCTACCCCAGTGCTCCATGAGGCAGCCCGCACCCATCTCGTCCTGCCAGGGCTCTGCTCCTGGGCACCGGAGCTGGGGGGGCTGCAATCCGGCAGGAACCCACAATGAGATAACGGCAACGGTTTGGTGCCACTCGGAGCCAGGGGATTCAGTTTCTCTGAGCCCTCTGCTTGGGGTCCACGCCTCCCTGCTGCCCCTGCGCCCCCAGCCCAGCACAGCCAGTGTCGTCACAGTGATACTAAAAAGGCCGACAAATGAACGCTCTAAGGCTCGATTTGGGGTTTTAGAAAGCAGCATCACTTATTTCAGCATCGGATGCATGAGGGAATTTGGTTCCATCACTGATGAGTAACGAGACAAGAGCTGGGACAGAAGATACTTCCCACTCATGCGCACGTGTCTAAATTTTCCGAGAAATCTCATACAATACCCTATAATTTGCAAGGACTACTTTTAATGCAGAACCAGTTAGGTTGGAAAAGACCTTTAAGATGCTCAAGTCACACCGTAAACCTAACACTGCCAAGTCCACCACTACACCCTGTCCCCTGCCACAGCTACACAGGGCTCTTTTAACCCCTCCAGGGACAGTGACTCACCCACTGCCCTGGGCAGCCTCTGCCAGTGCTTGACAACCCTTTGGGAAAAGAAATTTGTCCTCATGTCTAATCCAAAGCTCCCCTGCAGCAACTTGAGGCCACTTCCTCTTGCCATGACACAAGGCGTTATCATTTCTCTCTGGACAGTGCCTGGAAAACACTCTCTTGAGAAAAAACACGCTGAAAAACCCGCTCTGAGAGGGCCTTTCTGTCGCACTTTCACAAAAGGCCGTTACGGAGATGGAACTCAACTCTGCTTTAGCTTAAATCAAAATACTCCCCTTTCTGTGACAGCAGCCACCCCTTGTCCCAGCAGGGACCCCTGACCCCACCGGCGGTGAGGGGGGGGCAGCGCGGGGACAGGAGCCGCCTCAGCCCAGGTTGAAGAATGCAGGGGTGGGGGGAGCAGCGCCCACCTGGGGCACCAGCACAAACCAGGGTGCACACGTGAGAACTAGACAGCACCAGTACAAACCAGCGTGCAACTGTACAAATCAGTGTGCAGCAGCAACGACTTGTCAGCACCGGTAACAAACAGACGGAACCGGTACCAACCAGTGGGCACCCCCAGTGAAAACCAATGTGCAACAGCAAAAAACAACGCACACCAGTCAGAACTACTCGGCATTACCAGCAACCAGTGCTCCCCAGTAAGAACCAGTCAGCACCTGCGCAAAGTAGTGTGACCAGGGAGAACAAGTCCGCACCAGCTCTGAGCCCGTAAAAACTCGTGGTTTTCCCTTGGAATGGGGGTTCTGGCCCCAAAACGGGGCCAGCGATGGGTGCTGGCAGGGGGGGCTGGGGCCGCACGCGGGGCTCTGCCCTGGGTGACAAAATCACAAAGTCTCTGGGGCTGGAAAAGCCCTCCCGGACCCTCCTGCCCAGCCCAGCCCCGTGCTGAGCCCAGGCCCCAGGAGTCCCGGGCACGCGACGTCGAGCCCCTTCGGGGTGGGGACTCTGCCCTGGGCAGCCACTGCCAGGGCTGCACTGCTCTGCAGGGAAGGGATCTTTCCAGGTCCCAACCTCTCCATTTCACCCCAAGAAAAACAGTTTTTAATAGGAACATTCACGTTTCTGCTCTGGAGCTGCCATGGGAAAAAACCCACAAGCTGAGCAACACCAGCAGTGCCCCCCAGCCTCAGCCCATTTGTTGGGCCGTTCTTGCCGTGCTGGCTGGCTTTGCTGCAACAAAAGCAAGAATCTGATGGCAGAGGTTTCTTTATGTCACTGAAAGGTTTGGGGGAAGCAAAGAAAAAGCTGTGCACGTGTCTCTCCTGATCACACAAACCTCGCTACCATTTTTGCATCATCTTCAAACAACAGGTTTGACGTGACCAACACTTACTTGATTGGATCGTATTCCTGGCAGCACTGGATCATCACAGCTTTTACTTTATCTCCTTTGGAAGCCTCGGCTCTGGCACGATCGGCCTCTGTGTAACAGGGAATCGTTGGACACACACGTTAGAAACACATTCAAAGCCACACAGCCGAAGACACCATCACTCACCCCACCCTGTAAAGAGCAGCACAGCGTGGGCCGAGGGCGCGCGGAAACAGCTGCTGATATAAAACAGAGCTGTCCTGAAGATGTTCTGCGGAGTCCTCACGCTGTTCCAGGAGGGCTCTGTACCTGCCCACCTACCGGCAGGGAGCGTTCTTGGGCACTGCAAACCGGGGACTCGGGCTGCCCCTCACATAAAGGCTTATTTTCGCTTATCCAACTATTTTTAGCTCAGCCCAGAAGCTGAACAACAGCTCCATGCAGCAGCTTGGGCACAGACCTGACTGGCTCAGGAGCGCCCTGAGGAGGTGGACCTGGGCACCAGGACGATGCCACAGGAAGGAGCTGGTGGCCGCCACATTTCAAAAGGAAAGTGGAGAAACTGGAGAGGAAATGTAGGAGGTCTCTCAGGATGGAGCTAGAGGCCTAAAACATGAGGCGTGAGGGCAATCTGAGGCATCTGGGCCTCTCCATCCTGCTGGGGGACCCATGAGGCAACCTTAAATATATTAACAACAACAGCAGGACCACGGAGAATCTCCCTCCTTTACTGGGTGCAGGAGGGACAGTAGTGACGCGGGATGAGGACAAGGCGGAGGTCTTCGTTGGAGACCTGCTTGGCCAGTTAGACGCACACAAGTCTATGGGGCCACACGGGATCCACGCCAGGGTATTGAGGGAGCTGGCAGAGGTCCTCGCCAAAGCCCTTTCCCTCATCTCCCAGCAGTCCTGGCAGACTGGGGAAGTGCCGCTGGACTGGAGACTGGCAAATGTTACACCCGCTTACAGGAAGGGTCGGAGGGAGGATCTGGGGAACTCCAGGCCTGGGAAGCAGGGAAGCAGTGACAGGGAAGCAGTGACACCAAGTCTTGACAATATCCCAGAAGCATTTGGACAAGGCCCTCAGACGCACGGTGTGAACGCTGGCCTTGTCCCATGCAGGGACAGCAGTTGGACTCGGTGATCCTCATGGGTCCCTTCCAACTCAGGTCATTCCATGGTCCCAGCCCCACGGAGCCGCAGCCCAGCTCCCACTCACCCCCACTCCCGTTGTAGACGTTCAGGCACTCGTGGGAGAACTTCTGCTTGCCCTTTCCCCTCCGGGTCTGGGTGACACGCGGGTGCTGACCCAGGTTGTCCACCACCCGTCCTCCCCATCCCGCTGTCGTAGCAGGAGACGAGGTTCCCATCCATGGATCCCACGGACATGAACTCGGGCACCTCCGGCCAGGGCTTGGTGACCCCAATGCTGCAGTAGGAGAAGGAATGGGGTCCTGTGGGGACACAGGCGATGATGAGAGGTGGGGACAGCAGCGTTGTGGGGGAGGGAAGGGTGGTGTTTGGGGTGCAGGGATGGATGGTGAGGCTGGGGGGAGGTCCCAGGGGAGCAGACGGAGCGTGAGGAACAGTTTCAGGGGGAATGTGCCCAGCGGGGGATGTTGGGGGAGCGTGTTGGGTCTGGGAGGGGGTCCTGCTTCTTGGGAAGGGGAGCCCAGGACGTCTTGGTATCAAATCAAGAGGGGTCCAGGGAGGGGGGAGGGGGCAGGAATGGGACTCCAGGAGGGTTCTCTGAGTCAAAGGAAGAGGAACCTGCGTGGTGGAGGAGCTGGGAGGCCCAGGAATCGGGGCCCAGGGGGATCCCCAGTGAGGGGGCTGCATGGGGGGGTCCTGGTGCCCGGGACCTGGGGTGCAGGGGTGGTGCTGATACCAAAACAGGGGAAGCAGGGGGCATCTCAGAGCGAGGGAAAGGAGGTGCAGGGGGGAGTTTGGTGCCCAAGGAAAGAGGAGGGACAAGGTGGGGGCTGCATAAGGGGGGGTCCTGGTGCCCAAACAGGGGGTTGCAGGGGGGTCCTGGCAGATGGGGTGCAGGGCGTTCTCCAGGACAGGGGTGCGGAAGGGGGTCACAGAGCGCAGGACATGGCGTGCAGGGGGGGTCCCGGTGCCCAAGGATGGGGTGCAGGGATGGTCCCAGGAAAGGGGGTGCAGGGAGTCCCAGTCCCAACTCACCGCACTCCGCCCCCGCCCCGCAGCAATCCCAGCAGCAGCCCCGGCCCCGTCGCTGCTCCTGTCCGCGCCCCGAACGCCGCCATTGGCTGCGGCGCCGCAATCTGACCAATGGTAGCCTGAGCCCAGGAGGACGTCTTTGGTCGCCGGGCAGATTCCGGGCCCGTGAGATGCGGAAATGGAAAGTGCCCGCCCGGACTCGAGCCCCAAGCGCCGCCATTGGCTGCGCCGCCGCCACGCGTCTAATGGCAGCCCGAGGAAGCGAGGACGTCACCCGTCGCCGGGCAGATCCCGGCTCCGCCTGGGGCGCGGGAAGAGTCAGAGGCGGCGGGAACAGAAACGGGGGCTCCTGCCTCCCCCCATTCCCAGTGTCCCCAGTAGCGGTCACCCTGCTCCTGCCCGCACCCCCATTCCCAGTGTCCCCAGTAGCGGTCACCCCGCTCCTGCCCCCCTGCCCGCATTCCCAGTGCCCCTCATTCTGGCTGGGAACGGGAACACAGGGACACGGGGCAGCTCAGAGCCCTTGGCACGGGGAGGGCACGGTGATCCCAGCACAAACCCAGTCTGGGTGAGAATGGACTGGGAGCAGCCCTGAGGAGAAGGACTTGGGGTGCCGGGGGGGAGATTCTGCCCCTCTGCTCCGCTCTGGAGAGACCCCACCTGGGGCCCTGTGTCCAGCTCTGGGGTCCTGAGCACAGGAAGGACCTGGAGCTGTTGCAGCGAGGCCAGAGGAGGCCACGGAGATGATGCGAGGGCTGCAGCAGCTCCTGCACCAGGACAGGCTGCGAGAGCTGGGGTTGTTCAGCCTGGAGAAGAGAAGGCTGCGGGGAGACCTTAGAGCAGGCTCCCAGTACCGAAAGGGGCTGCAGGAAAGCTGGGCGGGGGCTCTTGATGGGGGAGTGCAGGGACAGGATGAGGGGAACGGGTTTGAGCTGAAAGAGGGCAGACTGAGATGACATCTTAGGGAGAAATGTTTTGCTGTGAGGGTGGGGAGGCCCTGGCACAGGGTGCCCACAAAAGCCGGGGCTGCCCCATCCCTGGAGGTGTTCAAGGCCAGGTTGGATGGGGCTTTGTGCACCCTGACCCTGGTCACTTCATCTCCCAGCCTCATTTCCACGATCCAGACTTTGATTCTAGGCTTGAAAGCGTCCCTTTTCGGTCCCCAAGCCCGGTTCGGAGGCTACAAGCACACGTTTAAGTTTCAAACCTGCACTTCTGAGGTTCAAAGACTCATTTTAAAGGCCCAGAGCACCGTTTATAAGACTCAGAGTCTCATTTGGGACGTCCAGAGCTTCAGGTTTAGAGGCCAAAGTCGTATTGATAGAGTGTAAAACCTCATTTTTCCTTCCAAAGCCTCCTTTTCAGGACCAACGCCTCATTTTTACCTTTCAGTCCAAAACCCGGAGGGTCCAAAGCCTCCTTTTCAGCTCAAAAGACCTGTTTTTAGGGGGCAAGGCCTTTGTGTTTTGTACCAAAGCATGACCTTAGGGCACAAAACCTGATGTCAGGGTTCAAAGCCCCATTTGTAGAACCCAAACCCCCAAGCTGAGGGTCTGAACTCTCATTTAAAGGAGCCAAAGCCCTCTTTTACAGCTCTAAGCCTCCACTGAACTGCCCAAAGCCCTTTTTTAGGGACCGGAGCTCCATGGCTTAGGGCCACAGGTAACCAACAGGTTCCCCCCATTCGCAGGGTTGAAGGCATCATTTGTAGCACCTCACCCACGCCTTTTAATGCCCAAAGCATCACGTTTAAGGCTGAAATTATCATTTCTAGCGTCCTAACCTGTCTTTCATTACCCATAGCCCTTTCTTAGGGCCCACAGGATGGACTAATAAAGTGGACCCCTAAGGATGAGAAACATCTTAAAATCTTAAAAGAAGAATTGGTAAATGCCCCTGTTTTAAGCCTACCAGATTTAAAAAGACCTTTTATTTATTTGTAAACTCAGAGGAAGGTGTGGCCTTTGGAGTTTTAGCCCAAGAATGGGCGCAGAGCAAAAAACCGGTAGCATATATATCCAGGCTTTTGGAGCCAGTGGCGAGGGGGTGGCCGACATGCCTACAAGCCATAGTAGCCACCGCCTTGTTCGTAGAAGAAGCCACTAAAATTACCTTTGGCGGAGAGTTAAAGGTCTTATCCCCGCATAATATTCGTGGAGTTTTGCAACAAAAGGCTGATAAGTGGATTTCTGATGCCCGACTTATGAAGTATGAAGGAATATTGATAACATCACTCAAAATAACCCTTGAAACTTCTATAGTACAGAATCCCGCCCAGGTCCTATATGGGGAACCAAGCGGAAAACTGGAGCACAATTGTCTCCAAAATATTGAAGAACAATGTAAGATAAGACCAGACCTTGAGGAAATAGAATTAGAAGAAGGAAAAAAACTATTTGTAGATGGATCCTCCAGAATAACAGAAGGGAAAAGGAAATCAGGGTATGCCATAGTCGATGGGAAGTCCTTCAAAGTAGTAGAATCGGGCCCCCTCAGCCCAAGTTGGTCGGCCCAGGCATGTGAGCTATACGCAGTGTTGAAAGCTTTATACCTCCTAGATGGGAAAAATGGAACAATAATACACAGATTCAAAATATGCTTTTGGAGTAGTGCACACCTTCGGAAAAATTTGGGAGGAAAGAGGACTAATCAACTCCCAAGGGAAGGGGCTAATACACCAAGAGCTTATAACCAAAATACTAAAAGCCATAAGGAAACCCAAGAAAATAGCAGTGGTACACCTAAAGGGGCATCAAAAAGGGTTAACCCCGCAGGTTCGAGGAAACAACCTAGTCGACCAAGAAGCTAAAAGAGCGGCTTTGATGCCCCAAAGGGGGTCAGGCCAATGTGAAAATCACAAGACAAAAACAAACACCCTCGATACGGAAATGTGTCCCATATTAAGCTTTACAGTACAAGAAAAAGAAAAATTAACCCAGATGGTAGTCCTAGAAAAGGCACAAAAATGGGAACTACCTGATGGAAGAGAAGTCCTCCCCAAATCAATTGCGCTAAGAATAATGCAAAAAATCCATGAAAAAAACCCATTGGGGAACCCAAGCCTTGGCAGACCAGTTTGCAATCAAATAGATGTGTGTTGGAGTTTATAATTTAGCAAAGCGAGTAACGCAAGATTGCCTCACTTGCCAGAAAACTAACAGGAGTCAGTTCAGAGAGAGAGTGCACGGGGGGAGGGAGTTAGCACATAGACCTTTTTCACATGTCCAAATGGACTTTACTGAATTACCCAAGGTTGGGAGGTATAAATACCTCCTTGTGATAGTAGACCATTTAACCCATTTTGTAGAAGCATTCCCCACGACTCGGGCCACAGCCCAAACCGTAGTGAAGATACTTTTAGAGGAAATAGTGCCCAGATATGGAATAGTGGAGGTGATCGATTCAGACCAGGGACCCCACTTCACATCTAAGGTGGCCCGGGTTATGCTCTCAGCTCTGGGAACTGAATGGCAGCATCACACTCCTTGGCACCCCCAAAGCTCGGGCAGAGAAGAAAGAATGAATGGAAGAATAAAAGAGCAATTGACTAAGTTAATGTTTGAAACCAAAATGTCTTGGACTAAGTGCCTCCCCCTTGCTTTGCTAAATAAAAGAACACAACCTCGGACTGACACAGGGATATCCCCTTTTGAAATGTTGTATGGAATGCCTTATGATATGGAGGTCCCAAATGAGCACCCACAGCTACAGGATTTTCATCTAAGGTCATATTTAACGCAGTTGATGAATAGAAGAGAAGAATTAAGAAAAAAGGGTTTATTAGTCCAAAGACCTCCCTTAGATATGAAAATACATAGGATAAAACCGGGAGATAAAGTTTTAATAAAGTCATGGAAAGAAACACCTTTAACACCCCGCTGGGAAGGGCCATATCTTGTTTTGCTTACCACAGAAACAGCTGTCCGGACAGCGGAGCCGGGGTGGGCTCATGCAAGCCGAGTGAAGGGACCCGTGACGGACCCACCCTGGACGGTCACGAGCGCACCAGGAGATTTGAAGCTGACCATCAAAAGGACTCCAAGTTCAGAGCGGACTGAGAGTACCAATACGCAGAGCAACCCATCCAGTGGATGAATAACAACCCTTACGAGAAAGCCAATTGTTCTCTTTGTCAAAGTTGTAAACCGTGGGTATTAACGTACTGCAAAGTGTGTGAAACTCAGGGGTGGAGGAGGGACCGGAACAGGTGGGATAGATGTGACTACTGCAAACCTGAAGCAGCTCGCCAAGCAGCACAATTGTTAGAACTATTACGAAAGACTCATGAGCCGCGGCATGCGCGTCTAGCGTGGGAAGCTCCTAGCTTGTTACGGGGCCGATACTTAAAGTAGAATGTTCTTAGGAAAATTTAGTTCCCACTATCTGGTCAATACCGCCAGATCGTTAGGAAGAGACGAAAAAGAATTGTAAAATATGCTTTGCTTAGAAATTAGACAAAAGGAAAGAGAGAGGTGGCCAGAATAATTCTATGTACAAAGGACAAAAGAAATAGTAACAAAGAGCCAGTTAAAGAGGTGGCATGGTTTTTTTTGCTTCGAAAAAAGGCTTCGAATTGCCTTAAATTGCCTTGGTAAGACTGGACTTGTTCCAAGGGCAAGTAGTGACAGGACAATGGGAATGGGTTTATATTGGAAAGGGCAAGATTTAGATCAGGCGTTAGGAAGAGATTCTTCACAATGAGGATAGTGAGGCGCTGGCAAAGGTTTCCCAGGGGATTTGTGTCTCTCTCATCCCTAGAGGTGTTTAAGGCCAGATTGGATGGGGCTTTGAGCAGCCTGTTCCAGTGGGGCGTGTCCTGGCCTATGGCAGGGGTTGGAACTTGGATGGGTGTTTAGGTCCCTTGCAACCCGAAGCATTCTGAGATTCTGTGACTCTAATGTCCACGCCGTCTCAGGGTCTGCAGCGCTGGATAAACCCACCTGGGAGCTGATTCACAGCGCGATGCCTCCTTGGAGCAGAGTCTCTGTTAGGGCTGTGGAGAATCCCCCTGCGGTGCCCAGGGATGTGATGTGGGTCAGGCGATCCTGTGGAGGCATCCTGACAGTATTTAGGCCAGGGAACAGACCCTTGGAACGGTCTGTAGCCTCCCCTTTCCACCCATGGGCTCCTGAGATCTGAATTGTCCGTTCCCATCCATTCTCTTGCTTTTAAGGCTCCGCTGGCATTTCCAGTTCCCAGCCCCTACACCGTAAGCTTGTCCATAGCTTTGCTGTCCAGGCATACCCGGCTTCTCCTTTCTGACCACGGACCAACCCTTCTTGGCAGGAGGGTGATGTCCATCCTTTAGAATGCTAGGATCAAGGAACGGTTTGGTCAGAAGGGACCTCAAAGCCCATCCAGTTCCAACTGCCCTGCCATGGGCAGAGACACCTCTCACGGGATCAGGTTGCTGCAAGCCCTGATCTGCCTGGCCTTGAACACCTTCAGGGATGGGGCAGCTATGACTTCTTCGGGCAACCTGTGCCAGTGCCTCCCCACCTTCACAGGAAAACTTTTCTTCCTACATCTTATCTAAATCTTCCCTTTGTTCAGTGGAAATTCCTAACGTAGATGGCCACCCTTGTACCCCTGAGAATCCCAGGGTGTGGATTCCCAGGAGAGTTGATGTTCGGTACAGGATGGGCTTTCCGTGCCTGCCCAGCAGCTGGGATGGTCTGCCTGCGCTGCAGTTCAGGCTGTGGCCGTGGCTCAGCTACGGAATAATCTTTATTCCACCACAGGCTTACAAGCAAGCATTAAAACCTGCCCTTTCTCACTCCTGCAAGGGAAGCCACAGGGCAGGATTCGGAGAGGGGAGGGACTGGCTCCAGCGGAGAAGGAAACTCCTGTCTGCAGGCGAGGCAGGAGGTATTCTTGGTGATCCCTTCCTCTGGAGAACGGAGTGAGGGCAGAGCAGAGGGAGAGTGGTGACAGCAGGGGGGCACGTGTCCCACACCCGCCTTGGTGTGGTGAAGCTCTCGGGAGGGCGCCTGAGGAGTCCAGCCTGGGCTTTTTAGGCTTAAAAACCTTGCTACGGGTCCACCTGTGGGAAACAACTCCAACAGGACAGGGAGCTGCTCAGGGGCATGGTGGCCCCTCACAGCCCAGCTCCATTCCCAGCTCCAGTCCCCACCTGTGGCTGGGATGATACAACTCAGCACCAGACAAGAGGAGAAAAACAGGAGCATCGTTATCAGCCAAAGCACGGCATCGATCAGCACTCGCCTCCAGGCTCAGAGACAAAACGGCTGCGTGGGAGACACATTATGTTGTCGCCCTCTATGAATTCATACGGAGAGACGAGTGGTCTTACTGTGCCTTTCAACACGTGTCTGGCTGCAGTTGGCTTGGCTCTGGGGAAAAGGGGAATAACCAGCCAGCGGTTTAAAAGAAAAACAGTGGCGTTGTCTTTTCAGCAGCTGACCACTCTCCTGAGCCAAAAACACTGCACGGGGAAGGTTGACCCTGGCCTCTCCTGCCGGGAAGACGGGCTGTGCTGCTGGCAGCTCGGCACCAGAGCCGGAGTGCGACGGAGCTGGAAGCACTGGCTCCACTCACAACACAGCCTCGCCTCCATCTCGCCTCTTGGGACACGGGCGAAAGATCCACCTGAGGAGGAAGCAAACCCCAAACCCATGCCCGCTGAGGCCTGGGAGCAGCAGGAGTAGCCTAGAACGGAAAACTTGTTGCCGTCACCTCCCCAAAGAGCGCAGAGCTGGGTTGTGCCCCACGCGAGCAAGGCTGTGCTGTGCCTACACTGCCTGTCCACCACGAGGGACACGGGCATGACACCCAGCTCCTTCCTCTCCTGGTGAGACCTGAGCAGTGGCAACAGCAGCAGGGGAGTCAGCTTCACAGCCACCCCGCCAGACCTCTGGGATTGCTCTTTGGGAAGGGAAATACCAGATTCAGAAGCTTTAAGCAGCAACCCCTCAATGTGGCCACTGTGACACCACAGGGAAAAGGGAAAGCAGAGAAGAAGAGACCTGCGGGCTGGTAACAAACACTAAACCAGCTTGAACGAAAGGACCAGAACAAAAGGAAGAGAATGAAATATAAATAAGTATAGAAGAGCAGTTCCAACTCTTCTGAGCAATGCCCAGTATGTCACTGCTGACGCTGCAGGGCAGGCAAAGGGCAAGTCTCGGACTGGACTCAGGTTCAGAATCCAGGATCAGGACCCAGGAACACGTGGATGCAGAGGGGCACACGATGGCCCCAGCGCCCTGTGGGTCCCTGCGCCCCAGTGCTCCCCACCCTGCTCCTGCAAGCAGCACCCCTGGACAGGAGCAGGGCTCTGCGTGGCTCTCCGGCCTCTCGCCGGGCAGAGAGGGGCTCAGTGACTGCCCCTCACGTAAAGGCTTATCTTCACTTATCCAAAGCTAGAGGCCTAAAAGATGAGGTGTGCAACAAGCAAGTTCAGCATTCTTTTCCTCTTTATCTTAAGCTTCTTGGCAAACAGTTCCAGTTCTTCACCACTAAATCCCTCACACCTCACTGTTCAAGCACCTTCAAGAATACCATGCTCCTCATCAATATAAAATGTCTCCACAGGTTCTGTTTTCTGGGCTGAGGCTCCCACGGCTCCTCACGTCATCAAAGAGGGGCAGGGGCTTCTCCGCCAGTGGCAGAGCGATGCGATTGTCCTCCTCCCTCTGCATGGGATCCGTCCCGTTCCTGAGGAGTGCCAGGGCCTTCACCCTCACATGACCGCTGGCATCCTGCAGGCTGTCCGTGACCTCGGGCAGCAGGACCAGCATTTTGCTGGTCTGTATGAAACTGGGTCCTTGTTGTGAACGGGAGGAAGACAACGCTGGCAGAAATGGCCCGGTCACTGAGCACCCACCTCCCGTCTGGCTTCCCCGTAGTGGGGACAGGGGTGGCTGCAGCAGCCTCGTGGCAGGCACTGCCCGCTGATGGGCATTTGGGGAGAGCTTGAGGAGGGGAAGGCAGGGCAGGAGAGCAGTGTCTGCTGCTCAGCCACCCCTTTTCTGACCAACATGAAGGGGCAGATGGATTTCTATCCCTCCATGCCTGGAGAGTCCCCAGGTACCTTCCAGTCCCTTCCAGAGCAGGGAGGGAGACTGGAGCTGTTGCCTCCTAATCTGACACTCAGAAAAGGCCATCAGCACCCACAGACCGTGACAGGGAAACAGGAGTTTATTTCCTTACTCTGCACTGGATGAAGCACTGCTGGAGCTCTGCTATCGCCGTCGTCGGTTGGGCCTCCTTCTGGGCCGGGGAGAGTCCTGGGAGCAAGAGACGCTTCTTTTTCGAGGGCGCTGGGGGCCCCTGCGTGAGCATTTCCTGCCCCGTCTTGGAGCAGAGGGGCTGCAGCCCTGGGCAGAGGGACCTGGCACTGCCGCCGCCTCGGGCTCCTCCTGGGGCTGCTCCTCCATGTCAGAGCCTGCAGGGCTGTTGGAGGAGTCCAGAGGGTGTGTGTGAGAGCCCCCCCGGGAGGTGGTGGTGCTGAGGCTTCCTGCAGGGCTATTGGCTTCCAAGCTGCTGGGCTGCTCCTCCATGTCAGAGCCTGAAGAGCTGCTGTAGGAGGATGGGAGAGGAGAAGGAATGCTGTCCCAAGGGATGTCGGGGCCAGGAATGCCTGCAGGGCTCTTGGCCTCGTCTCCAGAATCGTAGAAGTGTAGCAGCCTCCGTGCCTCCACGCTGCACAGCTCCACGATGACATTGATGACACCGTGAATCAGCGAAGTTGTGTGGTCCTTGAGGCTGGGCTGCAGCTCCTGGACCAGGGCCTCCTCATCCAGCCCACAGCAGCACAGGGTGTAAAGGATTACCCTTTCCAAAACGAAGGCCAGGCACCAGTGCTCCTGACAGATCACCTTCAGCTCCCGGCGCAGCCAGGGCACCACAGGGTCGAGGAGGTGCTGGTGCTGCTGGAAAAGTACTGCCCAGGCCTCAGGCAGGGGACCACCCACAGTAGCCCTGGTGTCTGTCCCAGAAGCCCCCTGCTCTCCCGGCAAGGGCATCTGCTGCAGAGAGGCCGGAGGGGACGCGGTGAGGCCCTGGGGGCTGCTGTCGGCCCGGTGTGCGAGAGCTTGGCCTGCCTGGCGACTGGTGACTGGAAGCAGTGGGGGAGTTGTGACGAGCACCTCGACAGAGCCAGCCCCTCCCTCTGTGGCAATCCTGATTGTCTCCATCCGTCCTCGGCAGAGTGGGCAGAGCGATGACATGTTGGACCAGCGCACGATGCAGCCCAGGCAGAACTGGTGCTGGCACGGCTGAGCAAAGGCCGTGCTCCTCCGAGAGCGCTGGCAGATGGGGCAGCTCCACTCTGTCACCGCGGCCGTGTCAGCGCTCCGTGATGTGTCGAGGGCAGCTGAGGAAGAGAAGAAGCTCCCCATCCCTGGTACCAATGCTGCCCAAGTGTTTGCGTCCTGTGAAATGGAGAGAGCGCAGGGTCAGTTGCTGTCCCAGGGAGTGGAGAAATAAATGCCCAGATAGGTGGACAAGGATGCCCTCCCGGCTCCGCCAGCCCCATCTCCCCATGGCCCCATGGCCACCCCACGGGAAGGTTACCCCACAGAGCTCACCGCTGCTGCTGCAAGTGGCCTCACGGTACCCGGCTGCCTGAGCCAGGCAGGGCCGGGGAAACTCGAGACGGCTCCGGGATGGGACCACGAGGTGCCAGCGGCAGCCCCAAAGCCCCACCCAGCACCAGAAACCTGGCTCGACCCTCCAGACCTCGCAGGCACGTGCGGCACGACTGCAGGTACGAGGCAGACTGGGCCAGGCTCTGCTGTCACCCAGAGACCAGCAGCCAGGGGCGTGAGGTCACAATCCATGGCTCACTGATGTCACAGTCCAGCGCTTGGCGATGCCATGGCAACGCTTACACCCCTGCAGGTGCACGGCAACAGGACAACCAAGAAAACATTGCTCATTGTTTGCATCCTCTACGTTGCCCTGCTGCCCCAGCTCGGTCCCCTGCAGCATCCGTGCCTGCGTGTCCTTTCCCCACCCCTGGCACCTGGCAGAGGTCTCCTGCCAGGGGGAGCGTGGCGGGACCAGCGCAGGGAAACTTCCCACGGTGGGATGATGCCTCCCCCACCTCAGCGTCTTTCCCTGGGCAAAGCCGGCATTGGCAGGGAGGAGCAGGGAAGCAAATGGCCAACCCTGGGGGAGTCTCCCACCCTGCTGGGCTGGGCCCCCCGCCGGCACGGGGAAGCCTCCATTGCATTTTGCTCCAGCCCCATCCACTCCCCCTGGCACAGAGATCCCGTGCCAGGTGTATTCATAACGCTTCTCCTCTGCGTCAGAGGCAGAGGCAAACACATCCCAGCGTTCCAGGCCAGTGTCGGCACCGTGACTTTGCCATCTTTGTTTTCTGGTCAGAGCTTTTCCTCCCTGCAGCCCCGCGGGACGGGGGGCGATGGGTGCGACAAGGAGTTGCTCTGTTTGTTGGCTGCACCAGAATGGAGAGATGGGACTTGGGGATGGGGCGATGGCTGGTAGGGGTACAGTTAAGGGGTGTGATCTGGGGTGGGGATCCCTCTCCAGAGGCACCTGGCACGAGCTGTAACCTGAGAATGAAGGAAAGAGTCACTGGAGCCGTCAGTCGGGCCTTGCATTCTCAGCAGGTCCCAGGTCAGGCTGGTTTACGTTGGCCGGCGTGCACAAATCCATTAGAGTCTGAACAATAAACATGAGGCTCTGGAGCCTCAAATGAGGCTTGGGAAGCCAAAACTAATACTTTGGAAAGTAGAATGAGGCTTTGTACACCATACATGTAGCTTTGGAGTCTAAACAGACGCTTTCTGCCAAGGGAATCGAGGCCTTAGACCCTCAAAATGAAACTGTGGGCCCTAAGAAAGGGCTATGGGTAATGAAAGACAGGTTAGGACGCTAGAAATGATAATTTCAGCCTTAAACGTGATGCTTTGGGCATTAAAAGGCATGGGTGAGGTGCTACAAATGATGCCTTCAACCCTGCAAATGGGGGGAACCTTTTGGTTCTCTCATTGTGGGTTTCTGCCGGATTGCAGGCTCATCCCTGCAACGTGAGCCACCCACGTGTCCTCGCAGCCCCAAAGACCAACCGTGTCCTGGGCTGCATCAAAAGAAGCATGGCCAGCAGGGTGGGGGAGGGGATCCTCCCCCTCTGCTCCGTTCTCGTTAGAGCCCACCTGGAGTCCTGCATTCAGCCCTGGAATCCCCAAAATGAGAAGGACACGGAAGTGTTTGAGTGGGTCCTGAGGGAACCACAGAGGTGATCCGAGGGCTGGAGCACCTCTGCTACAAGGCCGAGCGGAACGAGTTGGAGTTGTTCAGCGTGGATAAGAGGAGGCTCTGGAAAGACCTTAGAGCAGCCTCCCAGTGCAGAAAGGGACTGCAAGAAAGCTGCGGAGGGACTTGTTCCAAGGGCAAGTAGTGACAGGACAATGGGAATGGGTTTATATTGGAAAGGGCAAGATTTAGATCAGGCGTTAGGAAGAGATTCTTCACAATGAGGATAGTGAGGCGCTGGCAAAGGTTTCCCAGGGGATTTGTGTCTCTCTCATCCCTAGAGGTGTTTAAGGCCAGATTGGATGGGGCTTTGAGCAGCCTGTTCCAGTGGGGCGTGTCCTGGCCTATGGCAGGGGTTGGAACTTGGATGGGTGTTTAGGTCCCTTGCAACCCGAAGCATTCTGAGATTCTGTGACTCTAATGTCCACGCCGTCTCAGGGTCTGCAGCGCTGGATAAACCCACCTGGGAGCTGATTCACAGCGCGATGCCTCCTTGGAGCAGAGTCTCTGTTAGGGCTGTGGAGAATCCCCCTGCGGTGCCCAGGGATGTGATGTGGGTCAGGCGATCCTGTGGAGGCATCCTGACAGTATTTAGGCCAGGGAACAGACCCTTGGAACGGTCTGTAGCCTCCCCTTTCCACCCATGGGCTCCTGAGATCTGAATTGTCCGTTCCCATCCATTCTCTTGCTTTTAAGGCTCCGCTGGCATTTCCAGTTCCCAGCCCCTACACCGTAAGCTTGTCCATAGCTTTGCTGTCCAGGCATACCCGGCTTCTCCTTTCTGACCACGGACCAACCCTTCTTGGCAGGAGGGTGATGTCCATCCTTTAGAATGCTAGGATCAAGGAACGGTTTGGTCAGAAGGGACCTCAAAGCCCATCCAGTTCCAACTGCCCTGCCATGGGCAGAGACACCTCTCACGGGATCAGGTTGCTGCAAGCCCTGATCTGCCTGGCCTTGAACACCTTCAGGGATGGGGCAGCTATGACTTCTTCGGGCAACCTGTGCCAGTGCCTCCCCACCTTCACAGGAAAACTTTTCTTCCTACATCTTATCTAAATCTTCCCTTTGTTCAGTGGAAATTCCTAACGTAGATGGCCACCCTTGTACCCCTGAGAATCCCAGGGTGTGGATTCCCAGGAGAGTTGATGTTCGGTACAGGATGGGCTTTCCGTGCCTGCCCAGCAGCTGGGATGGTCTGCCTGCGCTGCAGTTCAGGCTGTGGCCGTGGCTCAGCTACGGAATAATCTTTATTCCACCACAGGCTTACAAGCAAGCATTAAAACCTGCCCTTTCTCACTCCTGCAAGGGAAGCCACAGGGCAGGATTCGGAGAGGGGAGGGACTGGCTCCAGCGGAGAAGGAAACTCCTGTCTGCAGGCGAGGCAGGAGGTATTCTTGGTGATCCCTTCCTCTGGAGAACGGAGTGAGGGCAGAGCAGAGGGAGAGTGGTGACAGCAGGGGGGCACGTGTCCCACACCCGCCTTGGTGTGGTGAAGCTCTCGGGAGGGCGCCTGAGGAGTCCAGCCTGGGCTTTTTAGGCTTAAAAACCTTGCTACGGGTCCACCTGTGGGAAACAACTCCAACAGGACAGGGAGCTGCTCAGGGGCATGGTGGCCCCTCACAGCCCAGCTCCATTCCCAGCTCCAGTCCCCACCTGTGGCTGGGATGATACAACTCAGCACCAGACAAGAGGAGAAAAACAGGAGCATCGTTATCAGCCAAAGCACGGCATCGATCAGCACTCGCCTCCAGGCTCAGAGACAAAACGGCTGCGTGGGAGACACATTATGTTGTCGCCCTCTATGAATTCATACGGAGAGACGAGTGGTCTTACTGTGCCTTTCAACACGTGTCTGGCTGCAGTTGGCTTGGCTCTGGGGAAAAGGGGAATAACCAGCCAGCGGTTTAAAAGAAAAACAGTGGCGTTGTCTTTTCAGCAGCTGACCACTCTCCTGAGCCAAAAACACTGCACGGGGAAGGTTGACCCTGGCCTCTCCTGCCGGGAAGACGGGCTGTGCTGCTGGCAGCTCGGCACCAGAGCCGGAGTGCGACGGAGCTGGAAGCACTGGCTCCACTCACAACACAGCCTCGCCTCCATCTCGCCTCTTGGGACACGGGCGAAAGATCCACCTGAGGAGGAAGCAAACCCCAAACCCATGCCCGCTGAGGCCTGGGAGCAGCAGGAGTAGCCTAGAACGGAAAACTTGTTGCCGTCACCTCCCCAAAGAGCGCAGAGCTGGGTTGTGCCCCACGCGAGCAAGGCTGTGCTGTGCCTACACTGCCTGTCCACCACGAGGGACACGGGCATGACACCCAGCTCCTTCCTCTCCTGGTGAGACCTGAGCAGTGGCAACAGCAGCAGGGGAGTCAGCTTCACAGCCACCCCGCCAGACCTCTGGGATTGCTCTTTGGGAAGGGAAATACCAGATTCAGAAGCTTTAAGCAGCAACCCCTCAATGTGGCCACTGTGACACCACAGGGAAAAGGGAAAGCAGAGAAGAAGAGACCTGCGGGCTGGTAACAAACACTAAACCAGCTTGAACGAAAGGACCAGAACAAAAGGAAGAGAATGAAATATAAATAAGTATAGAAGAGCAGTTCCAACTCTTCTGAGCAATGCCCAGTATGTCACTGCTGACGCTGCAGGGCAGGCAAAGGGCAAGTCTCGGACTGGACTCAGGTTCAGAATCCAGGATCAGGACCCAGGAACACGTGGATGCAGAGGGGCACACGATGGCCCCAGCGCCCTGTGGGTCCCTGCGCCCCAGTGCTCCCCACCCTGCTCCTGCAAGCAGCACCCCTGGACAGGAGCAGGGCTCTGCGTGGCTCTCCGGCCTCTCGCCGGGCAGAGAGGGGCTCAGTGACTGCCCCTCACGTAAAGGCTTATCTTCACTTATCCAAAGCTAGAGGCCTAAAAGATGAGGTGTGCAACAAGCAAGTTCAGCATTCTTTTCCTCTTTATCTTAAGCTTCTTGGCAAACAGTTCCAGTTCTTCACCACTAAATCCCTCACACCTCACTGTTCAAGCACCTTCAAGAATACCATGCTCCTCATCAATATAAAATGTCTCCACAGGTTCTGTTTTCTGGGCTGAGGCTCCCACGGCTCCTCACGTCATCAAAGAGGGGCAGGGGCTTCTCCGCCAGTGGCAGAGCGATGCGATTGTCCTCCTCCCTCTGCATGGGATCCGTCCCGTTCCTGAGGAGTGCCAGGGCCTTCACCCTCACATGACCGCTGGCATCCTGCAGGCTGTCCGTGACCTCGGGCAGCAGGACCAGCATTTTGCTGGTCTGTATGAAACTGGGTCCTTGTTGTGAACGGGAGGAAGACAACGCTGGCAGAAATGGCCCGGTCACTGAGCACCCACCTCCCGTCTGGCTTCCCCGTAGTGGGGACAGGGGTGGCTGCAGCAGCCTCGTGGCAGGCACTGCCCGCTGATGGGCATTTGGGGAGAGCTTGAGGAGGGGAAGGCAGGGCAGGAGAGCAGTGTCTGCTGCTCAGCCACCCCTTTTCTGACCAACATGAAGGGGCAGATGGATTTCTATCCCTCCATGCCTGGAGAGTCCCCAGGTACCTTCCAGTCCCTTCCAGAGCAGGGAGGGAGACTGGAGCTGTTGCCTCCTAATCTGACACTCAGAAAAGGCCATCAGCACCCACAGACCGTGACAGGGAAACAGGAGTTTATTTCCTTACTCTGCACTGGATGAAGCACTGCTGGAGCTCTGCTATCGCCGTCGTCGGTTGGGCCTCCTTCTGGGCCGGGGAGAGTCCTGGGAGCAAGAGACGCTTCTTTTTCGAGGGCGCTGGGGGCCCCTGCGTGAGCATTTCCTGCCCCGTCTTGGAGCAGAGGGGCTGCAGCCCTGGGCAGAGGGACCTGGCACTGCCGCCGCCTCGGGCTCCTCCTGGGGCTGCTCCTCCATGTCAGAGCCTGCAGGGCTGTTGGAGGAGTCCAGAGGGTGTGTGTGAGAGCCCCCCCGGGAGGTGGTGGTGCTGAGGCTTCCTGCAGGGCTATTGGCTTCCAAGCTGCTGGGCTGCTCCTCCATGTCAGAGCCTGAAGAGCTGCTGTAGGAGGATGGGAGAGGAGAAGGAATGCTGTCCCAAGGGATGTCGGGGCCAGGAATGCCTGCAGGGCTCTTGGCCTCGTCTCCAGAATCGTAGAAGTGTAGCAGCCTCCGTGCCTCCACGCTGCACAGCTCCACGATGACATTGATGACACCGTGAATCAGCGAAGTTGTGTGGTCCTTGAGGCTGGGCTGCAGCTCCTGGACCAGGGCCTCCTCATCCAGCCCACAGCAGCACAGGGTGTAAAGGATTACCCTTTCCAAAACGAAGGCCAGGCACCAGTGCTCCTGACAGATCACCTTCAGCTCCCGGCGCAGCCAGGGCACCACAGGGTCGAGGAGGTGCTGGTGCTGCTGGAAAAGTACTGCCCAGGCCTCAGGCAGGGGACCACCCACAGTAGCCCTGGTGTCTGTCCCAGAAGCCCCCTGCTCTCCCGGCAAGGGCATCTGCTGCAGAGAGGCCGGAGGGGACGCGGTGAGGCCCTGGGGGCTGCTGTCGGCCCGGTGTGCGAGAGCTTGGCCTGCCTGGCGACTGGTGACTGGAAGCAGTGGGGGAGTTGTGACGAGCACCTCGACAGAGCCAGCCCCTCCCTCTGTGGCAATCCTGATTGTCTCCATCCGTCCTCGGCAGAGTGGGCAGAGCGATGACATGTTGGACCAGCGCACGATGCAGCCCAGGCAGAACTGGTGCTGGCACGGCTGAGCAAAGGCCGTGCTCCTCCGAGAGCGCTGGCAGATGGGGCAGCTCCACTCTGTCACCGCGGCCGTGTCAGCGCTCCGTGATGTGTCGAGGGCAGCTGAGGAAGAGAAGTTCCCCATCACTGGCACCAATGCTGCCCAAGTGTTTGCGTCCTGTGAAATGGAGAGAGCGCAGGGTCAGTTGCTGTCCAAGGGAGTGGAGAAATAAATGCCCAGATAGGTGGACAAGGATGCCCTCCCGGCTCCCCCAGCCCCATCTCCCCATGGCCCCATGGCCACCCCACGGGAAGGTTACCCCACAGAGCTCACCGCTGCTGCTGCAAGTGGCCTCACGGTACCCGGCTGCCTGAGCCAGGCAGGGCCGGGGAAACTCGAGACGGCTCCGGGATGGGACCACGAGGTGCCAGCGGCAGCCCCAAAGCCCCACCCAGCACCAGAAACCTGGCTCGACCCTCCAGACCTCGCAGGCACGTGCGGCACGACTGCAGGTACGAGGCAGACTGGGCCAGGCTCTGCTGTCACCCAGAGACCAGCAGCCAGGGGCGTGAGGTCACAATCCATGCCTCGCTGATGTCACAGTCCACCGCTCGGCGATGCCATGGCAACGCTCACACCCCTGCAGGTGCACGGCAACAGGACAACCAAGAAAACATTGCTCATTGTTTGCATCCTCTACGTTGCCCTGCTGCCCCAGCTCGGTCCCCTGCAGCATCCGTGCCTGCGTGTCCTTTCCCCACCCCTGGCACCTGGCAGAGGTCTCCTGCCAGGGGGAGCGTGGTGGGACCAGCGCAGGGAAACTTCCCACGGTGGGATGATGCCTCCCCCACCTCAGCGTCTTTCCCTGGGCAAAGCCGGCATTGGCAGGGAGGAGCAGGGAAGCAAATGGCCAACCCTGGGGGAGTCTCCCACCCTGCTGGGCTGGGCCCCCCGCCGGCACGGGGAAGCCTCCATTGCATTTTGCTCCAGCCCCATCCACTCCCCCTGGCACAGAGATCCCGTGCCAGGTGTATTCATAACGCTTCTCCTCTGCGTCAGAGGCAGAGGCAAACACATCCCAGCGTTCCAGGCCAGTGTCGGCACCGTGACTTTGCCATCTTTGTTTTCTGGTCAGAGCTTTTCCTCCCTGCAGCCCCGCGGGACGGGGGGCGATGGGTGCGACAAGGAGTTGCTCTGTTTGTTGGCTGCACCAGAATGGAGAGATGGGACTTGGGGATGGGGCGATGGCTGGTAGGGGTACAGTTAAGGGGTGTGATCTGGGGTGGGGATCCCTCTCCAGAGGCACCTGGCACGAGCTGTAACCTGAGAATGAAGGAAAGAGTCACTGGAGCCGTCAGTCGGGCCTTGCATTCTCAGCAGGTCCCAGGTCAGGCTGGTTTACGTTGGCCGGCGTGCACAAATCCATTAGAGTCTGAACAATAAACATGAGGCTCTGGAGCCTCAAATGAGGCTTGGGAAGCCAAAACTAATACTTTGGAAAGTAGAATGAGGCTTTGTACACCATACATGTAGCTTTGGAGTCTAAACAGACGCTTTCTGCCAAGGGAATCGAGGCCTTAGACCCTCAAAATGAAACTGTGGGCCCTAAGAAAGGGCTATGGGTAATGAAAGACAGGTTAGGACGCTAGAAATGATAATTTCAGCCTTAAACGTGATGCTTTGGGCATTAAAAGGCATGGGTGAGGTGCTACAAATGATGCCTTCAACCCTGCAAATGGGGGGAACCTTTTGGTTCTCTCATTGTGGGTTTCTGCCGGATTGCAGGCTCATCCCTGCAACGTGAGCCACCCACGTGTCCTCGCAGCCCCAAAGACCAACCGTGTCCTGGGCTGCATCAAAAGAAGCATGGCCAGCAGGGTGGGGGAGGGGATCCTCCCCCTCTGCTCCGTTCTCGTTAGAGCCCACCTGGAGTCCTGCATTCAGCCCTGGAATCCCCAAAATGAGAAGGACACGGAAGTGTTTGAGTGGGTCCTGAGGGAACCACAGAGGTGATCCGAGGGCTGGAGCACCTCTGCTACAAGGCCGAGCGGAACGAGTTGGAGTTGTTCAGCGTGGATAAGAGGAGGCTCTGGAAAGACCTTAGAGCAGCCTCCCAGTGCAGAAAGGGACTGCAAGAAAGCTGCGGAGGGACTTGTTCCAAGGGCAAGTAGTGACAGGACAATGGGAATGGGTTTATATTGGAAAGGGCAAGATTTAGATCAGGCGTTAGGAAGAGATTCTTCACAATGAGGATAGTGAGGCGCTGGCAAAGGTTTCCCAGGGGATTTGTGTCTCTCTCATCCCTAGAGGTGTTTAAGGCCAGATTGGATGGGGCTTTGAGCAGCCTGTTCCAGTGGGGCGTGTCCTGGCCTATGGCAGGGGTTGGAACTTGGATGGGTGTTTAGGTCCCTTGCAACCCGAAGCATTCTGAGATTCTGTGACTCTAATGTCCACGCCGTCTCAGGGTCTGCAGCGCTGGATAAACCCACCTGGGAGCTGATTCACAGCGCGATGCCTCCTTGGAGCAGAGTCTCTGTTAGGGCTGTGGAGAATCCCCCTGCGGTGCCCAGGGATGTGATGTGGGTCAGGCGATCCTGTGGAGGCATCCTGACAGTATTTAGGCCAGGGAACAGACCCTTGGAACGGTCTGTAGCCTCCCCTTTCCACCCATGGGCTCCTGAGATCTGAATTGTCCGTTCCCATCCATTCTCTTGCTTTTAAGGCTCCGCTGGCATTTCCAGTTCCCAGCCCCTACACCGTAAGCTTGTCCATAGCTTTGCTGTCCAGGCATACCCGGCTTCTCCTTTCTGACCACGGACCAACCCTTCTTGGCAGGAGGGTGATGTCCATCCTTTAGAATGCTAGGATCAAGGAACGGTTTGGTCAGAAGGGACCTCAAAGCCCATCCAGTTCCAACTGCCCTGCCATGGGCAGAGACACCTCTCACGGGATCAGGTTGCTGCAAGCCCTGATCTGCCTGGCCTTGAACACCTTCAGGGATGGGGCAGCTATGACTTCTTCGGGCAACCTGTGCCAGTGCCTCCCCACCTTCACAGGAAAACTTTTCTTCCTACATCTTATCTAAATCTTCCCTTTGTTCAGTGGAAATTCCTAACGTAGATGGCCACCCTTGTACCCCTGAGAATCCCAGGGTGTGGATTCCCAGGAGAGTTGATGTTCGGTACAGGATGGGCTTTCCGTGCCTGCCCAGCAGCTGGGATGGTCTGCCTGCGCTGCAGTTCAGGCTGTGGCCGTGGCTCAGCTACGGAATAATCTTTATTCCACCACAGGCTTACAAGCAAGCATTAAAACCTGCCCTTTCTCACTCCTGCAAGGGAAGCCACAGGGCAGGATTCGGAGAGGGGAGGGACTGGCTCCAGCGGAGAAGGAAACTCCTGTCTGCAGGCGAGGCAGGAGGTATTCTTGGTGATCCCTTCCTCTGGAGAACGGAGTGAGGGCAGAGCAGAGGGAGAGTGGTGACAGCAGGGGGGCACGTGTCCCACACCCGCCTTGGTGTGGTGAAGCTCTCGGGAGGGCGCCTGAGGAGTCCAGCCTGGGCTTTTTAGGCTTAAAAACCTTGCTACGGGTCCACCTGTGGGAAACAACTCCAACAGGACAGGGAGCTGCTCAGGGGCATGGTGGCCCCTCACAGCCCAGCTCCATTCCCAGCTCCAGTCCCCACCTGTGGCTGGGATGATACAACTCAGCACCAGACAAGAGGAGAAAAACAGGAGCATCGTTATCAGCCAAAGCACGGCATCGATCAGCACTCGCCTCCAGGCTCAGAGACAAAACGGCTGCGTGGGAGACACATTATGTTGTCGCCCTCTATGAATTCATACGGAGAGACGAGTGGTCTTACTGTGCCTTTCAACACGTGTCTGGCTGCAGTTGGCTTGGCTCTGGGGAAAAGGGGAATAACCAGCCAGCGGTTTAAAAGAAAAACAGTGGCGTTGTCTTTTCAGCAGCTGACCACTCTCCTGAGCCAAAAACACTGCACGGGGAAGGTTGACCCTGGCCTCTCCTGCCGGGAAGACGGGCTGTGCTGCTGGCAGCTCGGCACCAGAGCCGGAGTGCGACGGAGCTGGAAGCACTGGCTCCACTCACAACACAGCCTCGCCTCCATCTCGCCTCTTGGGACGCGGGCGAAAGATCCACCTGAGGAGGAAGCAAACCCCAAACCCATGCCCGCTGAGCCCTGGGAGCAGCAGGAGTAGCCTAGAACGGAAAACTTGTTGCCGTCACCTCCCCAAAGAGCGCAGAGCTGGGTTGTGCCCCACGCGAGCAAGGCTGTGCTGTGCCTACACTGCCTGTCCACCACGAGGGACACGGGCATGACACCCAGCTCCTTCCTCTCCTGGTGAGACCTGAGCAGTGGCAACAGCAGCAGGGGAGTCAGCTTCACAGCCACCCCGCCAGACCTCTGGGATTGCTCTTTGGGAAGGGAAATACCAGATTCAGAAGCTTTAAGCAGCAACCCCTCAATGTGGCCACTGTGACACCACAGGGAAAAGGGAAAGCAGAGAAGAAGAGACCTGCGGGCTGGTAACAAACACTAAACCAGCTTGAACGAAAGGACCAGAACAAAAGGAAGAGAATGAAATATAAATAAGTATAGAAGAGCAGTTCCAACTCTTCTGAGCAATGCCCAGTATGTCACTGCTGACGCTGCAGGGCAGGCAAAGGGCAAGTCTCGGACTGGACTCAGGTTCAGAATCCAGGATCAGGACCCAGGAACACGTGGATGCAGAGGGGCACACGATGGCCCCAGCGCCCTGTGGGTCCCTGCGCCCCAGTGCTCCCCACCCTGCTCCTGCAAGCAGCACCCCTGGACAGGAGCAGGGCTCTGCGTGGCTCTCCGGCCTCTCGCCGGGCAGAGAGGGGCTCAGTGACTGCCCCTCACGTAAAGGCTTATCTTCACTTATCCAAAGCTAGAGGCCTAAAAGATGAGGTGTGCAACAAGCAAGTTCAGCATTCTTTTCCTCTTTATCTTAAGCTTCTTGGCAAACAGTTCCAGTTCTTCACCACTAAATCCCTCACACCTCACTGTTCAAGCACCTTCAAGAATACCATGCTCCTCATCAATATAAAATGTCTCCACAGGTTCTGTTTTCTGGGCTGAGGCTCCCACGGCTCCTCACGTCATCAAAGAGGGGCAGGGGCTTCTCCGCCAGTGGCAGAGCGATGCGATTGTCCTCCTCCCTCTGCATGGGATCCGTCCCGTTCCTGAGGAGTGCCAGGGCCTTCACCCTCACATGACCGCTGGCATCCTGCAGGCTGTCCGTGACCTCGGGCAGCAGGACCAGCATTTTGCTGGTCTGTATGAAACTGGGTCCTTGTTGTGAACGGGAGGAAGACAACGCTGGCAGAAATGGCCCGGTCACTGAGCACCCACCTCCCGTCTGGCTTCCCCGTAGTGGGGACAGGGGTGGCTGCAGCAGCCTCGTGGCAGGCACTGCCCGCTGATGGGCATTTGGGGAGAGCTTGAGGAGGGGAAGGCAGGGCAGGAGAGCAGTGTCTGCTGCTCAGCCACCCCTTTTCTGACCAACATGAAGGGGCAGATGGATTTCTATCCCTCCATGCCTGGAGAGTCCCCAGGTACCTTCCAGTCCCTTCCAGAGCAGGGAGGGAGACTGGAGCTGTTGCCTCCTAATCTGACACTCAGAAAAGGCCATCAGCACCCACAGACCGTGACAGGGAAACAAGAGTTTATTTCCTTACTCTGCACTGGATGAAGCACTGCTGGAGCTCTGCTATCGCCGTCGTCGGTTGGGCCTCCTTCTGGGCCGGGGAGAGTCCTGGGAGCAAGAGACGCTTCTTTTTCGAGGGCGCTGGGGGCCCCTGCGTGCGCAGTTCCTGCTCCGTCTTGGAGCAGAGGGGCTGCAGCCCTGGGCAGAGGGACCTGGCACTGCCGCCGCCTCGGGCTCCTCCTGGGGCTGCTCCTCCATGTCAGAGCCTGCAGGGCTGTTGGAGGAGTCCAGAGGGTGTGTGTGAGAGCCCCCCCGGGAGGTGGTGGTGCTGAGGCTTCCTGCAGGGCTATTGGCTTCCAAGCTGCTGGGCTGCTCCTCCATGTCAGAGCCTGAAGAGCTGCTGTAGGAGGATGGGAGAGGAGAAGGAATGCTGTCCCAAGGGATGTCGGGGCCAGGAATGCCTGCAGGGCTCTTGGCCTCGTCTCCAGAATCGTAGAAGTGTAGCAGCCTCCGTGCCTCCACGCTGCACAGCTCCACGATGACATTGATGACACCGTGAATCAGCGAAGTTGTGTGGTCCTTGAGGCTGGGCTGCAGCTCCTGGACCAGGGCCTCCTCATCCAGCCCACAGCAGCACAGGGTGTAAAGGATTACCCTTTCCAAAACGAAGGCCAGGCACCAGTGCTCCTGACAGATCACCTTCAGCTCCCGGCGCAGCCAGGGCACCACAGGGTTGAGGAGGTGCTGGTGCTGCTGGAAAAGTACTGCCCAGGCCTCAGGCAGGGGACCACCCACAGTAGCCCTGGTGTCTGTCCCAGAAGCCCCCTGCTCTCCCGGCAAGGGCATCTGCTGCAGAGAGGCCGGAGGGGACGCGGTGAGGCCCTGGGGGCTGCTGTCGGCCCGGTGTGCGAGAGCTTGGCCTGCCTGGCGACTGGTGACTGGAAGCAGTGGGGGAGTTGTGACGAGCACCTCGACAGAGCCAGCCCCTCCCTCTGTGGCAATCCTGATTTTCTCCATCCGTCCTCGGCAGAGTGGGCAGAGCGATGACATGTTGGACCAGCGCACGATGCAGCCCAGGCAGAACTGGTGCTGGCACGGCTGAGCAAAGGCCGTGCTCCTCCGAGAGCGCTGGCAGATGGGGCAGCTCCACTCTGTCACCGCGGCCGTGTCAGCGCTCCGTGATGTGTCGAGGGCAGCTGAGGAAGAGAAGTTCCCCATCACTGGCACCAATGCTGCCCAAGTGTTTGCGTCCTGTGAAATGGAGAGAGCGCAGGGTCAGTTGCTGTCCCAGGGAGTGAAGAAATAAATGCCCAGATAGGTGGACAAGGATGCCCTCCCGGCTCCCCCAGCCCCATCTCCCCATGGCCCCATGGCCACCCCACGGGAAGGTTACCCCACAGAGCTCACCGCTGCTGCTGCAAGTGGCCTCACGGTACCCGGCTGCCTGAGCCAGGCAGGGCCGGGGAAACTCGAGACGGCTCCGGGATGGGACCACGAGGTGCCAGCGGCAGCCCCAAAGCCCCACCCAGCACCAGAAACCTGGCTCGACCCTCCAGACCTCGCAGGCACGTGCGGCACGACTGCAGGTACGAGGCAGACTGGGCCAGGCTCTGCTGTCACCCAGAGACCAGCAGCCAGGGGCGTGAGGTCACAATCCATGGCTCACTGATGTCACAGTCCAGCGCTTGGCGATGCCATGGCAACGCTTACACCCCTGCAGGTGCACGGCAACAGGACAACCAAGAAAACATTGCTCATTGTTTGCATCCTCTACGTTGCCCTGCTGCCCCAGCTCGGTCCCCTGCAGCATCCGTGCCTGCGTGTCCTTTCCCCACTCCTGGCACCTGGCAGAGGTCTCCTGCCAGGGGGAGCGTGGTGGGACCAGCGCAGGGAAACTTCCCACGGTGGGATGATGCCTCCCCCACCTCAGCGTCTTTCCCTGGGCAAAGCCGGCATTGGCAGGGAGGAGCAGGGAAGCAAATGGCCAACCCTGGGGGAGTCTCCCACCCTGCTGGGCTGGGCCCCCCGCCGGCACGGGGAAGCCTCCATTGCATTTTGCTCCAGCCCCATCCACTCCCCCTGGCACAGAGATCCCGTGCCAGGTGTATTCATAACGCTTCTCCTCTGCGTCAGAGGCAGAGGCAAACACATCCCAGCGTTCCAGGCCAGTCTCGGCACCGTGACTTTGCCAGCTTTGTTTTCTGGTCAGAGCTTTTCCTCCCTGCAGCCCCGCGGGACGGGGGGCGATGGGTGCGACAATGAGTTGCTCCTGTTTGTTGGCTGCACCAGAATGGAGAGATGGGACTTGGGGATGGGGCGATGGCTGGTAGGGGTACAGTTAAGGGGTGTGATCTGGGGTGGGGATCCCTCTCCAGAGGCACCTGGCACGAGCTGTAACCTGAGAATGAAGGAAAGAGTCACTGGAGCCGTCAGTCGGGCCTTGCATTCTCAGCAGGTCCCAGGTCAGGCTGGTTTACGTTGGCCGGCGTGCACAAATCCATTAGAGTCTGAACAATAAACATGAGGCTCTGGAGCCTCAAATGAGGCTTGGGAAGCCAAAACTAATACTTTGGAAAGTAGAATGAGGCTTTGTACACCATACATGTAGCTTTGGGGTCTAAACAGGCGCTTTCTGCCAAGGGAATCGAGGCCTTAGACCCTCAAAATGAAACTGTGGGCCCTAAGAAAGGGCTATGGGTAATGAAAGACAGGTTAGGACGCTAGAAATGATAATTTCAGCCTTAAACGTGATGCTTTGGGCATTAAAAGGCGTGGGTGAGGTGCTACAAATGATGCCTTCAACCCTGCGAATGGGGGGAACCTGTTGGTTACCTGTGGCCCTAAGCCATGGAGCTCCGGTCCCTAAAAAAGGGCTTTGGGCAGTTCAGTGGAGGCTTAGAGCTGTAAAAGAGGGGTTTGGCTCCTTTAAATGAGAGTTCAGACCCTCAGCTCGGGGGTTTGGGTTCTACAAATGGGGCTTTGAACCCTGACATCAGGTTTTGTGCCCTAAGGTCATGCTTTGGTACAAAACACAAAGGCCTTGCCCCCTAAAAACAGGTCTTTTGAGCTGAAAAGGAGGCTTTGGACCCTCTGGGTTTTGGACTGAAAGGTAAAAATGAGGCTTTGGTCCTGAAAAGGAGGCTTTGGAAGGAAAAATGAGGTTTTACACTCTATCAACATGCACACTCACCAGCTACTGGTCCCAGTTTATATGGAATCAAATAGTACATATTCATGTGATTACCGAATACGCCTGTACATATGCATCACCTGTCCCCACTTCGTATTAAAATTAGGTCTCCTCCCAGTCACGCTTGCGCAGTGTCCTCTGGTGGTGGTCTTTGGTGGTCGTGAGGATGAAGTCATCTTCACGGTTGAACTTTTTACCTTTCTGCTTTGCGCATGCTCAGCCGTGCTTTGGTCCTCTGCCACTTCTGCATTCCAGAGCTGACCAGTTCTCAGGCCTTGGTTCTTCCTTATCTCCTGCTAACGATGGATTCTGCACTCCCTGCTCAGAGCTGGTCGCTTACTTCATCTGTTCTGGACAGAGCTCTTTTGTTGAAAGATATCTCGCTTCTACATAAATGGTTACTTCAGCGATTCTGCTTTTTAAAGTATTTGTTAAAGTTTGAAAGTCTGAGTCTTGAAAGTCTGAGGCTGGAGACCCCGAAATCTAAACCGACCCCCTCTCTTGACAAGATCTAAAATCCAGGCACCCTCTCTCTTCATTGGGAATGAGAGGGGGCAGGAGCGGGGTGACCGGTACTGGGGACACTGGGAATGGGGGTGCGGGCAGGAGCGGTGTGACCGGTACTGGGGACACTGGGAATGGGGGTGCGGGCAGGAGCGGTGTGACCGGTACTGGAGACACTGGGAATGGGGGTGGAGGCAGGAGCGGGGTGACCGGTACTGGGGACACTAGGAATGGGGGTGCGGGCAGGAGCGGTGTGACCGGTACTGGGGACACTGGGAATGAGGGGAGGCAGGAGCGGGGTGACCGGTACTGGGGACACTGGGAATGAGGGGAGGCAGGAGCCCCTGTTTCTGTTCCCGCCGCCTCTGACTCTTCCCGCGCCCCAGGCGGAGCCGGGATCTGCCCGGCGACGGGTGACGTCCTCGCTTCCTCGGGCTGCCATTAGACGCGTGGCGGCGGCGCAGCCAATGGCGGCGCTTGGGGCTCGAGTCCGGGCGGGCACTTTCCATTTCCGCATCTCACGGGCCCGGAATCTGCCCGGCGACCAAAGACGTCCTCCTTGGGCTCAGGCTACCATTGGTCAGATTGCGGCGCCGCAGCCAATGGCGGCGCTCGGGGCGCGGACAGGAGCAGCGACGGGGCCGGGGCTGCTGCTGGGGATGCTGAGCGGGCGGTGAGTGGGGACTGGAACCCCCGGCACCCCCTTTTCCTGGGACCGACACTGCACCCCCTCTTTGGGCGCCGGGGCCCCCTTTGCCCCCCGTTTTCCTGGAAACCCACCTGCGGCCCATCTTTGGGCACCCTAGCACCCCCTTTCCTGGGACCCTCCCTGCACGCCATGTCCTGGGCTCTGTGACCCCCTTCCGCACCCCTGTCCTGGAGAACGCCCTGCACCCCATCTGCCAGGACCCCCCTGCAACCCCCTGTTTGGGCACCAGGACCCCCCCTTATGCAGCCCCCACCTTGTCCCTCCTCTTTCCTTGGGCACCAAACTCCCCCTGCACCTCCTTTCCCTCGCTCTGAGATGCCCCCTGCTTCCCCTGTTTTGGTATCAGCACCACCCCTGCACCCCCAGGTCCCGGGCACCAGGACCCCCCCATGCAGCCCCCTCACTGGGGATCCCCCTGGGCCCCGATTCCTGGGCCTCCCAGCTCCTCCACCACGCAGGTTCCTCTTCCCTTGACTCAGAGAACCCTCCTGGAGTCCCATTCCTGCCCCCTCCCCCCTCCCTGGACCCCTCTTGATTTGATACCAAGACGTCCTGGGCTCCCCTTCCCAAGAAGCAGGACCCCCTCCCAGACCCAACACGCTCCCCCAACATCCCCCGCTGGTCACATTCCCCCTGAAACTGTTCCTCACGCTCCGTCTGCTCCCCTGGGACCTCCACCCAGCCTCACCATCCATCCCTGCACCCCAAACACCACCCTTCCCTCCCCCACAACGCTGCTGTCCCCACCTCTCATCATCGCCTGTGTCCCCACAGGACCCCATTCCTTCTCCTGCTGCAGCATTGGGGTCACCAAGCCCTGGCCGGAGGTGCCCGAGTTCATGTCCGTGGGATCCATGGATGGGAACCTCGTCTCCTGCTACGACAGCGGGATGGGGAGGACGGATGGTGGACAACCTGGGTCAGCACCCGCGTGTCACCCAGACCCGGAGGGGAAAGGGCAAGCAGAAGTTCTCCCACGAGTGCCTGAACGTCTACAACGGGAGTGGGGGTGAGTGGGAGCTGGGCTGCGGCTCCGTGGGGCTGGGACCATGGAATGACCTGAGTTGGAAGGGACCCATGAGGATCACCGAGTCCAACTGCTGTCCCTGCATGGGACAAGGCCAATGTTCACACCGTGCGACTGACAGGACGCAAACACTTGGGCAGCATTGGTGCCAGTGATGGGGAACTTCTCTTCCTCAGCTTCCCCCAACACATCACGGAGCGCTGACACGGCCGCGGTGACAGAGTGGAGCTGCCCCATCTGCCAGCGCTCTCGGAGGAGCACGGCCTTTGCTCAGCCGTGCCAGCACCAGTTCTGCCTGGGCTGCATCGTGTGCTGGTCCAACAGGACATCACTCTGCCGAGGACGGATGGAAACAATCAGGATTGTTACACGGGGACGGGGTGACTCTCTCAAGGTGCTCGTCACAACTCCCCCACTGCTTCCAGTCACCAGTCGCCAGGCAGGCCAAGCTCTCGCACACCGGGCCGACAGCAGCCCCCAGGGCCTCACCGCGTCCCCTCCGGCCTCTGCAGCGGATGCCCTTGCCAGGAGAGCAGGGGGCTTCTGCGACAGACACCAGGGCTACTGTGGGTGGTCCCCTGCCTGAGGCCTGGGCAGTACTTTTCAAGCACCATTGACATCTCCTCAATCCCGTGCTACCCTGGTTGCGCTGGGAGCTGGAAGTGATTTATCGGCATCAATGGTGCCTGCTTCTTCTTTTTCCAAAGGCTGATCCTGCACCCCCTGTGCTGCTGTGGGCTGGATGAAAAAGCCCTGGTCCAGGAGCTGCAGCCCAGCCTCAAGGACCACACAACTTCGCTGATTCACGGTGTCATCAATGTCATCGTGGAGCTGTGCAGCGTGGAGGCACGGAGGCTGCTACACTTCTACGATTCTGGAGACGAGGCCAAGAGCCCTGCAGGCATTCCTGGCCCCGACATCCCTTGGGACAGCATTCCTTCTCCTCTCCCATCCTCCTACAGCAGCTCTTCAGGCTCTGACATGGAGGAGCAGCCCAGCAGCTTGGAAGCCAATAGCCCTGCAGGAAGCCTCAGCACCACCACCTCCCGGGGGGGCTCTCACACACACCCTCTGGACTCCTCCAACAGCCCTGCAGGCTCTGACATGGAGGAGCAGCCCCAGGAGGAGCCCGAGGCGGCGGCAGTGCCAGGTCCCTCTGCCCAGGGCTGCAGCCCCTCTGCTCCAAGACGGAGCAGGAACTGCGCATGCAGGGGCCTCCAGTGCCCTCGAAAAAGAAGCGTCTCTTGCTCCCAGGACTCTCCCCGGCCCAGAAGGAGGCCCAACCGACGACGGCGATAGCAGAGCTCCAGCAGTGCTTCATCCAGTGCAGAGTAAGGAAATAAACTCCTGTTTCCCTGTCACGGTCTGTGGGTGCTGATGGCCTTTTCTGAGTGTCAGATTAGGAGGCAACAGCTCCAGTCTCCCTCCCTGCTCTGGAAGGGACTGGAAGGTACCTGGGGACTCTCCAGGCATGGAGGGATAGAAATCCATCTGCCCCTTCATGTTGGTCAGAAAAGGGGTGGCTGAGCAGCAGACACTGCTCTCCTGCCCTGCCTTCCCCTCCTCAAGCTCTCCCCAAATGCCCATCAGCGGGCAGTGCCTGCCACGAGGCTGCTGCAGCCACCCCTGTCCCCACTGCAGGGAAGCCAGACGGGAGGTGGGTGCTCAGTGACCGGGCCATTTCTGCCAGCGTTGTCTTCCTCCCGTTCACAACAAGGACCCAGTTTCATACAGACCAGCAAAATGCTGGTCCTGCTGCCCGAGGTCACGGACAGCCTGCAGGATGCCAGCGGTCATGTGAGGGTGAAGGCCCTGGCACTCCTCAGGAACGGGACGGATCCCATGCAGAGGGAGGAGGACAATCGCATCGCTCTGCCACTGGCGGAGAAGCCCCTGCCCCTCTTTGATGACGTGAGGAGCCGTGGGAGCCTCAGCCCAGAAAACAGAACCTGTGGAGACATTTTATATTGATGAGGAGCATGGTATTCTTGAAGGTGCTTGAACAGTGAGGTGTGAGGGATTTAGTGGTGAAGAACTGGAACTGTTTGCCAAGAAGCTTAAGATAAAGAGGAAAAGAATGCTGAACTTGCTTGTTGCACACCTCATCTTTTAGGCCTCTAGCTTTGGATAAGTGAAGATAAGCCTTTACGTGAGGGGCAGTCACTGAGCCCCTCTCTGCCCGGCGAGAGGCCGGAGAGCCACGCAGAGCCCTGCTCCTGTCCAGGGGTGCTGCTTGCAGGAGCAGGGTGGGGAGCACTGGGGCGCAGGGACCCACAGGGCGCTGGGGCCATCGTGTGCCCCTCTGCATCCACGTGTTCCTGGGTCCTGATCCTGGATTCTGAACCTGAGTCCAGTCCGAGACTTGCCCTTTGCCTGCCCTGCAGCGTCAGCAGTGACATACTGGGCATTGCTCAGAAGAGTTGGAACTGCTCTTCTATACTTATTTATATTTCATTCTCTTCCTTTTGTTCTGGTCCTTTCGTTCAAGCTGGTTTAGTGTTTGTTACCAGCCCGCAGGTCTCTTCTTCTCTGCTTTCCCTTTTCCCTGTGGTGTCACAGTGGCCACATTGAGGGGTTGCTGCTTAAAGCTTCTGAATCTGGTATTTCCCTTCCCAAAGAGCAATCCCAGAGGTCTGGCGGGGTGGCTGTGAAGCTGACTCCCCTGCTGCTGTTGCCACTGCTCAGGTCTCACCAGGAGAGGAAGGAGCTGGGTGTCATGCCCGTGTCCCTCGTGGTGGACAGGCAGTGTAGGCACAGCACAGCCTTGCTCGCGTGGGGCACAACCCAGCTCTGCGCTCTTTGGGGAGGTGACGGCAACAAGTTTTCCGTTCTAGGCTACTCCTGCTGCTCCCAGGCCTCAGCGGGCATGGGTTTGGGGTTTGCTTCCTCCTCAGGTGGATCTTTCGCCCGTGTCCCAAGAGGCGAGATGGAGGCGAGGCTGTGTTGTGAGTGGAGCCAGTGCTTCCAGCTCCGTCGCACTCCGGCTCTGGTGCCGAGCTGCCAGCAGCACAGCCCGTCTTCCCGGCAGGAGAGGCCAGGGTCAACCTTCCCCGTGCAGTGTTTTTGGCTCAGGAGAGTGGTCAGCTGCTGAAAAGACAACGCCACTGTTTTTCTTTTAAACCGCTGGCTGGTTATTCCCCTTTTCCCCAGAGCCAAGCCAACTGCAGCCAGACACGTGTTGAAAGGCACAGTAAGACCACTCGTCTCTCCGTATGAATTCATAGAGGGCGACAACATAATGTGTCTCCCACGCAGCCGTTTTGTCTCTGAGCCTGGAGGCGAGTGCTGATCGATGCCGTGCTTTGGCTGATAACGATGCTCCTGTTTTTCTCCTCTTGTCTGGTGCTGAGTTGTATCATCCCAGCCACAGGTGGGGACTGGAGCTGGGAATGGAGCTGGGCTGTGAGGGGCCACCATGCCCCTGAGCAGCTCCCTGTCCTGTTGGAGTTGTTTCCCACAGGTGGACCCGTAGCAAGGTTTTTAAGCCTAAAAAGCCCAGGCTGGACTCCTCAGGCGCCCTCCCGAGAGCTTCACCACACCAAGGCGGGTGTGGGACACGTGCCCCCCTGCTGTCACCACTCTCCCTCTGCTCTGCCCTCACTCCGTTCTCCAGAGGAAGGGATCACCAAGAATACCTCCTGCCTCGCCTGCAGACAGGAGTTTCCTTCTCCGCTGGAGCCAGTCCCTCCCCTCTCCGAATCCTGCCCTGTGGCTTCCCTTGCAGGAGTGAGAAAGGGCAGGTTTTAATGCTTGCTTGTAAGCCTGTGGTGGAATAAAGATTATTCCGTAGCTGAGCCACGGCCACAGCCTGAACTGCAGCGCAGGCAGACCATCCCAGCTGCTGGGCAGGCACGGAAAGCCCATCCTGTACCGAACATCAACTCTCCTGGGAATCCACACCCTGGGATTCTCAGGGGTACAAGGGTGGCCATCTACGTTAGGAATTTCCACTGAACAAAGGGAAGATTTAGATAAGATGTAGGAAGAAAAGTTTTCCTGTGAAGGTGGGGAGGCACTGGCACAGGTTGCCCGAAGAAGTCATAGCTGCCCCATCCCTGAAGGTGTTCAAGGCCAGGCAGATCAGGGCTTGCAGCAACCTGATCCCGTGAGAGGTGTCTCTGCCCATGGCAGGGCAGTTGGAACTGGATGGGCTTTGAGGTCCCTTCTGACCAAACCGTTCCTTGATCCTAGCATTCTAAAGGATGGACATCACCCTCCTGCCAAGAAGGGTTGGTCCGTGGTCAGAAAGGAGAAGCCGGGTATGCCTGGACAGCAAAGCTATGGACAAGCTTACGGTGTAGGGGCTGGGAACTGGAAATGCCAGCGGAGCCTTAAAAGCAAGAGAATGGATGGGAACGGACAATTCAGATCTCAGGAGCCCATGGGTGGAAAGGGGAGGCTACAGACCGTTCCAAGGGTCTGTTCCCTGGCCTAAATACTGTCAGGATGCCTCCACAGGATCGCCTGACCCACATCACATCCCTGGGCACCGCAGGGGGATTCTCCACAGCCCTAACAGAGACTCTGCTCCAAGGAGGCATCGCGCTGTGAATCAGCTCCCAGGTGGGTTTATCCAGCGCTGCAGACCCTGAGACGGCGTGGACATTAGAGTCACGGAATCTCAGAATGCTTCGGGTTGCAAGGGACCTAAACACCCATCCAAGTTCCAACCCCTGCCATAGGCCAGGACACGCCCCACTGGAACAGGCTGCTCAAAGCCCCATCCAATCTGGCCTTAAACACCTCTAGGGATGAGAGAGACACAAATCCCCTGGGAAACCTTTGCCAGCGCCTCACCATCCTCATTGTGAAGAATCTCTTCCTAACGCCTGATCTAAATCTTGCCCTTTCCAATATAAACCCATTCCCATTGTCCTGTCACTACTTGCCCTTGGAACAAGGAAACCCACAATGAGAGAACCAAAAGGTTCCCCCCATTTGCAGGGTTGAAGGCATCATTTGTAGCACCTCACCCACGCCTTTTAATGCCCAAAGCATCACGTTTAAGGCTGAAATTATCATTTCTAGCGTCCTAACCTGTCTTTCATTACCCATAGCCCTTTCTTAGGGCCCACAGTTTCATTTTGAGGGTCTAAGGCCTCGATTCCCTTGGCAGAAAGCGTCTGTTTAGACTCCAAAGCTACATGTATGGTGTACAAAGCCTCATTCTACTTTCCAAAGTATTAGTTTTGGCTTCCCAAGCCTCATTTGAGGCTCCAGAGCCTCATGTTTATTGTTCAGACTCTAATGGATTTGTGCACGCCGGCCAACGTAAACCAGCCTGACCTGGGACCTGCTGAGAATGCAAGGCCCGACTGACGGCTCCAGTGACTCTTTCCTTCATTCTCAGGTTACAGCTCGTGCCAGGTGCCTCTGGAGAGGGATCCCCACCCCAGATCACACCCCTTAACTGTACCCCTACCAGCCATCGCCCCATCCCCAAGTCCCATCTCTCCATTCTGGTGCAGCCAACAAACAGAGCAACTCATTGTCGCACCCATCGCCCCCCGTCCCGCGGGGCTGCAGGGAGGAAAAGCTCTGACCAGAAAACAAAGCTGGCAAAGTCACGGTGCCGACACTGGCCTGGAACGCTGGGATGTGTTTGCCTCTGCCTCTGACGCAGAGGAGAAGCGTTATGAATACACCTGGCACGGGATCTCTGTGCCAGGGGGAGTGGATGGGGCTGGAGCAAAATGCAATGGAGGCTTCCCCGTGCCGGCGGGGGGCCCAGCCCAGTAGGGTGGGAGACTCCCCCAGGGTTGGCCATTTGCTTCCCTGCTCCTCCCTGCCAATGCCGGCTTTGCCCAGGGAAAGACGCTGAGGTGGGGGAGGCATCATCCCACCGTGGGAAGTTTCCCTGCGCTGGTCCCACCACGCTCCCCGTGGCAGGAGACCTCTGCCAGGTGCCAGGGGTGGGGAAAGGACACGCAGGCACGGATGCTGCAGGGGACCGAGCTGGGGCAGCAGGGCAACGTAGAGGATGCAAACAATGAGCAATGTTTTCTTGGTTGTCCTGTTGCCGTGCACCTGCAGGGGTGTAAGCGTTGCCATGGCATCGCCGAGCGCTGGACTGTGACATCAGCGAGCCACGGATTGTGACCTCACGCCCCTGGCTGCTGGTCTCTGGGTGACAGCAGAGCCTGGCCCAGTCTGCCTCGTACCTGCAGTCGTGCCGCACGTGCCTGCGAGGTCTGGAGGGTCGAGCCAGGTTTCTGGTGCTGGGTGGGGCTTTGGGGCTGCCGCTGGCACCTCGTGGTCCCATCCCGGAGCCGTCTCGAGTTTCCCCGGCCCTGCCTGGCTCAGGCAGCCGGGTACCGTGAGGCCACTTGCAGCAGCAGCGGTGAGCTCTGTGGGGTAACCTTCCCGTGGGGTGGCCATGGGGCCATGGGGAGATGGGGCTGGCGGAGCCGGGAGGGCATCCTTGTCCACCTATCTGGGCATTTCCTTCTCCACTCCCTGGGACAGTGACTGACCCTGCGCTCTCTCCATTTCACAGGACGCAAACACTTGGGCAGCATTGGTACCAGGGATGGGGAGCTTCTTCTCTTCCTCAGCTGCCCCCGACACATCACGGAGCGCTGACACGGCCGCAGTGACAGAGTGGAGCTGCCCCATCTGCCAGCGCTCTCGGAGGAGCACGGCCTTTGCTCAGCCGTGCCAGCACCAGTTCTGCCTGGGCTGCATCGTGCGCTGGTCCAACAGGTCATCGCTCTGCCCACTCTGCCGAGGACGGATGGAGACAATCAGGATACCTGTGGAGGAAGGAGATGATACCCTTGAGCTGGCCGTTCACTCCCTGGCACTGCCCCTATTCGCCAGGAGCCAAGCAGGCCAAGCTCTCGCACACCGGGCCAACAGCAGCCCCCAGCGCCTCGCTGTGTCCCCTCCGGCCTCTCTGCAGGGGATGCCCGTGCCAGGAGAGCAGGGGGCTGCCGGGACAGACACCAGGGCTACTGTGGGTGGCCTCCAGCCTGAGACCTGGAAAACACTTTTCAAGCACCATCGGCATCTCCTCAATCCCGTGCTGCCGTGGCTGCACCGGGAGCTGGAGGCAATCTATGAGCAGCACTGGTGCCTTACCTTGGTTTTGGAAAATCTGATCCTTTACACCCTGTGCTGCTGTGGGCTGGATGAGGAGGTCCTGGTCCAGGAGCTGCAGCCTGTCTTCAAGGAACACACAGCCCTGCTGCTCCATGGCCTCGTTGGTTTCATTGTGCAGATGTGCAGCAAGGAGGCGCAGAGGCTGCTGCGCTGCTGCGAATCTGGAGTTGAGAGCAACAGTGCTGCAGGCAGCCCTGACGCCACGATTTCCCAGGACAGAACTCTGATTCCTCCCCCAGCCTCCTCCAGCAGCTCTTCAGGCTCTGACCGAGAGGAGCAGCCCAGCAGGTTGGAGGCCAACAGCCCTGCAGGATGCCCCAGCCCCACCACCTCCCAGGAGGACACTTCCATCCACTCCCCAGCTTCCTCCAGCAGCTCTGCAGGCTCCGACTCGGAGGATCAGCCGAGCACATCGCAGGCCGCTCTCTGCCAGGGTCCCAGCCTGCCCCCATCAGATCCTGTCCCTGTGGAGCAGGGGCAGCCCCAGGAGGAGCCAGAGGAGGTGGCAGTGCCAGGTCCCTCTGCCCAGGGCTGCAGCCACAGCCCCTCTGCTCCAAGACGAGTCAGGAACTGCTTACGCAGGAGGCCCCGGCGCCCCCTAAAAAGGAGAGCCCCTGGCTCCCAGGACTCTCCCCAGCCCAGCAAGAGGCCCAGCTGCCAATGGGAATAGCAGGGCTCCAGCTGCTCCTTACTCAAGAGAAAGGAAATAAATCCCCGTTTCCCTGGCACAGTCTCTGGGTGCTGCTCTCTGCCCCGTCTCCTGCTGCCTTTCCCAGACACTGCGGGTGGCACCAGCCTGCCAAGGGACATGGCCCCTGGAGCCCCAGGTTGTAGCGTTGGTGCCTCCTCCTGCAGGAAACCCTGCTGCAGCCACCCAGCCGCAGCGCAGCGGATCGTGAGGGCAGAGCCGGCAGGAGGAGATGCTCGTTTTGTTCAGGTCTGATGCCCTCAGCCTGAATCCAGTCCTTCCAGTCCTTCTCTCTGCCCAGCTACGGACACTTCTGCTCTGGTTTCTCTACGCTCTCTGTCACTTGGCCAGGGCAACCTGGGCGTGGGGAGGGCTCTCAAATGGGGCTTTACAGGGAGCAGGGGTGTCCGAGCCAGCGGCGAGCCTTGTGGTCACCGTCACTGGCAGGCACAGAGCGACTCCTGCCAACGCCTTCACCGAGATGAACAAGTCTTTCATCTTCCACCTGACACCGCCCGGCGTTTCACTGCTCCTTTGGCCAACAGGAAAAGAGATGCAGGATGGTGAGGTCATTCATCCCAGATCACAAACCAGCTCCTTGCTAGAGATGACACTCAGCTTGTGGAAGCTCCTGGCTCCTAGTCCTGGGTAAAGTGATTCACGTATCTGAGAAGAGCTCCCGAATCAGGGAGGAAAAGGTTTTCTTTGCGTCGGGGTGGCCGGACCGGTGACACTTCCAACATTTGTACCACTTCTCTCCTCTAGGCTGCTCCGTTGCAGGATAACACCCAGTCTGGGTTGTTGAGGGGCTCTTCCTCTACATTTAGCAACACCGTTCTTTTCAATGATGACATTTCTTGGCGGTCGTCAAGACATTCCCATTCCAGCTGTGATGTTTCTGGCAGTACGGCTGCTGGATTTAACAGGTCACATGGTGAAGTGACAGGGCCTGATCAACAGGCCTAAAACAGAAGAGGCGACCCTTGGGTGATGTGTACCGCATTGCCACGGGTACTGTTTAATTGTAAGTTCTCGCGTTGCTGTGATCAGTAGCACTGGGCTGTGCTGCTTTAATTGTAGCTTCTTCAGTACACACAGGAGGTAAGAAGGTACACCACAGAGATAAGCAACAGCCCCTCAGCTCCTGGTCACTGTGTGATCACCATTCTGATTGGCCATCAACACCTTGCGCGACCAATCGGCGCGGCAGACATGGAGCACGGACAGTGTGTGAAAAGAGAGGAGATTTGCAGGGATGCCGAGCCGGCAGCGCTGCCTGGGACCTGTGCGAAGCCGTGTGGGACCCCAGGGTTCATTAAAGTGCATCAAGGCTGAGAAAGAAGCAGTGGGCACCCCCAGTGAAAACCAATGTGCAACAGCAAAAAACAACGCACACCAGTCAGAACTACTCGGCATTACCAGCAACCAGTGCTCCCCAGTAAGAACCAGTCAGCACCTGCGCAAAGTAGTGTGACCAGGGAGAACAAGTCCGCACCAGCTCTGAGCCCGTAAAAACTCGTGGTTTTCCCTTGGAATGGGGGTTCTGGCCCCAAAACGGGGCCAGCGATGGGTGCTGGCAGGGGGGGCTGGGGCCGCACGCGGGGCTCTGCCCTGGGTGACAAAATCACAAAGTCTCTGGGGCTGGAAAAGCCCTCCCGGACCCTCCTGCCCAGCCCAGCCCCGTGCTGAGCCCAGGCCCCAGGAGTCCCGGGCACGCGACGTCGAGCCCCTTCGGGGTGGGGACTCTGCCCTGGGCAGCCACTGCCAGGGCTGCACTGCTCTGCAGGGAAGGGATCTTTCCAGGTCCCAACCTCTCCATTCCACCCCAAGAAAAACAGTTTTTAATAGGAACATTCACGTTTCTGCTCTGGAGCTGCCATGGGAAAAAACCCACAAGCTGAGCAACACCAGCAGTGCCCCCCAGCCTCAGCCCATTTGTTGGGCCGTTCTTGCCGTGCTGGCTGGCTTTGCTGCAACAAAAGCAAGAATCTGATGGCAGAGGTTTCTTTATGTCACTGAAAGGTTTGGGGGAAGCAAAGAAAAAGCTGTGCACGTGTCTCTCCTGATCACACAAACCTCGCTACCATTTTTGCATCATCTTCAAACAACAGGTTTGACGTGACCAACACTTACTTGATTGGATCGTATTCCTGGCAGCACTGGATCATCACAGCTTTTACTTTATCTCCTTTGGAAGCCTCGGCTCTGGCACGATCGGCCTCTGTGTAACAGGGAATCGTTGGACACACACGTTAGAAACACATTCAAAGCCACACAGCCGAAGACACCATCACTCACCCCACCCTGTAAAGAGCAGCACAGCGTGGGCCGAGGGCGCGCGGAAACAGCTGCTGATATAAAACAGAGCTGTCCTGAAGATGTTCTGCGGAGTCCTCACGCTGTTCCAGGAGGGCTCTGTACCTGCCCACCTACCGGCAGGGAGCGTTCTTGGGCACTGCAAACCGGGGACTCGGGCTGCCCCTCACATAAAGGCTTATTTTCGCTTATCCAACTATTTTTAGCTCAGCCCAGAAGCTGAACAACAGCTCCATGCAGCAGCTTGGGCACAGACCTGACTGGCTCAGGAGCGCCCTGAGGAGGTGGACCTGGGCACCAGGACGATGCCACAGGAAGGAGCTGGTGGCCGCCACATTTCAAAAGGAAAGTGGAGAAACTGGAGAGGAAATGTAGGAGGTCTCTCAGGATGGAGCTAGAGGCCTAAAACATGAGGCGTGAGGGCAATCTGAGGCATCTGGGCCTCTCCATCCTGCTGGGGGACCCATGAGGCAACCTTAAATATATTAACAACAACAGCAGGACCACGGAGAATCTCCCTCCTTTACTGGGTGCAGGAGGGACAGTAGTGACGCGGGATGAGGACAAGGCGGAGGTCTTGGTTAGAGACCTGCTTGGCCAGTTAGACGCACACAAGTCTATGGGGCCACACGGGATCCACGCCAGGGTATTGAGGGAGCTGGCAGAGGTCCTCGCCAAAGCCCTTTCCCTCATCTCCCAGCAGTCCTGGCAGACTGGGGAAGTGCCGCTGGACTGGAGACTGGCAAATGTTACACCCGCTTACAGGAAGGGTCGGAGGGAGGATCTGGGGAACTCCAGGCCTGGGAAGCAGGGAAGCAGTGACAGGGAAGCAGTGACACCAAGCCTTGACAATATTCCAGAAGCATTTGGACAAGGCCCTCAGACGCACGGTGTGAACGCTGGCCTTGTCCCATGCAGGGACAGCAGTTGGACTCGGTGATCCTCATGGGTCCCTTCCAACTCAGGTCATTCCATGGTCCCAGCCCCACGGAGCCGCAGCCCAGCTCCCACTCACCCCCACTCCCGTTGTAGACGTTCAGGCACTCGTGGGAGAACTTCTGCTTGCCCTTTCCCCTCCGGGTCTGGGTGACACGCGGGTGCTGATCCAGGTTGTCCACCACCCGTCCTCCCCATCCCGCTGTCGTAGCAGGAGACGAGGTTCCCATCCATGGATCCCACGGACATGAACTCGGGCACCTCCGGCCAGGGCTTGGTGACCCCAATGCTGCAGTAGGAGAAGGAATGGGGTCCTGTGGGGACACAGGCGATGATGAGAGGTGGGGACAGCAGCGTTGTGGGGGAGGGAAGGGTGGTGTTTGGGGTGCAGGGATGGATGGTGAGGCTGGGGGGAGGTCCCAGGGGAGCAGACGGAGCGTGAGGAACAGTTTCAGGGGGAATGTGCCCAGCGGGGGATGTTGGAGGAGCGTGTTGGGTCTGGGAGGGGGTCCTGCTTCTTGGGAAGGGGAGCCCAGGACGTCTTGGTATCAAATCAAGAGGGGTCCAGGGAGGGGGGAGGGGGCAGGAATGGGACTCCAGGAGGGTTCTCTGAGTCAAAGGAAGAGGAACCTGCGTGATGGAGGAGCTGGGAGGCCCAGGAATCGGGGCCCAGGGGGATCCCCAGTGAGGGGGCTGCATGGGGGGGTCCTGGTGCCCGGGACCTGGGGGTGCAGGGGTGGTGCTGATACCAAAATAGGGGAAGCAGGGGGCATCTCAGAGCGAGGGAAAGGAGGTGCAGGGGGGAGTTTGGTGCCCAAGGAAAGAGGAGGGACAAGGTGGGGGCTGCATAAGGGGGGGTCCTGGTGCCCAAACAGGGGGTTGCAGGGGGGTCCTGGCAGATGGGGTGCAGGGCGTTCTCCAGGACAGGGGTGCGGAAGGGGGTCACAGAGCGCAGGACATGGCGTGCAGGGGGGGTCCCGGTGCCCAAGGATGGGGTGCAGGGATGGTCCCAGGAAAGGGGGTGCAGGGAGTCCCAGTCCCAACTCACCGCACTCCGCCCCCGCCCCGCAGCAATCCCAGCAGCAGCCCCGGCCCCGTCGCTGCTCCTGTCCGCGCCCCGAACGCCGCCATTGGCTGCGGCGCCGCAATCTGACCAATGGTAGCCTGAGCCCAGGAGGACGTCATTGGTCGCCGGGCAGATTCCGGGCCCGTGAGATGCGGAAATGGAAAGTGCCCGCCCGGACTCGAGCCCCAAGCGCCGCCATTGGCTGCGCCGCCGCCACGCGTCTAATGGCAGCCCGAGGAAGCGAGGACGTCACCCGTCGCCGGGCAGATCCCGGCTCCGCCTGGGGCGCGGGAAGAGTCAGAGGCGGCGGGAACAGAAACGGGGGCTCCTGCCTCCCCTCATTCCCAGTGTCCCCAGTACCGGTCACCCTGCTCCTGCCCGCACCCCCATTCCCAGTGTCCCCAGTAGTGGTCACCCCGCTCCTGCCCGCACCCCCATTCCCAGTGTCCCCAGTACCGGTCACCCCGCTCCTGCCCGCACCCCCATTCCCAGTGTCCCCAGTAGCGGTCACCCCGCTCCTGCCCGCACCCCCATTCCCAGTGTCCCCAGTAGCGGTCACCCCGCTCCTGCCCCCCTGCCCGCATTCCCAGTGCCCCTCATTCTGGCTGGGAACGGGAACACAGGGACACGGGGCAGCTCAGAGCCCTTGGCACGGGGAGGGCACGGTGATCCCAGCACAAACCCAGTCTGGGTGAGAATGGACTGGGAGCAGCCCTGAGGAGAAGGACTTGGGGTGCCGGGGGGGAGATTCTGCCCCTCTGCTCCGCTCTGGAGAGACCCCACCTGGGGCCCTGTGTCCAGCTCTGGGGTCCTGAGCACAGGAAGGACCTGGAGCTGTTGCAGCGAGGCCAGAGGAGGCCACGGAGATGATGCGAGGGCTGCAGCAGCTCCTGCAGCAGGACAGGCTGCGAGAGCTGGGGTTGTTCAGCCTGGAGAAGAGACGGCTGCGGGGAGACCTTAGAGCAGGCTCCCAGTACCGAAAGGGGCTGCAGGAAAGCTGGGCGGGGGCTCTTGATGGGGGAGTGCAGGGACAGGATGAGGGGAACGGGTTTGAGCTGAAAGAGGGCAGACTGAGATGACATCTTAGGGAGAAATGTTTTGCTGTGAGGGTGGGGAGGCCCTGGCACAGGGTGCCCACAAAAGCCGGGGCTGCCCCATCCCTGGAGGTGTTCAAGGCCAGGTTGGATGGGGCTTTGTGCACCCTGACCCTGGTCACTTCATCTCCCAGCCTCATTTCCACGATCCAGACTTTGATTCTAGGCTTGAAAGCGTCCCTTTTCGGTCCCCAAGCCCGATTCGGAGGCTACAAGCACACGTTTAAGTTTCAAACCTGCACTTCTGAGGTTCAAAGACTCATTTTAAAGGCCCAGAGCACCGTTTTTAAGACTCAGAGTCTCATTTGGGACGTCCAGAGCTTCAGGTTTAGAGGCCAAAGTCGTATTGATAGAGTGTAAAACCTCATTTTTCCTTCCAAAGCCTCCTTTTCAGGACCAACGCCTCATTTTTACCTTTCAGTCCAAAACCCAGAGGGTCCAAAGCCTCCTTTTCAGCTCAAAAGACCTGTTTTTAGGGGGCAAGGACTTTGTGTTTTGTACCAAAGCATGACCTTATCACACCCCTTAACTGTACCCCTACCAGCCATCGCGCCATCCCCAAGTCCCATCTCTCCATTCTGGTGCAGCCAACAAACAGAGCAACTCCTTGTCGCACCCATCGCCCCCCGTCCTGCGGGGCTGCAGGGAGGAAAAGCTCTGACCAGAAAACAAAGCTGGCAAAGTCACGGTGCCGACACTGGCCTGGAACGCTGGGATGTGTTTGCCTCTGCCTCTGACGCAGAGGAGAAGCGTTATGAATACACCTGGCACGGGATCTCTGTGCCAGGGGGAGTGGATGGGGCTGGAGCAAAATGCAATGGAGGCTTCCCCGTGCCGGCGGGGGGCCCAGCCCAGCAGGGTGGGAGACTCCCCCAGGGTTGGCCATTTGCTTCCCTGCTCCTCCCTGCCAATGCCGGCTTTGCCCAGGGAAAGACGCTGAGGTGGGGGAGGCATCATCCCACCGTGGGAAGTTTCCCTGCGCTGGTCCCACCACGCTCCCCCTGGCAGGAGACCTCTGCCAGGTGCCAGGGGTGGGGAAAGGACACGCAGGCACGGATGCTGCAGGGGACCGAGCTGGGGCAGCAGGGCAACGTAGAGGATGCAAACAATGAGCAATGTTTTCTTGGTTGTCCTGTTGCCGTGCACCTGCAGGGGTGTAAGCGTTGCCATGGCATCGCCGAGCGCTGGACTGTGACATCAGCGAGCCATGGACTGTAGCCTCACGCCCCTGGCTGCTGGTCTCTGGGTGACAGCAGAGCCTGGCCCAGTCTGCCTCGTACCTGCAGTCGTGCCGCAGGTGCCTGCAAGGTCTGGAGGGTCGAGCCAGGTTTCTGGTGCTGGGTGGGGCTTTGGGGCTGCCGCTGGCACCTCGTGGTCCCATCCCGGAGCCGTCTCGAGTTTCCCCGGCCCTGCCTGGCTCAGGCAGCCGGGTACCGTGAGGCCACTTGCAGCAGCAGCGGTGAGCTCTGTGGGGTAACCTTCCCGTGGGGTGGCCATGGGGCCATGGGGAGATGGGGCTGGGGGAGCCGGGAGGGCATCCATGTCCACCTATCTGGGCATTTCCTTCTCCACTCCCTTGGACAGCAACTGACCCTGCGCTCTCTCCATTTCACAGGACGCAAACACTTGGGCAGCATTGGTACCAGGGATGGGGAACTTCTTCTCTTCCTCAGCTGCCCCCGACACATCACGGAGCGCTGACACGGCCGCAGTGACAGAGTGGAGCTGCCCCATCTGCCAGCGCTCTCGGAGGAGCACGGCCTTTGCTCAGCCGTGCCAGCAGCAGTTCTGCCTGCGCTGCATCTTGCGCTGGTGCTCCAGGACATCGCTCTGCCCACTCTGCCGAGGCCGGATGGAGACAATCAGGATTGTCACACGGGGAGGGGCTGACTCTCTCGATGTGTTCATCACAACTCCCCCACTGCCTCTAGTCGCCAGGAGCCAGGCAGACGAATCTCACATGCAATTCGCCGACAGCAGCCCTCAGCACCTCACCGCGTCCCCTCCGGCCTCTCTGCAGGGGATGCCCTTGCCGGGAGAGCAGGGGGCTTCCGGGACAGACACCAGGGCTACTGTGGGTGGCCTCCTGCCTGAGACCTGGGCAATACTTTTCCAGCACCATCAGCACCTCCTTGACCCTGTGGTGCCCTGGCTGCACCGGGAGGTGGATGTGATCTGTCAGGAGCACTGGTACCTTTCCATGCTTTTGGAAAATTTAACCCTATACGCCCTGTGCTGCTGGGGGCTGGATGAAAAAGCCCTGGTCCAGGAGCTGCAGCCCAGCCTGAAGGACCACACAACGTCGCTGGTTCACGGCGTCATCAATGTCATCGTGGAGCTGTGCAGCGTGGAGGCACGGAGGCTGCTGCGCTTCTACGATTCTGGAGGTGAGAGCAACAGTGCTGCAGGCAGCCCTGACGCCACCATTTCCCGGGACAGAACTCTGATTCCTCCCCCAGTCCCCTCCAGCATCTCTTCAGGCTCTGACCGAGAGGTGCAGCCCACCAGCTTGGAAGCCAACAGCCCTGCAGGAAGCCCCAGCCCCACCATCTCCTGGGGGGGCTCTCGCACGCACCCGCTGGACTCTTCCAACAGCCCTGCAGGCTCTGACACAGAGGAGCAGCCTAGGACATCGCAAGACGCCCCCCGCTGGGATCCCAGCCTGCCCCCATCAGATCCCGTCCCTGTGGTGCAGGAGCAGCCCCAGGAGGAGCCCGAGCCGGCGGCAGTGCCAGGTCCCTCTGCCCAGGGCTGTAGCCCCTCTGCTCCCAGACGGGGTAGGAACCCTTCACACCCCGACACTGCAGCAGTGCCAGGTCCCTCTGGCCAGGGCTGTAGCCCCTCTGCTCCCAGACGGGGTAGGAACCCTTCACACCCCGACCCTGCTGCAGTGCCAGGTCCCTCTGGCCAGGGCTGTAGCCCCTCTGCTCCCAGACGGGGTAGGAACCCTTCACACCCCGACCCTGCTGCAGTGCCAGGTCCCTCTGGCCAGGGCTGTAGCCCCTCTGCTCCCAGACGGGGTAGGAACCCTTCACACCCCGACACTGCTGCAGTGCCAGGTCCCTCTGGCCAGGGCTGTAGCCCCTCTGCTCCCAGACGGGGTAGGAACCCTTCACACCCCGACCCTGCTGCAGTGCCAGGTCCCTCTGGCCAGGGCTGTAGCCCCTCTGCTCCCAGACGGGGTAGGAACCCTTCACACCCCGACCCTGCTGCAGTGCCAGGTCCCTCTGGCCAGGGCTGTAGCCCCTCTGCTCCCAGACGGGGTAGGAACCCTTCACACCCCGACACTGCTGCAGTGCCAGGTCCCTCTGGCCAGGGCTGTAGCCCCTCTGCTCCCAGACGGGGTAGGAACCCTTCACACCCCGACCCTGCAGCAGTGCCAGGTCCCTCTGGCCAGGGCTGTAGCCCCTCTGCTCCCAGACGGGGTAGGAACCCTTCACACCCCGACCCTGCAGCAGTGCCAGGTCCCTCTGGCAAGGGCTGCAGCCCCTCTGCTCCAAGACGGGGCAGGAACTGCTCACGCAGGAAGCCCCGGCGCCCCCAAAAAAGAAGCGCCTCTTGTTCCCGGGACTCTCCCCGGCCCAGAAAGAGGCCCAACCGACGACGGCGATAGCAGAGCTCCAGCAGTGCTTCATCCAGTGCAGAGAAAGGAAATAAACTCCTGTTTCCCTGTCACGGTCTGTGGGTGCTGATGGCCTTTTCTGAGTGTCAGATTAGGAGGCAACAGCTCCAGTCTCCCTCCCTGCTCTGGAAGGGACTGGAAGGTACCTGGGGACTCTCCAGGCATGGAGGGATACAAATCCATCTGCCCCTTCATGTTGGTCAGAAAAGGGGTGGCTGAGAAGCGGACTGTTGCGCTCTTGTGGCACTGTGGGAAATGGACGGCACGGGCACCAATATGATGTGCAAATGTCGACGGTTATTCTTTGTTCCAAGCTTTCTTGGAACTAGACGCGCATACACCTCTGCTAACACATATGCTGACTGGCTAATTGCATAGAAAGCTTTCTGTTTAATAATTTGGCTTGCTTTACTTGCATAAACATTTTCCTTACAAACTCACATTGTTTGGGGTGTTGCTTCTTCACACGATGATAATGTTCCTTCATGATCTGTCCATGGCCTTGATTCTAGCAACTAACAGCTCTTTGCTGTTCTGTTCACAGCCTTGATTCTAGGCAGTAGCTTTCCACCCCTACAGCAGACACTGCTCTCCTGCCCTGCCTTCCCCTCCTCAAGCTCTCCCCAAATGCCCATGAGCGGGCAGTGCCTGCCACGAGGCTGCTGCAGCCACCCCTGTCCCCACTGCAGGGAAGCCAGACGGGAGGTGGGTGCTCAGTGACCGGGCCATTTCTGCCAGCGTTGTCTTCCTCCCGTTCACAACAAGGACCCAGTTTCATACAGACCAGCAAAATGCTGGTCCTGCTGCCCGAGGTCACGGACAGCCTGCAGGATGCCAGCGGTCATGTGAGGGTGAAGGCCCTGGCACTCCTCAGGAAAGACGGGTGCGACAATGAGTTGCTCCTGTTTGTTGGCTGCACCAGAATGGAGAGATGGGACTTGGGGATGGGGCGATGGCTGGTAGGGGTACAGTTAAGGGGTGTGATCTGGGGTGGGGATCCCTCTCCAGAGGCACCTGGCACGAGCTGTAACCTGAGAATGAAGGAAAGAGTCACTGGAGCCGTCAGTCGGGCCTTGCATTCTCAGCAGGTCCCAGGTCAGGCTGGTTTACGTTGGCCGGCGTGCACAAATCCATTAGAGTCTGAACAATAAACATGAGGCTCTGGAGCCTCAAATGAGGCTTGGGAAGCCAAAACTAATACTTTGGAAAGTAGAATGAGGCTTTGTACACCATACATGTAGCTTTGGGGTCTAAACAGGCGCTTTCTGCCAAGGGAATCGAGGCCTTAGACCCTCAAAATGAAACTGTGGGCCCTAAGAAAGGGCTATGGGTAATGAAAGACAGGTTAGGACGCTAGAAATGATAATTTCAGCCTTAAACGTGATGCTTTGGGCATTAAAAGGCGTGGGTGAGGTGCTACAAATGATGCCTTCAACCCTGCGAATGGGGGGAACCTGTTGGTTACCTGTGGCCCTAAGCCATGGAGCTCCGGTCCCTAAAAAAGGGCTTTGGGCAGTTCAGTGGAGGCTTAGAGCTGTAAAAGAGGGCTTTGGCTCCTTTAAATGAGAGTTCAGACCCTCAGCTTGGGGGTTTGGGTTCTACAAATGGGGCTTTGAACCCTGACATCAGGTTTTGTGCCCTAAGGTCGTGCTTTGGTACAAAACACAAAGGCCTTGCCCCCTGAAAACAGGTCTTTTGAGCTGAAAAGGAGGCTTTGGACCCTCCGGGTTTTGGACTGAAAGGTAAAAATGAGGCGTTGGTCCTGAAAAGGAGGCTTTGGAAGGAAAAATGAGGTTTTACACTCTATCAATACAACTTTGGCCTCTAAACCTGAAGCTCTGGACGTCCCAAATGAGACTCTGAGTCTTAAAAACGGTGCTCTGGGCCTTTAAAATGAGTCTTTGAACCTCAGAAGTGCAGGTTTGAAACTTAAACGTGTGCTTGTAGCCTCCGAATCGGGCTTGGGGACCGAAAAGGGACGCTTTCAAGCCTAGAATCAAAGTCTGGATCGTGGAAATGAGGCTGGGAGATGAAGTGACCAGGGTCAGGGTGCACAAAGCCCCATCCAACCTGGCCTTGAACACCTCCAGGGATGGGGCAGCCCCGGCTTTTGTGGGCACCCTGTGCCAGGGCCTCCCCACCCTCACAGCAAAACATTTCTCCCTAAGATGTCATCTCAGTCTGCCCTCTTTCAGCTCAAACCCGTTCCCCTCATCCTGTCCCTGCACTCCCCCATCAAGAGCCCCCGCCCAGCTTTCCTGCAGCCCCTTTCGGTACTGGGAGCCTGCTCTAAGGTCTCCCCGCAGCCTTCTCTTCTCCAGGCTGAACAACCCCAGCTCTCGCAGCCTGTCCTGGTGCAGGAGCTGCTGCAGCCCTCGCATCATCTCCGTGGCCTCCTCTGGCCTCGCTGCAACAGCTCCAGGTCCTTCCTCTGCTCAGGACCCCAGAGCTGGACACAGGGCCCCAGGTGGGGTCTCTCCAGAGCGGAGCAGAGGGGCAGAATCTCCCCCCCGGCACCCCAAGTCCTTCTCCTCAGGGCTGCTCCCAGTCCATTCTCACCCAGACTGGGTTTGTGCTGGGATCACCGTGCCCTCCCCGTGCCAAGGGCTCTGAGCTGCCCCGTGTCCCTGTGTTCCCGTTCCCAGCCAGAATGAGGGGCACTGGGAATGCGGGCAGGGGGGCAGGAGCGGGGTGACCGCTACTGGGGACACTGGGAATGGGGGTGCGGGCAGGAGCGGGGTGACCGCTACTGGGGACACTGGGAATGAGGGGAGGCAGGAGCCCCCGTTTCTGTTCCCGCCGCCTCTGACTCTTCCCGCGCCCCAGGCGGAGCCGGGATCTGCCCGGCGACGGGTGACGTCCTCGCTTCCTCGGGCTGCCATTAGACGCGTGGCGGCGGCGCAGCCAATGGCGGCGCTTGGGGCTCGAGTCCGGGCGGGCACTTTCCATTTCCGCATCTCACGGGCCCGGAATCTGCCCGGCGACCAAAGACGTCCTCCTGGGCTCAGGCTACCATTGGTCAGATTGCGGCGCCGCAGCCAATGGCGGCGCTCGGGGCGCGGACAGGAGCAGCGACGGGGCCGGGGCTGCTGCTGGGATTGCTGCGGGGCGGGGGCGGAGTGCGGTGAGTTGGGACTGGGACTCCCTGCACCCCCTTTCCTGGGACCATCCCTGCACCCCATCCTTGGGCACCGGGACCCCCCCTGCACGCCATGTCCTGGGCTCTGTGACCCCCTTCCGCACCCCTGTCCTGGAGAACGCCCTGCACCCCATCTGCCAGGACCCCCCTGCAACCCCCTGTTTGGGCACCAGGACCCCCCCTTATGCAGCCCCCACCTTGTCCCTCCTCTTTCCTTGGGCACCAAACTCCCCCCTGCACCTCCTTTCCCTCGCTCTGAGATGCCCCCTGCTTCCCCTGTTTTGGTATCAGCACCACCCCTGCACCCCCAGGTCCCGGGCACCAGGACCCCCCCATTCAGCCCCCTCACTGGGGATCCCCCTGGGCCCCGATTCCTGGGCCTCCCAGCTCCTCCACCACGCAGGTTCCTCTTCCCTTGACTCAGAGAACCCTCCTGGAGTCCCATTCCTGCCCCCTCCCCCCTCCCTGGACCCCTCTTGATTTGATACCAAGACGTCCTGGGCTCCCCTTCCCAAGAAGCAGGACCCCCTCCCAGACCCAACACGCTCCCCCAACATCCCCCGCTGCGCACATTCCCCCTGAAACTGTTCCTCACGCTCCGTCTGCTCCCCTGGGACCTCCACCCAGCCTCACCATCCATCCCTGCACCCCAAACACCACCCTTCCCTCCCCCACAACGCTGCTGTCCCCACCTCTCATCATCGCCTGTGTCCCCACAGGACCCCATTCCTTCTCCTGCTGCAGCATTGGGGTCACCAAGCCCTGGCCGGAGGTGCCCGAGTTCATGTCCGTGGGATCCATGGATGGGAACCTCGTCTCCTGCTACGACAGCGGGATGGGGAGGACGGGTGGTGGACAACCTGGGTCAGCACCCGCGTGTCACCCAGACCCGGAGGGGAAAGGGCAAGCAGAAGTTCTCCCACGAGTGCCTGAACGTCTACAACGGGAGTGGGGGTGAGTGGGAGCTGGGCTGCGGCTCCGTGGGGCTGGGACCATGGAATGACCTGAGTTGGAAGGGACCCATGAGGATCACCGAGTCCAACTGCTGTCCCTGCATGGGACAACGCCAATGTTCACACCGTGCGTCTGAGGGCCTTGTCCAAATGCTTCTGGAATATTGTCAAGGCTTGGTGTCACTGCTTCCCTGTCACTGCTTCCCTGCTTCCCAGGCCTGGAGTTCCCCAGATCCTCCCTCCGACCCTTCCTGTAAGCGGGTGTAACATTTGCCAGTCTCCAGTCCAGCGGCACTTCCCCAGTCTGCCAGGACTGCTGGGAGATGAGGGAAAGGGCTTTGGCGAGGACCTCTGCCAGCTCCCTCAATACCCTGGTGTGGATCCCGTGTGGCCCCATAGACTTGTGTGCGTCTAACTGGCCAAGCAGGTCTCCAACCAAGACCTCCGCCTTGTCCTCATCCCGCGTCACTACTGTCCCTCCTGCACCCAGTAAAGGAGGGAGATTCTCCGTGGTCCTGCTGTTGTTGTTAATATATTTAAGGTTGCCTCATGGGTCCCCCAGCAGGATGGAGAGGCCCAGATGCCTCAGATTGCCCTCACGCCTCATGTTTTAGGCCTCTAGCTCCATCCTGAGAGACCTCCCACATTTCCTCTCCAGTTTCTCCACTTTCCTTTTGAAATGTGGCGGCCACCAGCTCCTTCCTGTGGCATCGTCCTGGTGCCCAGGTCCACCTCCTCAGGGCGCTCCTGAGCCAGTCAGGTCTGTGCCCAAGCTGCTGCATGGAGCTGTTGTTCAGCTTCTGGGCTGAGCTAAAAATAGTTGGATAAGCGAAAATAAGCCTTTATGTGAGGGGCAGCCCAAGTCCCCGGTTTGCAGTGCCCAAGAACGCTCCCTGCCGGTAGGTGGGCAGGTACAGAGCCCTCCTGGAACAGCGTGAGGACTCCGCAGAACATCTTCAGGACAGCTCTGTTTTATATCAGCAGCTGTTTCCGCGCGCCCTCGGCCCACGCTGTGCTGCTCTTTACAGGGTGGGGTGAGTGATGGTGTCTTCGGCTGTGTGGCTTTGAATGTGTTTCTAACGTGTGTGTCCAACGATTCCCTGTTACACAGAGGCCGATCGTGCCAGAGCCGAGGCTTCCAAAGGAGATAAAGTAAAAGCTGTGATGATCCAGTGCTGCCAGGAATACGATCCAATCAAGTAAGTGTTGGTCACGTCAAACCTGTTGTTTGAAGATGATGCAAAAATGGTAGCGAGGTTTGTGTGATCAGGAGAGACACGTGCACAGCTTTTTCTTTGCTTCCCCCAAACCTTTCAGTGACATAAAGAAACCTCTGCCATCAGATTCTTGCTTTTGTTGCAGCAAAGCCAGCCAGCACGGCAAGAACGGCCCAACAAATGGGCTGAGGCTGGGGGGCACTGCTGGTGTTGCTCAGCTTGTGGGTTTTTTCCCATGGCAGCTCCAGAGCAGAAACGTGAATGTTCCTATTAAAAACTGTTTTTCTTGGGGTGGAATGGAGAGGTTGGGACCTGGAAAGATCCCTTCCCTGCAGAGCAGTGCAGCCCTGGCAGTGGCTGCCCAGGGCAGAGTCCCCACCCCGAAGGGGCTCGACGTCGCGTGCCCGGGACTCCTGGGGCCTGGGCTCAGCACGGGGCTGGGCTGGGCAGGAGGGTCCGGGAGGGCTTTTCCAGCCCCAGAGACTTTGTGATTTTGTCACCCAGGGCAGAGCCCCGCGTGCGGCCCCAGCCCCCCCTGCCAGCACCCATCGCTGGCCCCGTTTTGGGGCCAGAACCCCCATTCCAAGGGAAAACCACGAGTTTTTACGGGCTCAGAGCTGGTGCGGACTTGTTCTCCCTGGTCACACTACTTTGCGCAGGTGCTGACTGGTTCTTACTGGGGAGCACTGGTTGCTGGTAATGCCGAGTAGTTCTGACTGGTGTGCGTTGTTTTTTGCTGTTGCACATTGGTTTTCACTGGGGGTGCCCACTGCTTCTTTCTCAGCCTTGATGCACTTTAATGAACCCTGGGGTCCCACACGGCTTCGCACAGGTCCCAGGCAGCGCTGCCGGCTCGGCATCCCTGCAAATCTCCTCTCTTTTCACACACTGTCCGTGCTCCATGTCTGCCGCGCCGATTGGTCGCGCAAGGTGTTGATGGCCAATCAGAATGGTGATCACACAGTGACCAGGAGCTGAGGGGCTGTTGCTTATCTCTGTGGTGTACCTTCTTACCTCCTGTGTGTACTGAAGAAGCTACAATTAAAGCAGCACAGCCCAGTGCTACTGATCACAGCAACGCGAGAACTTACAATTAAACAGTACCCGTGGCAATGCGGTACACATCACCCAAGGGTCGCCTCTTCTGTTTTAGGCCTGTTGATCAGGCCCTGTCACTTCACCATGTGACCTGTTAAATCCAGCAGCCGTACTGCCAGAAACATCACAGCTGGAATGGGAATGTCTTGACGACCGCCAAGAAATGTCATCATTGAAAAGAACGGTGTTGCTAAATGTAGAGGAAGAGCCCCTCAACAACCCAGACTGGGTGTTATCCTGCAACGGAGCAGCCTAGAGGAGAGAAGTGGTACAAATGTTGGAAGTGTCACCGGTCCGGCCACCCCGACGCAAAGAAAACCTTTTCCTCCCTGATTCGGGAGCTCTTCTCAGATACGTGAATCACTTTACCCAGGACTAGGAGCCAGGAGCTTCCACAAGCTGAGTGTCATCTCTAGCAAGGAGCTGGTTTGTGATCTGGGATGAATGACCTCACCATCCTGCATCTCTTTTCCTGTTGGCCAAAGGAGCAGTGAAACGCCGGGCGGTGTCAGGTGGAAGATGAAAGACTTGTTCATCTCGGTGAAGGCGTTGGCAGGAGTCGCTCTGTGCCTGCCAGTGACGGTGACCACAAGGCTCGCCGCTGGCTCGGACACCCCTGCCCCCTGTAAAGCCCCATTTGAGAGCCCTCCCCACGCCCAGGTTGCCCTGGCCAAGTGACAGAGAGCGTAGAGAAACCAGAGCAGAAGTGTCCGTAGCTGGGCAGAGAGAAGGACTGGAAGGACTGGATTCAGGCTGAGGGCATCAGACCTGAACAAAACGAGCATCTCCTCCTGCCGGCTCTGCCCTCACGATCCGCTGCGCTGCGGCTGGGTGGCTGCAGCAGGGTTTCCTGCAGGAGGAGGCACCAACGCTACAACCTGGGGCTCCAGGGGCCATGTCCCTTGGCAGGCTGGTGCCACCCGCAGTGTCTGGGAAAGGCAGCAGGAGACGGGGCAGAGAGCAGCACCCAGAGACTGTGCCAGGGAAACGGGGATTTATTTCCTTTCTCTTGAGTAAGGAGCAGCTGGAGCCCTGCTATTCCCATTGGCAGTTGGGCCTCTTGCTGGGCTGGGGAGAGTCCTGGGAGCCAGGGGCTCTCCTTTTTAGGGGGTGCCGGGGCCTCCTGCGTAAGCAGTTCCTGACTCGTCTTGGAGCAGAGGGGCTGTGGCTGCAGCCCTGGGCAGAGGGACCTGGCACTGCCACCTCCTCTGGCTCCTCCTGGGGCTGCCCCTGCTCCACAGGGACAGGATCTGATGGGGGCAGGCTGGGACCCTGGCAGAGAGCGGCCTGCGATGTGCTCGGCTGATCCTCCGAGTCGGAGCCTGCAGAGCTGCTGGAGGAAGCTGGGGAGTGGATGGAAGTGTCCTCCTGGGAGGTGGTGGGGCTGGGGCATCCTGCAGGGCTGTTGGCCTCCAACCTGCTGGGCTGCTCCTCTCGGTCAGAGCCTGAAGAGCTGCTGGAGGAGGCTGGGGGAGGAATCAGAGTTCTGTCCTGGGAAATCGTGGCGTCAGGGCTGCCTGCAGCACTGTTGCTCTCAACTCCAGATTCGCAGCAGCGCAGCAGCCTCTGCGCCTCCTTGCTGCACATCTGCACAATGAAACCAACGAGGCCATGGAGCAGCAGGGCTGTGTGTTCCTTGAAGACAGGCTGCAGCTCCTGGACCAGGACCTCCTCATCCAGCCCACAGCAGCACAGGGTGTAAAGGATCAGATTTTCCAAAACCAAGGTAAGGCACCAGTGCTGCTCATAGATTGCCTCCAGCTCCCGGTGCAGCCACGGCAGCACGGGATTGAGGAGATGCCGATGGTGCTTGAAAAGTGTTTTCCAGGTCTCAGGCCGGAGGCCACCCACAGTAGCCCTGGTGTCTGTCCCGGCAGCCCCCTGCTCTCCTGGCACGGGCATCTGCTGCAGAGAGGCCGGAGGGGACGCGGTGAGGTGCTGAGGGCTGCTGTTGGCCCGGTGTGCGAGGGCTTGGCCTGCCTGGCTCCTGGCGAATAGGGGCAGTGCCAGGGAGTGAACGGCCAGCTCAAGGATTTCAGTTCCTTCCTCCACAGGAACCCTGATTGTCTCCATCCGTCCTCGGCAGAGTGGGCAGAGCGATGACCTGTTGGACCAGCGCACGATGCAGCGCAGGCAGAACTGGTGCTGGCACGGCTGAGCAAAGGCCGTGCTCCTCCGAGAGCGCTGGCAGATGGGGCAGCTCCACTCTGTCACCGCGGCCGTGTCAGCGCTCCGTGATGTGTCGAGGGCAGCTGAGGAAGAGAAGAAGCTCCCCATCCCTGGTACCAATGCTGCCCAAGTGTTTGCGTCCTGTGAAATGGAGAGAGCGCAGGGTCAGTTGCTGTCCAAGGGAGTGGAGAAGGAAATGCCCAGATAGGTGGACAAGGATGCCCTCCCGGCTCCGCCAGCCCCATCTCCCCATGGCCCCATGGCCACCCCACGGGAAGGTTACCCCACAGAGCTCACCGCTGCTGCTGCAAGTGGCCTCACGGTACCCGGCTGCCTGAGCCAGGCAGGGCCAGGGAAACTCGAGACGGCTCCGGGATGAGACCACAAGGTGCCAGCGGCAGCCCCAAAGCCCCACCCAGCACCAGAAACCTGGCTCGACCCTCCAGACCTCGCAGGCACGTGCGGCACGACTGCAGGTACGAGGCAGACTGGGCCAGGCTCTGCTGTCACCCAGAGACCAGCAGCCAGGGGCGTGAGGCTACAGTCCATGGCTCGCTGATGTCACAGTCCACCGCTCGCTGATGTCACAGTCCACCGCTCGGCGATGCCATGGCAACGCTTACACCCCTGCAGGTGCACGGCAACAGGACAACCAAGAAAACATTGCTCATTGTTTGTATCCTCTACGTTGCCCTGCTGCCCCAGCTCGGTCCCCTGCAGCATCCGTGCCTGCGTGTCCTTTCCCCACCCCTGGTACCTGGCAGAGGTCTCCTGCCAGGGGGAGCGTGGTGGGACCAGCGCAGGGAAACTTCCCACGGTGGGATGATGCCTCCCCGACCTCAGCGTCTTTCCCTGGGCAAAGCCGGCATTGGCAGGGAGGAGCAGGGAAGCAAATGGCCAACCCTGGGGGAGTCTCCCACCCTGCTGGGCTGGGCCCCCCGCCGGCACGGGGAAGCCTCCATTGCATTTTGCTCCAGCCCCATCCACTCCCCCTGGCACAGAGATCCCGTGCCAGGTGTATTCATAACGCTTCTCCTCTGCGTCAGAGGCAGAGGCAAACACATCCCAGCGTTCCAGGCCAGTGTCGGCACCGTGACTTTGCCAGCTTTGTTTTCTGGTCAGAGCTTTTCCTCCCTGCAGCCCCGCGGGACGGGGGGCGATGGGTGCGACAAGGAGTTGCTCCTGTTTGTTGGCTGCACCAGAATGGAGAGATGGGACTTGGGGATGGCGCGATGGCTGGTAGGGGTACAGTTAAGGGGTGTGATCTGGGGTGGGGATCCCTCTCCAGAGGCACCTGGCACGAGCTGTAACCTGAGAATGAAGGAAAGAGTCACTGGAGCCGTCAGTCGGGCCTTGCATTCTCAGCAGGTCCCAGGTCAGGCTGGTTTACGTTGGCCGGCGTGCACAAATCCATTAGAGTCTGAACAATAAACATGAGGCTCTGGAGCCTCAAATGAGGCTTGGGAAGCCAAAACTAATACTTTGGAAAGTAGAATGAGGCTTTGTACACCATACATGTAGCTTTGGGGTCTAAACAGGCGCTTTCTGCCAAGGGAATCGAGGCCTTAGACCCTCAAAATGAAACTGTGGGCCCTAAGAAAGGGCTATGGGTAATGAAAGACAGGTTAGGACGCTAGAAATGATAATTTCAGCCTTAAACGTGATGCTTTGGGCATTAAAAGGCGTGGGTGAGGTGCTACAAATGATGCCTTCAACCCTGCAAATGGGGGGAACCTTTTGGTTCTCTCATTGTGGGTTTCTGCCGGATTGCAGGCTCATCCCTGCAACGTGAGCCACCCACGTGTCCTCGCAGCCCCAAAGACCAACCGTGTCCTGGGCTGCATCAAAAGAAGCATGGCCAGCAGGGTGGGGGAGGGGATCCTCCCCCTCTGCTCCGTTCTCGTTAGAGCCCACCTGGAGTCCTGCATTCAGCCCTGGAATCCCCAAAATGAGAAGGACACGGAAGTGTTTGAGTGGGTCCTGAGGGAACCACAGAGGTGATCCGAGGGCTGGAGCACCTCTGCTACAAGGCCGAGCGGAACGAGTTGGAGTTGTTCAGCGTGGATAAGAGGAGGCTCTGGAAAGACCTTAGAGCAGCCTCCCAGTGCAGAAAGGGACTGCAAGAAAGCTGCGGAGGGACTTGTTCCAAGGGCAAGTAGTGACAGGACAATGGGAATGGGTTTATATTGGAAAGGGCAAGATTTAGATCAGGCGTTAGGAAGAGATTCTTCACAATGAGGATGGTGAGGCGCTGGCAAAGGTTTCCCAGGGGATTTGTGTCTCTCTCATCCCTAGAGGTGTTTAAGGCCAGATTGGATGGGGCTTTGAGCAGCCTGTTCCAGTGGGGCGTGTCCTGGCCTATGGCAGGGGTTGGAACTTGGATGGGTGTTTAGGTCCCTTGCAACCCGAAGCATTCTGAGATTCCGTGACTCTAATGTCCACGCCGTCTCAGGGTCTGCAGCGCTGGATAAACCCACCTGGGAGCTGATTCACAGCGCGATGCCTCCTTGGAGCAGAGTCTCTGTTAGGGCTGTGGAGAATCCCCCTGCGGTGCCCAGGGATGTGATGTGGGTCAGGCGATCCTGTGGAGGCATCCTGACAGTATTTAGGCCAGGGAACAGACCCTTGGAACGGTCTGTAGCCTCCCCTTTCCACCCATGGGCTCCTGAGATCTGAATTGTCCGTTCCCATCCATTCTCTTGCTTTTAAGGCTCCGCTGGCATTTCCAGTTCCCAGCCCCTACACCGTAAGCTTGTCCATAGCTTTGCTGTCCAGGCATACCCGGCTTCTCCTTTCTGACCACGGACCAACCCTTCTTGGCAGGAGGGCGATGTCCATCCTTCAGAAGGGACCTCAAAGCCCATCCTGACGATGCCACAGGAAGGAGCTGGTGGCCGCCACATTTCAAAAGGAAAGTGGAGAAACTGGAGAGGAAATGTAGGAGGTCTCTCAGGATGGAGCTAGAGGCCTAAAACATGAGGCGTGAGGGCAATCTGAGGCATCTGGGCCTCTCCATCCTGCTGGGGGACCCATGAGGCAACCTTAAATATATTAACAACAACAGCAGGACCACGGAGAATCTCCCTCCTTTACTGGGTGCAGGAGGGACAGTAGTGACGCGGGATGAGGACAAGGCGGAGGTCTTCGTTGGAGACCTGCTTGGCCAGTTAGACGCACACAAGTCTATGGGGCCACACGGGATCCACGCCAGGGTATTGAGGGAGCTGGCAGAGGTCCTCGCCAAAGCCCTTTCCCTCATCTCCCAGCAGTCCTGGCAGACTGGGGAAGTGCCGCTGGACTGGAGACTGGCAAATGTTACACCCGCTTACAGGAAGGGTCGGAGGGAGGATCTGGGGAACTCCAGGCCTGGGAAGCAGGGAAGCAGTGACAGGGAAGCAGTGACACCAAGCCTTGACAATATTCCAGAAGCATTTGGACAAGGCCCTCAGACGCACGGTGTGAACATTGGCGTTGTCCCATGCAGGGACAGCAGTTGGACTCGGTGATCCTCATGGGTCCCTTCCAACTCAGGTCATTCCATGGTCCCAGCCCCACGGAGCCGCAGCCCAGCTCCCACTCACCCCCACTCCCGTTGTAGACGTTCAGGCACTCGTGGGAGAACTTCTGCTTGCCCTTTCCCCTCCGGGTCTGGGTGACACGCGGGTGCTGACCCAGGTTGTCCACCACCCGTCCTCCCCATCCCGCTGTCGTAGCAGGAGACGAGGTTCCCATCCATGGATCCCACGGACATGAACTCGGGCACCTCCGGCCAGGGCTTGGTGACCCCAATGCTGCAGTAGGAGAAGGAATGGGGTCCTGTGGGGACACAGGCGATGATGAGAGGTGGGGACAGCAGCGTTGTGGGGGAGGGAAGGGTGGTGTTTGGGGTGCAGGGATGGATGGTGAGGCTGGGTGGAGGTCCCAGGGGAGCAGACGGAGCATGAGGAACAGTTTCAGGGGGAATGTGCGCAGCGGGGGATGTTGGGGGAGCGTGTTGGGTCTGGGAGGGGGTCCTGCTTCTTGGGAAGGGGAGCCCAGGACGTCTTGGTATCAAATCAAGAGGGGTCCAGGGAGGGGCGAGGGGGGGGCGGGAGGGGGAGCAGGAAGGGGAGTTCAGAGGGCCCCCAGCCCTGAATGGCGTTGTAGGAGGACCAAGGATGGGAGCCCTACCCAAATGCTGCCCCCAGGGCTGGGCTGGAGGGCAGCTGTCTGTGCAGAGTGTTCCTCAGGAGATTGACCACACAGACTCTAATGTAGAATGGAAGACCCTTTATTGTCAGAAGGCTTCATTTTTATATTCTTCAGAGTTTATCGCACGCTTGATGTTTTAACATGATTGGATACACACAGCTGTTCCCGTGCCTAAGTTACACTTGTGATTGGTTACTTATACATGATCATGCACCACTGCAAGAAGCACGATTAACATTCTCTTGCAAGATAACTTGCTCTTTATCTTAAGCTTCTTTGCAAACAGTTCCAGTTCTTCACCACTAAATCCCTCACACCTCACTGTGGGGACAGGGGTGGCTGCAGCAGCCTCGTGGCAGGCACTGCCCGCTGATGGGCATTTGGGGAGAGCTTGAGGAGGGGAAGGCAGGGCAGGAGAGCAGTGTCTGCTGCTCAGCCACCCCTTTTCTGACCAACATGAAGGGGCAGATGGATTTCTATCCCTCCATGCCTGGAGAGTCCCCAGGTACCTTCCAGTCCCTTCCAGAGCAGGGAGGGAGACTGGAGCTGTTGCCTCCTAATCTGACACTCCATCATTTATCAGCAGTCGTGGCTCACTGGAGAGATCCCAGGTGACTGGAAGTTTTGCCAATGTGACCCCCATCCACAAGAAGGGCCGTAGGGATGATCCAGGTAATTACAGACCTGGCAGCCTGACCACAGTTCCAGGTAAAATTATGGAGCACATAATCCTGGGTGCAATCATGCGTGGATTTAGGAGAGGCAAGTCCTGCCTGATCAACCTGATCTTTTCCAACTGTGTGACTCACCTGGTGGATGAGAGGAAGGCTGTGGATGTGGTGTACCCTGACTTCAGCAAGGCCTTTGACACTGTCTCCCACAGCAGACTCCTGCACAAGCTGTCAGCCCGTGTCTTGGATGGGAACGCTCTGCGCTGGGTTAGGAACTGGTTGGATGGCTGAGCCCAAAGAGTGGTAGTGAATGGTGTCACATCCAGTTGGCGGCCAGTCATGAGTGGGGTCCCCCAGGGATCGGTGTTGGGCCGGCCCGGTCCTGTTTAATATCTTCATTGATGATGTGGATGAGGGGATCGAGTCCATCATCAGCAAGTTCACAGATGACACCAAGCTGGGAGGAAGTGTCGATCTGCTGGAGGGTAGGAGGGCCCTACAGAGGGACCTTGACAGGCTGGAGAGATGGGCTGATTCCAACAGCCTGAGGTTTAACAAGTCCAAATGCCGGGTTCTACACTTTGGACACAAGAACCCCATGCAGAGCTCTAGGCTGGGGACAGAGTGGCTGGAGAGCAGCCAGGCAGAAAGGGACTTGGGAGTGCTGGTGGACAGGAAACTCAACGTGAGCCAGCAGTGTGCCCAAGTGGCCAAGAAGGCCAATGGTATCTTGGCCTGCATCAGGAATAGCGTGGCCAGCAGGACTAGGGAAGTTATCATCCCTTATGCTCGGCACTGGTCAGCTCGCACCTCGAGTGCTGTGTCCAGTTCTGGGCCCCTCAGTTTAAGAAAGCTGTCGAGATGCTGGAGTGCGTCCAGAGGAGAGCGATGAGGATGGGGAAGGGGTTGGAGCACAAGCCCTATGAAGAGCGACTGAGGGAGTTGGGGTTGTTCAGCCTGGAGAAGAGGAGGCTCAGGGGAGACCTTATTGCTCTCTACAACTGCCTAAAGGGAGGTTGTGGTGAGGCAGGAGTTGGACTCTTCTCTCAGGCGACCAGTGACAGAACGAGAGGACACGGTCTCACGCTTTGCCAGGGGAGGTTTAGGACTGACATTAGGAAGAAGTTCTTCACTGAGAGGGTGATTGTTCATTGGAATGCGCTGCCCGGGGAGGTGGTCGAGTCACCATCCCTGGAGGTGTTCAAAGAGAATTTGGATGAGGCACTTAGTGACATGGTGTAGTTGACAAGTTGGTGTAGGTGTTGGGTCATAGGTTGGACTCGATGATCTCAAAGGTCTTTTTCAGCTTTGTGATACTCTGATACTGTGATACTGTGAAAAGGCCATCAGCATCCACAGACCGTGGCAGGGAAACAGGAGTTTATTTCCTTTCCCTGCACTGGATGAAGCACTGCTGGAGCTCTGCTATCGCCATCGTCGGCTGGGCCTCTTTCTGGGCTGGGGAGAGTCCTGGGAGCAAGAGGCGCTTCTTTTTCGGGGGCACTGAGGGCTCCTGCATGAGCAGTTCCTGCCCCGTCTTGGAGCAGAGGGGCTGCAGCCCTGGGCAGAGGGACCTGGCACTGCTGCCGCCTCCGGCTCCTCTTGGGGCTGCTCCTCCTTGTCAGAGCCTGCAGAGCTGTTGGAGGAGTCCAGAGGGTGTGTGTGAGAGCCCCCCCGGGAGGTGGTGGGGATAGGGCTTTCTACAGGACTCTTGGCTTCCAAGCTGCTGGGCTGCTGCTCTGGGTCAGAGCCTGAAGAGCTGCTGGAGGAGGCTAGGAGAGGAGTCAGAGTGTTGTCCTGGGAGATGGTGGGGCCAAGGCTGCCTGCAGCACTGTTGCTCTCAACTCCAGAATCGTAGAAGCGCAGCAGCCTCTGTGCCTCCACGCTGCACAGCTCCACGATGACACTGATGATGCCGTGAATCAGCGAGGTTGTGTGACCCTTCAGGTTGTACTTCAGCTCCTGGACCAGGGCGTTCTCATCCAGCCCACAGCAGCACAAAGCGTGAAGGATCAGCCTTTGGAAAAGGAAGGGCAGGCACCAGTGCTTCACACAGATCACCTCCAGCTCCCGGCGCAGCCAGGGCACCAAAGGGTCGAGGAGGTGCTGGTGGTGCTGGAAAAGTGTTTTCCAGGTCTCAGGCAGGAGGCCACCCACAGTAGCCCTGGTGTCTGTCCCGGAAGCCCCCTGCTCTCCCGGCAAGGGCATCCGCTGCAGAGAGGCTGGAGGGGATGCGGCGAGGCGCTGGGGGCTGCTGTTGGCCCGGTGTGCGAGAGCTTGGCCTGCCTGGCGACTGGTGGCTGGGGGCAGTGCCGGGCTGTTGACGACCAGCTTGATGCTCTCATCTCCTTCCTCCACAGGAACCCTGAGGGTCTCCATCCGTCCTCGGCAGAGTGGGCAGAGTGATGACCTGTTGGACCAGCGCACGATGCAGCCCAGGCAGAACTGGTGCTGGCACGGCTGAGCAAAGGCCGTGCTCCTCCGAGAGCGCTGGCAGATGGGGCAGCTCCACTCTGTCACCGCGGCCGTGTCAGCGCTCCGTGATGTGTCGAGGGCAGCTGAGGAAGAGAAGAAGCTCCCCATCCCTGGTACCAATGCTGCCCAAGTGTTTGCGTCCTGTGAAATGGAGAGAGCGCAGGGTCAGTTGCTGTCCAAGGGAGTGGAGAAGGAAATGCCCAGATAGGTGGACAAGGATGCCCTCCCGGCTCCGCCAGCCCCATCTCCCCATGGCCCCATGGCCACCCCACGGGAAGGTTACCCCACAGAGCTCACCGCTGCTGCTGCAAGTGGCCTCACGGAACCCGGCTGCCTGAGCCAGGCAGGGCCGGGGAAACTCGAGACGGCTCCGGGATGGGACCACGAGGTGCCAGCGGCAGCCCCAAAGCCCCACCCAGCACCAGAAACCTGGCTCGACCCTCCAGACCTCGCAGGCACGTGCGGCACGACTGCAGGTACGAGGCAGACTGGGCCAGGCTCTGCTGTCACCCAGAGACCAGCAGCCAGGGGCGTGAGGTCACAATCCATGCCTCGCTGATGTCACAGTCCACCGCTCGCTGATGTCACAGTCCAGCGCTCGGCGATGCCATGGCAACGCTTACACCCCTGCAGGTGCATGGCAACAGGACAACCAAGAAAACATTGCTCATTGTTTGTATCCTCTACGTTGCCCTGCTGCCCCAGCTCGGTCCCCTGCAGCATCCGTGCCTGCGTGTCCTTTCCCCACCCCTGGCACCTGGCAGAGGTCTCCTGCCAGGGGGAGCGTGGTGGGACCAGCGCAGGGAAACTTCCCACGGTGGGATGATGCCTCCCCCACCTCAGCGTCTTTCCCTGGGCAAAGCCGGCATTGGCAGGGAGGAGCAGGGAAGCAAATGGCCAACCCTGGGGGAGTCTCCCACCCTGCTGGGCTGGGCCCCCCGCCGGCACGGGGAAGCCTCCATTGCATTTTGCTCCAGCCCCATCCACTCCCCCTGGCACAGAGATCCCGTGCCAGGTGTATTCATAACGCTTCTCCTCTGCGTCAGAGGCAGAGGCAAACACATCCCAGCGTTCCAGGCCAGTGTCGGCACCGTGACTTTGCCAGCTTTGTTTTCTGGTCAGAGCTTTTCCTCCCTGCAGCCCCGCAGGACGGGGGGCGATGGGTGCGACAATGAGTTGCTCTGTTTGTTGGCTGCACCAGAATGGAGAGATGGGACTTGGGGATGGCACGATGGCTGGTAGGGGTACAGTTAAGGGGTGTGATCTGGGGTGGGGATCCCTCTCCAGAGGCACCTGGCACGAGCTGTAACCTGAGAATGAAGGAAAGAGTCACTGGAGCCGTCAGTCGGGCCTTGCATTCTCAGCAGGTCCCAGGTCAGGCTGGTTTACGTTGGCCGGCGTGCACAAATCCATTAGAGTCTGAACAATAAACATGAGGCTCTGGAGCCTCAAATGAGGCTTGGGAAGCCAAAACTAATACTTTGGAAAGTAGAATGAGGCTTTGTACACCATACATGTAGCTTTGGGGTCTAAACAGGCGCTTTCTGCCAAGGGAATCGAGGCCTTAGACCCTCAAAATGAAACTGTGGGCCCTAAGAAAGGGCTATGGGTAATGAAAGACAGGTTAGGACGCTAGAAATGATAATTTCAGCCTTAAACGTGATGCTTTGGGCATTAAAAGGCGTGGGTGAGGTGCTACAAATGATGCCTTCAACCCTGCGAATGGGGGGAACCTGTTGGTTACCTGTGGCCCTAAGCCATGGAGCTCCGGTCCCTAAAAAAGGGCTTTGGGCAGTTCAGTGGAGGCTTAGAGCTGTAAAAGAGGGCTTTGGCTCCTTTAAATGAGAGTTCAGACCCTCAGCTTGGGGGTTTGGGTTCTACAAATGGGGCTTTGAACCCTGACATCAGGTTTTGTGCCCTAAGGTCATGCTTTGGTACAAAACACAAAGGCCTTGCCCCCTGAAAACAGGTCTTTTGAGCTGAAAAGGAGGCTTTGGACCCTCCGGGTTTTGGACTGAAAGGTAAAAATAAGGCTTTGGTCCTGAAAAGGAGGCTTTGGAAGGAAAAATGAGGTTTTACACTCTATCAATACGACTTTGGCCTCTAAACCTGAAGCTCTGGACGTCCCAAATGAGACTCTGAGTCTTAAAAACGGTGCTCTGGGCCTTTAAAATGAGTCTTTGAACCTCAGAAGTGCAGGTTTGAAACTTAAACGTGTGCTTGTAGCCTCCGAATCGGGCTTGGGGACCGAAAAGGGACGCTTTCAAGCCTAGAATCAAAGTCTGGATCGTGGAAATGAGGCTGGGAGATGAAGTGACCAGGGTCAGGGTGCACAAAGCCCCATCCAACCTGGCCTTGAACACCTCCAGGGATGGGGCAGCCCCGGCTTTTGTGGGCACCCTGTGCCAGGGCCTCCCCACCCTCACAGCAAAACATTTCTCCCTAAGATGTCATCTCAGTCTGCCCTCTTTCAGCTCAAACCCGTTCCCCTCATCCTGTCCCTGCACTCCCCCATCAAGAGCCCCCGCCCAGCTTTCCTGCAGCCCCTTTCGGTACTGGGAGCCTGCTCTAAGGTCTCCCCGCAGCCTTCTCTTCTCCAGGCTGAACAACCCCAGCTCTCGCAGCCTGTCCTGCTGCAGGAGCTGCTGCAGCCCTCGCATCATCTCCGTGGCCTCCTCTGGCCTCGCTGCAACAGCTCCAGGTCCTTCCTGTGCTCAGGACCCCAGAGCTGGACACAGGGCCCCAGGTGGGGTCTCTCCAGAGCGGAGCAGAGGGGCAGAATCTCCCCCCCGGCACCCCAAGTCCTTCTCCTCAGGGCTGCTCCCAGTCCATTCTCACCCAGACTGGGTTTGTGCTGGGATCACCGTGCCCTCCCCGTGCCAAGGGCTCTGAGCTGCCCCGTGTCCCTGTGTTCCCGTTCCCAGCCAGAATGAGGGGCACTGGGAATGCGGGCAGGGGGGCAGGAGCGGGGTGACCGCTACTGGGGACACTGGGAATGGGGGTGCGGGCAGGAGCGGGGTGACCGGTACTGGGGACACTGGGAATGAGGGGAAGCAGGAGCCCCCGTTTCTGTTCCCGCCGCCTCTGACTCTTCCCGCGCCCCAGGCGGAGCCGGGATCTGCCCGGCGACGGGTGACGTCCTCGCTTCCTCGGGCTGCCATTAGACGCGTGGCGGCGGCGCAGCCAATGGCGGCGCTTGGGGCTCGAGTCCGGGCGGGCACTTTCCATTTCCGCATCTCACGGGCCCGGAATCTGCCCGGCGACCAAAGACGTCCTCCTGGGCTCAGGCTACCATTGGTCAGATTGCGGCGCCGCAGCCAATGGCGGCGTTCGGGGCGCGGACAGGAGCAGCGACGGGGCCGGGGCTGCTGCTGGGATTGCTGCGGGGCGGGGGCGGAGTGCGGTGAGTTGGGACTGGGACTCCCTGCACCCCCTTTCCTGGGACCATCCCTGCACCCCATCCTTGGGCACCGGGACCCCCCCTGCACGCCATGTCCTGCGCTCTGTGACCCCCTTCCGCACCCCTGTCCTGGAGAACGCCCTGCACCCCATCTGCCAGGACCCCCCTGCAACCCCCTGTTTGGGCACCAGGACCCCCCCTTATGCAGCCCCCACCTTGTCCCTCCTCTTTCCTTGGGCACCAAACTCCCCCTGCACCTCCTTTCCCTCGCTCTGAGATGCCCCCTGCTTCCCCTGTTTTGGTATCAGCACCACCCCTGCACCCCCAGGTCCCGGGCACCAGGACCCCCCCATGCAGCCCCCTCACTGGGGATCCCCCTGGGCCCCGATTCCTGGGCCTCCCAGCTCCTCCACCACGCAGGTGCCTCTTCCCTTGACTCAGAGAACCCTCCTGGAGTCCCATTCCTGCCCCCTCGCCCCTCCCTGGACCCCTCTTGATTTGATACTGTCATAAAATGTGTTCCAAATAATTGACAGGAACCAGTTCAATAAAAGACAATCAAATTCATTTAGCAAGCAGGCAATAAAATTTTTCCGTTCATTCTCTCTACTCTGCCCGAGCTTTGGGGGTGCCAAGGAGTGTGATGCTGCCATTCAGTTCCCAAAGCTGAGAACGTATCACGGGCCACCTTAGATGTGAAGTGGGGGCCCCCAATCAGAATCGATCACTTCCACCACTGGGTATGATTTCCTCTAAAAGTAATTTTACCACCGCTTGTGTGGTGGCTCGAGCCGTGGGGAATGCTTCTACGAAATGGGTTAAATGGTCCACTATCACAAGGAGGTATTTATACCTCCCAACCTTGGGTAATTCAGTAAAGTCCATTTGGACATGTGAAAAAGGTCTATGTGCTAACTCCCTCCCCCCGTGCAGTCTTTCTCTGAATTGGCTCCTGTTTGTTTTCTGACAAGACAATCCTGCGTTACTCGTTTTGCCAGGTTATGAACCCCAATGCACATATATTTGATTGCAAACTCGTCTACCAAAGTTTGAGTTTCCCAATGGGTTTTCTCGTGGATCCTTCGCATTACTCTTAAAGCAATTGATTTGGGAAGGACTTCTCTTCCATCTGGCAGTTCCCATTTCTGTGCCTTTTCTTGGACTCCCATCTGGGCTAATTTTTCTTTTTCTTGCACTGTAAAGCTTAATATGTGGCACACCTCTGTATTGAGACCGTCCCGTTTTGTCCCCAGAGTCTCGTGTGTGCTTAGTTCGATTAGAGATGCCAAAGCAGCTCTTTTTGCTTCCTGATCGGCCAAGTTATTTCCCCGAACTTGCGGGGTTAATCCCTTTTGGTGTCCCTTCAAATGTACTACGGCCATCTTCTCATGTTTCCTCATAGCTTTTAAAATTTTAATTATGAGCTCCTGGTGTATCAACCCTTTCCCTTGGGAATTTATTAGCCCCCTTTATTCCCTTATTTTCCAAAGGTATGCACTACTCCAAAGGCATATTTAGAGTCCGTATATATTGTCCCAGGTATTTTACTTCCTCCTCCACAAACTGCAATTTAGCCTTAGACACTTTAAGTCCCTGCAGGCTAAGAAAATTCAACAACACTTCCCTTTCTAACAACATCTTTGTCTTTCCTGCCAATAATAGATCATCTACATATTGGACTAGGGTAACTCCTTCCCCTAGCTCATAATTTTGTAATATTTGTTCCAAAGCCTGTCCAAACAAATTAGGGGACTCCGTAAATCCTTGCGGGAGCACCGTCCACCTTAACTGCTGTTTTCTATGAGTATCCCGATCCTCCCATTCAAATGCGAAATAATCTCGACAATCTGCCCTAAGGGGGCAAGCCCAAAAGGCATCTTTTAAGTCTATGACACTGTACCACTGGTCCTCCGGTCCTAATTGGCTCAATAGTGGGTGTGGATTGGCCACTACAGGGAGTCTGGCCACCGTCCTCTTGTTAATTTCTCCCAAATCATGCACTAGGTACTTCCCATCTGATTTCTTTACAGGTAGGATGGGTGTGTTATATGGGGACATACAGGGTTCTAACAATCCCTGCTTAATCAGCCTGTCGATCTCAGGTTTCAATCCCCGTCTTCCTTCTTCAGATATGGGATATTGTTTGATCCGGACTGGTGTCCCCGGGGTCCCTTATTGTGACTGCAAACGGGGCAATATTTAATTTCCCGGTCGTTTCTGGAGTATACCATACTTCAGGGTTGATTTCTTTTTCATCAATTACGCTCAAGGGACACAATTTAATGTTTATTCGGTTCTCTGCTACCTCTAAACAAATTCCTAGTTCCACCATTAAATCCCTTCCCAACAAATTATAATCGGCTTCGGGTACCAACAACAAGGATCCCACCCCCATCTTGGAATCTGTTTCAAATAATATACTTTTGATTACAGGGACCCCAAAGGGTTCACCTTTGGTTCCAATTACATGTACCTCCTCCGAGGATATTTTACATCCTTGAGGTAATTTTTGGACGGTAGATCTTTTCGCTTCTGAATCCACTAGGAACTCAATTACTTGTTACTGAGGACCCACCTTAAGTTTTACCAGGGGTTTTGTCCTGTTTTGGGTCCCCAGCAAATAGAGCCCCTGAACACAACTGTAAACCCTTCCAAGTCTCTTCAACCTCACCCCCCTTTTATTTTTAAAGTAAAGAGATTCACTCTTGTTTCCGATACTACCCAAAGGGCGGCATATTTATTTTCCTCTTGACTAAACAGTTACAAATCCAGTCCTTAAATGACCTGGAGACTGGCCAATATAGGTGGTCTCCTCTTATCTGCTTACCTCCCCAAACTTCCATACAATAATGTATCATTTTCATTTTACTCTTACCCCGCCTAGAGGGGTAATTATCCCAATAAGTTATCATTAAACCTAAGGGACTGTCTGGGGGAATCTTGGGGAGATTTACTGTCTCCTGCCCAGCCATAGGACCTTATTGCAAATAACGATCCGGGGAAGCCTTAATGGGGTTCCCCCACCCCATGGAATCAGAGGACTTGCTTTTCCTCTGTCCCATCTTCCGAAGTGCCTTCACTCACACACCACTCAGCACACTTCGGGATACCCAATTCCAACTGAACAGATAACCGGTCCCCCGCTGGTCACATTCCCCCTGAAACTGTTCCTCACGCTCCGTCTGCTCCCCTGGGACCTCCACCCAGCCTCACCATCCATCCCTGCACCCCAAACACCACCCTTCCCTCCCCCACAACGCTGCTGTCCCCACCTCTCATCATCGCCTGTGTCCCCACAGGACCCCATTCCTTCTCCTACTGCAGCATTGGGGTCACCAAGCCCTGGCCGGAGGTGCCCGAGTTCATGTCCGTGGGATCCATGGATGGGAACCTCGTCTCCTGCTACGACAGCGGGATGGGGAGGACGGGTGGTGGACAACCTGGGTCAGCACCCGCGTGTCACCCAGACCCGGAGGGGAAAGGGCAAGCAGAAGTTCTCCCACGAGTGCCTGAACGTCTACAACGGGAGTGGGGGTGAGTGGGAGCTGGGCTGCGGCTCCGTGGGGCTGGGACCATGGAATGACCTGAGTTGGAAGGGACCCATGAGGATCACCGAGTCCAACTGCTGTCCCTGCATGGGACAACGCCAGCGTTCACACCGTGCGTCTGAGGGCCTTGTCCAAATGCTTCTGGGATATGCTGACTGGCTAATTGCTTACAAAGCTTTCTGTTTAATAATTACTCTTTCTAATCACCATAAATATGAAATTTTTCTGATTTTGGATTAAGGAAGCCTCAATGCGAGTGCTGAAAGTCTTTGTGAATTCTTTCTTTCTCGCAGTTCTCACTCCCAGGTAAGTGATTCTCTAAGACAGCAGGATTTAAAAAAAGAAGAACAAAATATAACAAAACACAGCAAAGCCTACCAGACTATTACACAGCGATACAACTGCAAGAAACAAGCTAGTAAGACAGTAAAAAAAAATTCCCTATGAGTCTGCCAAAGGGAAATTTGATGCCATGTTAACTAGGCTAGAATTGTGGAGTAGTGCTGGCAAGTTATCCCACCGTGCACTGAGATTTTCCTCGTGCTTTTGACACAGAAGTCCAAAGCCAAGGCAACAGTGTCTGAGAGTCTGTCCTGCGCTCGGCACCAGCCCATTGGACTCTCTGCCCCGCATGGTTTAGTGGTGTAAATCCAAAGCAGCTAATGTGAAAGGAGCATTTTTAGGCTGTGAAAATTGTTCCTTTCACTAAGCCTGTCTTGATTCTTTTCTATTTTAAGAAAGATATACCTACCCACTGAATTTGCTGAATACTTTTATCCAAACTGAGAAGAATCTGTCTTATGAGATTTCAAACACAAGTCCGGAGGTGCAGCCAATTTTTAGGCATCTTCTGGTGATAGAAATGGCACAAGGAAATGTGACTGGTTATCCTAGCTAAGAATCGGCTTCAGTCAGACTGGAGCATTCCAGCGGGTCAGCAGAGCACCCTTCAGACCCTGTTGTTTATTGTTGCAAAAGCACCGGACAGAGTAAAGCGAAAAACTTTGTTCTTAATCTTCTCTCACTAAAAATCAAAGCATTTGCAAAGAAAAGACAACAGAGGACAAAAGAGACTGTTTAATGAGCATAAACCTAGTAAGAATTTCTACTGGAAAGAGCACACTGGTGTCTTAGAGGCAATGCTCATGTGGAAGAAGTTAAAAGGCGTGTTCTAATTTCATGTAAATCTTCATGTAGGAGGATACTTCAATTTCGATGAAATTTTACAGCCACTGCTAGTATAGATAAACGTTACAGTTTCACAGCTGTAGAGGTTTTAGATTTCATTAGGGGAACTTGTTTCCCTTTGTGCGGTAACTTTTGCGATGAGGTATGCTCTGAGAATTTGCATTAATGTGGTTTATATAATTTTTACTGACTTCCCTGCTGTGGTTGCTATGCAGTATCATAGTTGAGGATATAAATGAGAAAGGAAGCCTTCGTTCTTTCTTACTTGCATTTGGAAATTGTTATTGATTTATTTTGAGAATGATGGCTACAGAGAAGATCATTCCTTGAGTAAGTCTATCAAGTAGGTTTCAATATGCTCGCAACAGAAATTTTGGTGCTAACGAACTTCTTGAAAAATTAAGTCAGAGAATCTTCCTAAAGGGCCCATTAACATTCACATGATAGAAGGATTTTGTTCTGACACACATTTGGTTGTATAAGGAGATGATTTGAGATTTTTCTTCAGGACATATGAGTTTATATAACTTCGAGGCACATAATCGTTCTTTGGGAAGTTATTCTTGTGAGACGTGCTTTCCACAAAATCCGGTTGATGGTCTGATAACTAATGCACTCTTTGACTGCAATCCATGTAGAATTCATTTTACAATGCCCATATGTGTCAGTTTCAGAAGTGCCAAAATATTGGCATACAACATTCAGTTTTTCATACACCCTATAAGAGAAAATGTATTTCGGATCTGAACGTGCTCTTTTAAGACTCAAGATTTCAAATTATTAGGGACTGCTGATTCTAAATCGGGAATGTTTAACAACTGCTGTTGTAACTTCATACTTGGAGAAAACAAAAGCACCATCATATTATATCATGCTGGTTTGTACACGTACATGCACTGTGCAGGCAAGGATAATAAACACACTTCATTTTCCTGCATTGCTAACAAGTTTTAAACATCCACAATTTGTTTTATCTCTGGTACATTTTTTTCCGCATGTACTCAAGTCTGCTAGATACTAATGTCTCCCTGACACCTTCTGTCTTCCCTTACCAATTCTCTGGCTTTTAAGTTAAAAATTATATTCAGAGATTCTTTGCCTCTTTTATTTTACTCTCTGTTTGTGTTTTGTTTGTAATTTCTGCCTCCAGCATTGGACAGTGATGGGCTTGCAGTCAGTTGTCTTCTTTCCAGACTGCAGAATCGCAGTTTTTTGGCCATGAAGATTTCTGTTATGCCTCCTGTTTTCATTCACTTTCTTCCTCTTAATTCCTCCCAACTCTCTGTCAGAAATCAGCCCTTATGAAATACTGTATATGTAAATACAATACTAGCTGATACTGTCCTTTTCCCCCCTAAATTTGATGTGATGTATCAACAGCGCTCCCAAAGAAACCGTTAACTTCCAATGTGCTGATCAAATAATCTCCATCAAAAATTATTTACTATTTGATTTTTTATCTTATTAAGTTAAAATTCACCTATAGTTTGTAGAAGCTAATGACATTTTAGTATTGGCTACATAAATCTTCCAAATCAAATTTTCTATTCCTAAAATATTTTTCCTGTCCACACACTACTATCAGTTAAGAAGTTGAAAAGGAGTCCCCTCACAGGAATTTAGTGGCCCATGAGCCCTGCAGCAACGACGTGTACGCAAAGGCATTTGTTCGACTGCAGTTAGACGTTATCTGGAAAATATAAATAGCTAGGCAAGAAAAGCATGAGCACCAAGAAGGCAGAGAGAGACGAGACACTGCACCCGGTAGTGTCTCCCAGAAAACTCCAATTTGAAGTGAAGGTCATGTCAGGGGCACCTTCCTGGCAGTAGGCTTTTTTCTGCTACCTCAGGAAAATTATTTTACCCTTCCCAAAACTCTTATTTATCAGGTTTTTCACTCGTAGAAAACCGGAAGTTGTGGATTTATCTGGTTTAAAGTTACGGGTTTTTTTTCCAGAATCTTCAGTATTTTCTGCTCTAGGTAACTTCTTTCTCTTGACAAGTTCTCCTCAGCAGCACTCACATTTATGTAAATGAGGAAAAGAGAACTTCAGCTCCAAAATCAGAAATAAGGGCCCAAAGAAAAGCAATGAAACCATAACACTAGCTTAACAGTGTACTGTGAGGATAACTACCGGCAATGCAAGAGGGGCGAGTCTTGTTCACGCTCCAGACTTTTATGGCCTTGATTTGTCTTGTTTTCTTTTTCCAGTTAACTTAAAAGGAAAGGTTAATAACTGAGTTTCTTGCATATGCAGTGGTAGGAGGAAAAAAATCCTGGTATTCCATACGTGTAACGGGAAAAATCTATTCGCTGCAGATACTGGAGCTGATTTTACATTTCTCTTGTTCCCTAAGCAACCGAACAGCATGAAAAGCTATCATTTGTCACTTGAGTCACTGTACGATATATTAACAGGCCGGTTCGACAATGGGAAATTGTTTGTACAAATTGTATTCTAACCGGTTCCCTTTCTCCTTGGTAAAACTTACACATACTGTTTCATCTCCTAAAAGATAAATTGTAAGACTTCTCGTTAGGACAATATTGAAGAAACATCTAGACATCACAACTGAGAGGAATATCAAGTGTCTTAGGATTTAAACTGTAAAGCTGAGGTAACGTAACTAAACTCGTGGTCTTTGGTGCTCTATTCAGTCATCATGCTCGCTGTCATTTTGGCTTCAGCCTTGAGTGACCAACGTTTTAGACAAGGAAATCGGGGTGCTGGGCTGAGAGTAGAAAAACCAGGAATCATCACCTTACATTCAGGCTCCCTTGCAGGGACTTTGTCCTGAAGTTCACTGAGAGATGGCAGAAGAAACCCCAGTGTTCAACCAGAGCCAGCCCACCAACAGCCCCAGTAAAGGTCCTCTGTGTAAGGTTGTATCACGTCTCCTCAATAACACTTCTGGCTGCTGTAGCCTGAACATAGGGTTGCCATATTTTCTCTCTCTCACTTCTGTCGCAAAGTTGTATATACAATACATTTTATTGTATCTAGCCAAGGCTGATACAGTTCTTGAACAGGTTTTTTTATCTCTATAAGGTATATAAGCAGGATTTATGGGAGTAATGCAAATGGCTAAAATAAGCACTATCAGTATCCTGTCAATATTCCAATTGCCACAGAGGAAAGGTACTGCTGTCTTCCAGGTCCTATCGATCACCTCCAAGTGAATATCTCAGAATTTCTAAAACAGGTGCTTACTAAACATGTGAATTATGTCCTGTAAGGCGGTAAAGAACAGTATTTTCTGTCTGTAGGGCTGGCATAATACTGCTTTTGCAGCCAACTGAATATTCACACAGATGTCACAAAGAAGCAGGTTTACAACATCTTGTTGCTTACAAACTTGCCCCAAATCTTAAGACCATTAGGAGACTCATCAGCTGACTCCAAACAGTGCATGGCTCCATCTGTTTTGCTTGTTTAGAACTGCAGAAAACTGCGTGCTTGTACATGTCAGAATGCATGGAGAGCAGCCAGGCAGAAAGGGACTTGGGAGTGCTGGTGGACAGGAAACTCAACATGAGCCAGCAGTGTGCCCAAGTGGCCAAGAAGGCCAATGGTATCTTGGCCTGCATCAGGAATAGCGTGGCCAGCAGGACTAGGGAAGTTATCATCCCTTATGCTCGGCACTGGTCAGGCCACACCTCGAGTGCTGTGTCCAGTTCTGGGCCCCTCAGTTTAAGAAAGCTGTCGAGATGCTGGAGTGCGTCCAGAGGAGAGCGATGAGGATGGGGAAGGGGCTGGAGCACAAGCCCTATGAGGAGCGACTGAGGGAGCTGGGGTTGTTCAGCCTGGAGAAGAGGAGGCTCAGGGGAGACCTCATTGCTCTCTACAACTGCCTAAAGGGAGGTTGTAGTCAGGCAGGGGTTGGTCTCTTCTCTCAGGTGACCGGTGACAGAACGAGAGGACACGGTCTCACGCTTCGCCAGGGGAGGTTTAGGCTTGACATTAGGAAGAAGTTCTTCACTGAGAGGGTGATTTGCCATTGGAATGCGCTGCCCAGGGAGGTGGTGGAGTCACCGTCCCTGGAGGTGTTTAAGGAAAGATTGGATGAAGCACTTAGTGCCATGGTGTAGTTGACAAGTAGGAGTAGGTGTTGGTGTTAGGTCATAGGTTGGACTCGATGATCTCAAAGGTCTTTTCCAGCTTTGTGATACTGTGATACTGTGAAAATACTGCATAGTGACTGAGGCTTCTTATTCAAGATCTAAGTAATTATTGTAATAGTTTCATAACTTCTGCACAGAGTTATACATGACTAGATTAGGGGGTTCAAAAAGCATCGCTCCATGGCAGCTTATAAAATAGAGTTTCTTCTTTAATGGAGATCTCTACATTATAGGGGAGTCAATATGAATTGTAATGAAGAGATTCATAAACTGACATTTGTGGATTAGTATTGCTGATGTGTGAGGGCAAACAAGCCTTATGCCAGGAATTAGCATAGCTACATCGACAGGAGGCGTTTCCAGAAGTAATGGGTAGACCGGACTCCCTGTCGTGCTCTTTCTGGACCAGGTGCTGTGTATTTTGGGCCAGTGACAGCAATGTTTCTTCAGTGAATGGGTGATTGGCCATTGGAATGCGCTGCCCGGGGAGGTGGTAGAGTCAGCATCCCTGGAGGTGTTTATTAAATAGAGATTGGATGAGGCACTTAGTGACGCGGTGTAGTTGACAAGTAGGAGTAGGTGTAGGTGTTGGGTCATAGGTTGGACTCGATGATCTCAAAGGTCTTTTCCAGCCTTACGATACTGTGATACTGTGATACCGTGATGCACCCAACAGTCCCATGATGCTATACGCCTCTTTATCTAGGCGTCTATCTAGGTATCTATCTAGGTATCTATCTAGGCAGCCTCTTTATCTTCTAGATGCTTGTGCAAAGTGGGAAATAGCCTCTCTGTTTCCTTATTTGGAAAAATCTGTGTTACACAGCGTGGCTCTTGAAATCGCACCACGCTGCCACAAAGCAACTCCACATCCTCTGTTCTGGCAGCCATGAAAATCAGTGGGCAAGCTTCTGGGCTCACACACAGTGGTGCACATATTTCTAAACACTTGTTCTTTTATAAAATACTATTATTATTATTTAGTTCCACCTGAGCTCCACGAGCCTATTACACATCCACCTTTGGAAACTGGGGATTCAGCCTATGCAGAAAACAGATCTCCCAGTCTCTCACCCAGTGTGGCTGCACAGCCCCGAGGGCCGTGTAGAGGCCCTGGGCTAAGATTTTCTGTTTGGGGTGCCAGCAGGGTTTATGTAGGTCACAACTGGTGTTGCAGCTGAGCCAGTCTGGTCCTGCCTCTGCTGTACAGTCTGAAGTTGTTTTCCCGGCAATTGTCCCTGGGAGCCAATGCATAGTTGTCCTGGTAGGTTTGTACAAGCAATTTGCCCTGAATTTTGGGTAAGAGAGGCCTAAGACTGAAGTCAGATTCAGGTCAGAGAGGCCTAAGGAAGATTGGGTGCTTCGTTATTTCATCAACTTTGCATCCTCTGGGGTTGGACCTTTGTATTTTAAAGGAGGACAGATGAGAATAAAAGAATCCTAAAGTACCTTCACTCATCTCATTTCCACTCGGTTCTCCGTCTCTTTCTGAATTAGTGGTGTCAATCTTCCACTAAGAAGGTAAACCAAGAGAGGTCCCGAGTTTTCAGACAATTTGGTGAACAGAAGTAAGCCTTCTTTATTCCATGTTCGAAACTGGAAACTGACTGACAAACCATCAATTTGAGGAGTGCCTGGTAGTAGCGAGGAGCTTCAATTGGCACTGAGAAATGCGATAGGAACAACTTCTGGTTCTGAGCAGGAAATTGTTACGTTTCCCTGCAAATAATAAAAATCAAACAATCAACACGACAATTTTATTTTTGGTTATGCCAAAATATCCATAGTTAAATACAGTCATTGGATTTCTAATGGCCCTCAAGGCTGAAATAGGTGTGGTTATTCAGACACAGAACTATGGAATTCATTAGGAAACGTATCTGTTCGTTCCGGGAAAACACATCTGACTTCAAAATTTTACTTTAAAGCCAAATGGAGGTGGAGGGGCTTAAAAGTCCAACCCTGTAATTCTTAGTAGGCTCTAAACATGTTCAAATGGCCGATACCAAGAGTGTGTCTGCGTGCAGAAGGGCTCATCTGGTAGCCCAGACAAAGCATCTCCACATGGCCACAGCTGCTCTGTGTTTCCCAGCAGCTCTCGTTTCAAGCTCAAGTTTACCTTTATGTCAATCAAAATCAATCTCATCTTGATCTATGCCGACTTCAGGAACTGACACTGAAGCGCTAGCAAGTCCATTTGAATCTTCATGTGTTATGGGCTGCAACGCAGTGTGTTGGCTCTGCACTGATGAGACTAGAGGGGTGTGAACAAGGCAAGCTGCAAGTGAAAAAACAAAGCGTCCTCCAATGCACAGGGATCCAACCAAACAGACTGGTTTCTTTCTAAATAGAAGCCAAAATGCAGCCATTAATGACAGCACTTTCTTGCCTCTTCACACCAATGCTTCGTAACTTTACAATGAAGAACTGTCCTGGCCACTTTAATCTACCACATGGAGTGAAACACGAGGTACATTACTTGGGTTTAATTCAAATATTCAATATATAACTTGCAGTAGCACTACTAGTTATGTTTTCCTTTACTCGGTGACACAGCGCTGTGCTACTCCAAACAATAAAAATCCACTTGATAATAAAAAAAATGAATTCTAAATTATTACAAAATTCATAAGAAAACTCAAAGAAAAGGTCACTTGAATACAGTATTTGTAGCGGAATGAAGCAAACAGGGAGATTTCCTGGCCAGCTCTAGGACTCATGGTTTCCATGAGGTGTTTTGAGGAATCATTAAAACATTACATACACACCAAGTATGGTGAAATCCAACACCATTTCAGTGCCAAACAGCTGATTACCTCAGTCATCCAGACCTGCCTGAGATACAATTGTAGGTAAACTGGTAAAAAGTATCTCCAGCTCTGAAACTGGAGGACTGTTTTCAGCTTTGAAGAGGCTGAAGTTGGACACAAATTTGCAAAAAGGGTAACCAGGAGAAAGGTGACTTCTAATGCAGTTTTAAAAGGATAGGATGAAAGATTGTCATTCAACTCTGAGCAACTGGTTTCAAGAATGGGGGAGATCCCTTTAAATCCCGCTTTCAAATTGACTGTTTCAAGCAGAAGAGATGTTAGGAGACCCACAGAAATTTCAAGTGCTTCCCAACATTGCTGAGCACTGAACGAAAACCAGATCAAACTGAGAGACCAACTCCAGCCTATTGACACTCTGGTGCAAACTATCTTCAAACGGGATGTTGGAGCAACGAGATGGACAGGGTTAGTAGGAGTAGGTGTAGGTGTAGGTGTTGCGTCATAGGTTGGACTCGATGATCTCAAAGGTCTTTTCCAACCTTACGATACTGTGATACTAAGTTAGGACTAATCCTCTGAGTGAGCAACTAGTCCATCCCAAGAGCAGAGCTCATGTTTTAAGAGAAGTCCCTGTAGTGAGGTGGGTTTCTCTTTCCCTCAGTAAAATTTCATGATGGAAATCTGAAAGCTTTCCTGATTCAAGCTTCCTTGAAACAAACCTATCCTTGTGACAATCACCCCTGTGCTACAGCAATGTCCTGTCATCGCTCGCTCTAGGTATCACGTATGTCAAGAAAAGAGAAATTGTTTATCACACTGACTTAAGTCCTTAAGTTCTTTACATTAAGATAAAGCTCCTATGTGGGAAAAGTAACATCTAAGGGAAAAAAAGCTTCCAGAACCGGAAACATTGTGACAGTGACAGAATCAGGGATGAGATGCTTGGCTAGACACTACTGGATGTTCTTTACCTCACCCTCCTAAGCTGACTGTGTCACTGGACAGATGTAGAACAAGGATTTTACCAATTTATGCCCACAATAACTGTACCGTGTTGTTTCATTATATGGTAAAACAGCTAATAGTTTCTGGCAGAAGACAGAAGCAATTATAGAGCTCATTTGGAAAAATCATACATCGTTTCCCTAAGAGACACAGTGAAAGGAAAAAACAGCATAGGAAGAAACGCAAACAAAATACAGACCACTTAACACCTTCACACCTTTGGATAACAAGCAGGAATGAAGCCAGTCTTTCCAGTGTAAGTTAGATGTGTCAGATCAAACTGGCAAATTAGCACTATCCAAGTCCAATTTTTGTTACAGTTCAGGGTAAACTGATCTACAGCTGATTACATTTTATTACCTGGAACAAAGCACAGCAGCAAAGAGATTTTATTCTTCTTAATACGAAAACAGACCCACATATACCTTAAAATAGGAAAGTGCATTTTCCTGTCGGTGCAGGAGTTTACTAGGCTGGGGTGAACGGAGTTGTACCAGGACTGACTCCAGCGGAGGGGTTTCCCTTGGACGTCGAGGGGCCTTGCCTGCCCTCCTGTTTCCTAGGGGGTCCCAGACACCCCTTCCACTATGGCATGACCACCTTGGGCTGGGGCTGGGAACAGCCCGCGACAGCCCTGGTCCCAGCATGGTGCTAGGCATTGTCCCCGGGGGTAATGCTCACCACACTGGGAGCCCCCACAGCACTGCCTGAGGATGTGGGGGTGGGAACAAGGGCTCGTGGAGACACCGGGGACACTACAGGATGAGGGGGGAGAAGTGATGTGGGCACAGGAGAGTGGCAGGACGTAAGCGGGTCCGTGGAGGGACCACAGGGCGATGGGTGGGCAATTCAGGAGTGGAGGACCCACATCTTTTCTACCGATATTCTTGTTGAAGCCTTTCTCGCTGCTCTTCATGTGCCTCAGCAGAGTCCATTCCAAGTCACCCTGGGTGTCCCTGACCATGTCCCTCACGCTCTGACGGCAACTCTCCAGGTCTCCTGGGTCACCTCCCTGAGTGGATGCTCTCTGGGAGATGCCATGGGCTTCTTCCAGGGCCAGCCTGCAGGCAAAGGTCCTTTTGCTCTGCCAGAGTATTTCTGTGCAGGGCAACAGCATGCCAGGACATTGCGCGCGTGGGCACGTGTGCGCGCAGGAGAAGAGCAGCAGTGTTTGTCCAGGAGCTGCGTGTTTGCAGGCAGCTGTAGGGCCCAGGCACAGCCTGGGGAAGGCTGTGTGCGCACAGCAGTGTGTGCGCATCCTCGCTTGGGGTGTGAGACATCTGCTTCATGTGCTGCTGTTTGTGTAGGAGTGACGGTGTGGTGTGTGCGCGCTGCAGTGGTGGGTGGCGCTGACTGTCATAAAATGCGTTCCAATAATTGACAGGAACCAGCTCAATTAAAGCCAATCAAATTTATTTCGCAAGCAGGCAATAAACAAAACAGCGCTGGGCGGCCGGGGAGTCTTCGCTCCGCCAACGACCGCGCCCTCTTCTTTTGTTCCTCTTCTTTTATAGCGTTATCTTAGGCCAGGGCAGTCCTTCAGTCCATTGCCCGGGTGCTGATCAGGTTACACAGCTCGAGTCTTATCTTCTCCCTAACACCGCACTGTAAACAAACTTTACCATATTTGGTCAAACTATTTCACTTCAACCCCCCCCTCCTCACTCCGTACGTTATCTCTAGGCCTCAAGCCTTTCTTTGCTGTGCTGAATGGTTTAGTCAGGCCTCAGGCCTTTTCCTGCTCATGCTGAACGGTTTAGTGAACAAACCTTTATCTTTCACAATCCCCCCTTTTTCTCTTTCCTGCATTTTGTTCAGTAAACCGCTGCAGCTCCTGGTGACTGAATACAAATGCATCACCTACTACTTCTTCCTCTTCCGCAATAGGTTCATACCTAGCGCGGAGAAGCATTAAATGTGCAGCTTCTGATCGATTCTTGACAATGCTAATTAACTTGTTAGAAATACACGGTCCAAATGTGAGCCCCACAACTAAAAGCATTAACGGCTCGGCTATAGTAGAAAGTAATGTGGTTAACCATGGGGAGTAATTGAACCATTTCTCATACCAGTTCTGTTGTGCTTCTCTTTCTTTTTTCCTTTTCTCGAGTCTCTCCCTTCTAATTAGACTCTGTTTAAAAGGTTGGTGTATATTCCCTTTAGTGGGACTACACTATATTCCTAAGATGCACCATATTATGATCAGTCTAGAGTGGCATGGTTTTCGCTCTGTTGCCAGTTTATAAAATTAATTCCCGGATCAGGGCTAGTGTAATTTTGTTTCCAGAATTCTTTCCTCCACTTGCTCTTACCCCTCTGCCTCCACTCGGCGACTCGAGTGCTGCGAGCCCCGGTGTTACTCATCTTCTCGGCAGCAAGGGTAATCTTCAGGAGGTTTCAGTTATTTTGGGTCCCTGATCCGGGAAAGTGTTTTAGGCAACTTAAGGATTCAGGGTTCTCCCACCACGGGCGCTTCCTTGAGGCGAAAACCCCTGCCACTCGTTGACTGACCTCTTCCCACGAATCTTTAGCACACTTTTTAATAGTCTTTTCCCAGTCTACAGTTCTAAATTCCCAAGACCACGGACGGCTCAATTCCCAACCACAAAATAATTTTACCGGGTCAGTACTATCTAAATGACCACCCCAAAAACGTCTACAATGTCTACAATACGGTTGTCTCCTATCTGCAGCGCAGGCCCAAAGATCCTTGCATTCGCAAATTACCCAACATACACGACTCGTCCACGGGTGTTTTATACAGGGTATCAACCCTCCCCAAAATCCCTCTTGGCTTATTAGTCTCTTATCCGCAATATCCAGCGACATCTCACAACAGTGGGCAAAAAATCTCCCGTCAGATGTTTTATACAGTCCCGCGCCTCCTGTTTGATTCGGTATTCTGTTTATGTGCCAGGGAGCGAACGACACTCTTCTTAATGTCTCTCCCGGAGTTACCTGGAACCACTCATATAAGTTCTGTTTAACTTCCCTTGGGGGGTTTGTCATTCAGTCTCGCAGTTGGGGCTCGTTTGATGGTCAGCTTTAATTCCCCCGGTGAGCTCATAACCATCCAAGGTGGATCTGTTATCGGTCCTTTTATTCGGCTTGCATGAGTCCAACCGCGTTCTGCTGTCCGGACGGCTGCTTCTGTAGTGAGCAAAACAAGATATGGCCCTTCCCACTGAGGAGTTAAAGGCGTTTCCTTCCATGATTTTATTAGAACTTTATCTCCAGGTTTTATCATATGTATTTTCATATCTAAGGGAGGCCTTTGCACTGATAAACCCTTTTTTCTTAACTCTTCTCTCCTATTCATCAACTGTGTCAAATATGGTGTTAAATAAAAATCCCGTAATCGGGGGTGTTCATTAGGAGCCTCCATATCATAAGGCATTCCGTACAACATTTCAAAAGGGGAAATCCCTGCGTCAGTCCGAGGTTGTGTTCTTATATTTAGCAAAGCAAGGGGGAGGCACTTAGTCCAAGACATTTTGGTTTCAAACATTAACTTAGTCAATTGCTCTTTTATTCTTCCATTCACTCTTTCTTCTCTGCCCGAGCTTTGGGGGTGCCAAGGAGTGTGATGCTGCCATTCAGTTCCCAGAGCTGAGAGCATAACCCGGGCCACCTTAGATGTGAAGTGGGGTCCCTGGTCTGAATCGATCACCTCCACTATTCCATATCTGGGCACTATTTCCTCTAAAAGTATCTTCACTACGGTTTGGGCTGTGGCCCGAGTCGTGGGGAATGCTTCTACGAAATGGGTTAAATGGTCCACTATCACAAGGAGGTATTTATACCTCCCAACCTTGGGTAATTCAGTAAAGTCCATTTGGACATGTGAAAAAGGTCTATGTGCTAACTCCCTCCCCCCGTGCACTCTCTCTCTGAACTGACTCCTGTTAGTTTTCTGGCAAGTGAGGCAATCTTGCGTTACTCGCTTTGCTAAATTATAAACTCCAACACACATCTATTTGATTGCAAACTGGTCTGCCAAGGCTTGGGTTCCCCAATGGGTTTTTTAGTTTATTATAAAGGAACTTTACCTTTCCGCTAAAGTTCTCGATCCACTGTCTGCAGTATCCGATCAGTCGCAACAGCTGTCGGACCTGTCTTTTGGTTCGGGGAGCTGTGATTGATAAAATTCTATTTACCCTCTCAGGGTCTAGTTTCTTGCTCCCCTTATTCAATCTATGTCCTAGATATTTCACTTCTTCTTCTACAAACTGCAATTTAGCTTTAGACACTTTTAATCCTTGTAGGCTCAAAAAAAAAAAAAAAAAATTAATAACTTAATGGTTTCTCTTTTAACACTGTCCTCTTCTTTTCCTGCTAATAATAGATCATCTACATATTGGACCAGAGTGATTCCTTCTCCTAACTCATAATTTTGTAATATTTGTTCCAAAGCCTGTCCAAACAAATTAGGGGACTCCGTAAACCCTTGCGGGAGCACCGTCCACCTTAACTGCTGTTTTCTATGAGTATCCCGATCCTCCCATTCAAATGCGAAATAATCTCGACAATCTGCCCTAAGGGGGCAAGCCCAAAAGGCATCTTTTAAATCTATGACACTGTACCACTGATCATCTGGTCCTAATTGGCTCAATAGTGGGTGTGGATTGGCCACTACAGGGAGTCTGGCCACCGTCCTCTTGTTAATTTCTCCCAAATCATGCACTAGACGATACTTCCCATCTGATTTCTTTACAGGTAGGATGGGTGTGTTATATGGGGACATACAGGGTTCCAACAATCCCTGCTTAATCAGCCTGTCGATCTCAGGTTTCAATCCCCGTCTTCCTTCTTCAGATAAGGGATATTGTTTGATCCGAACTGGTATTTCCGGATCTCATATCGTGACTGCAAACGGGATGATATCCAGTTTTCCAATAGTTTCTGGAGTATACCACACTTTTGGGTTTATTTCCCTCTCATCTACGACCCTCAAGGGGCATAATTTAATATGTATCTGGTCCTTTGTTGTCTCTAAACTGATTCGCAATTCTATCATTAAATCTCTTTCCAAGAGGTTATAATCTGCCTCTGGTACTAACAATAAAGATCCCACCCCCATTTTAGAGTCTGTTTCCAATAACACATTTTTAATTACGGGAACCTCAAAAGGTTCACCCTTAGCTCCAATCACTTGTACTTTATTTGAGGATGTTTTGCATCCTGGAGGTAACCTCTGGACGGTAGATCTTTCCGCTCCTGAGTCCACTAGGAACTCAACTACTTGTTGCTGGGGACCCACCTTTAATTTTATCAAGGGCTCTGTAAAGTTCCTGGTCCCCAGCAAACAGAGCCCTTGACCCCTCTAATCTTCTTTAAACATTCTCTCATCTTTCATTCGTTGCCGACATTCCTTTCTCATGTGTCCTGGCTTTCCGCAATAAAAACACGTCCATCCCTTTCCTTCCACCGATTTTTCTCGTCCCCTGTTCCCCATGTCCCAGTGGGAGGAGATGTTTCCCCTCCGGGATGGGACTGCCTTCTGTCCTTCTCGCACCACAGCTACCATCATTCTCACTTGCCTTTTATGTGTTTCTTCCTCCCTCCTAACATACACCTTTTGGGCTTCCCTCAAAAGTTCATCTAGTCCACGATCTTGCCAATCTTCTTTTTTTTTTTTCTCATTTCCTTCGATGTCTTGCCATGATTTAACCACAAACTGCGTTTTCAATAGAGCCTCTCCCCCAGGGGTATCGGGGTCTATTCCTGAATACAACTGCAAGTTCTTCTCAACCTTTCTAACCATTCTGTAGGTGTTTCATCCTTTTTCTGCTGCTCATTAAGGGCCTTACTGATGTTCTGCCCTCTGGGAACTGATTCCCTAATTCCCTGGATTATAATATTTCTCAAATCTTGCATTTCAATCCGATGTACTGGATTCTGATTATCTCAATTAGGCCTTTGTAATGGCCATTTAACATCTGCTGGCGGTCCTTGTTGGTGCTGCTGATCCCATAATCTCATTCCGGCCCGCCTTATCATTCCTCTTTCTTCTACAGTAAACAATATTCCCATAATGGACTGGATCTCATCCCAGGTGTAAATGTTGGGGCCGAGGAACTGATCCAGTCTTTCAGCGAGCCCTAGGGGATCGCCTAGCAGGCTTCCAATTTCCTTTTTAAACTCCCGCACGTCCCCTGAGTTAAGGGGGACGGCGACGTATCCTACCCCCGGCGCGGGACCTCCCATTGCCACCTCTCTTAGCGGATATAGTTGCGGAGGTTCCTGCATTGTTCTTGTTTGACTTCTAGTAATTCTTTTTCCACACTCCATATTTTCTGGGGGCTGATCGGATTCTGGGGGAAGTTCGGGGGCTGTAGCCTCCGGGACTGGATCCGGGGGCGGTATGGGAGGGGTATTGGGTGCGGGTGGGACGTAAGCGGGGGGTAATACAGGTATTTTCTCCTCTTTCTGTCGTCTTCGTTTTAGTTCTCCCTTTTCCCTTAAGGGGAACAACCCAGTTCTTGTTTCGGCTACTATCCAGAGAGCCGCATACTCACTTTCCTCCAATTTAAACGGTTCTTTCGAGTTAACATATATATTTAATACCTGACAAATCCAATCCTCAAATGAGCCAAAAACTGGCCAATCCAAATGATCTCCTGTGTATCATTTTTACTTTACTTTTTCCTCTTCTTGAGGGGTAATCATCCCAATAGGTTATCATTAACCCAAAGGGGCTGTCTGGGGGGATCTTGGGGAGACTCACCTTCTCCTCCTGCCCCATGGGACCAAAGGGCTTGCTTTTCCTTTGTCCCATCTTCCGAGGTGCCTTCAATCACACACACACGCTTCCCCCCGCTCGTGGCCCAGTCCCTCGCGGGATTTGGGAACCGCACTACTAGGGGGTCCGCACTCGCTTCGCCCACAATTGGACGTGTCACACGGCACACCTCGGGATACCCAATCCCAACCGAACGGATAACCGGCCTGTACTCACGCGTCCCAAGCGTCTTCGTCCAGGGCTTCGTGCACAAAGATTATGGGATTCCTGGAGTTCATTTGTTTATTGCCCAAATTTAGGTTCATCGGGTCGAGGGCTGGATGGGTCCGTCTGAGTAAGGGCTGCTTCACAGCGGGGCGCCCCCCTTTACCCCGGATCCACACCAGGTAGCCTCGATCCGAGTCACGGCACCAATTTGTCATAAAATGCGTTCCAATAATTGACAGGAACCAGCTCAATTAAAGCCAATGAAATTTATTTAGCAAGCAGGCAATAAACAAAACAGCGCTGGGCAGCCGGGGAGTCTTCACTCTGCCAACGACCGCGCCCTCTTCTTTTGTTCCTCTTCTTTTATAGCGTTATCTTAGGCCAGGGCAGTCCTTCAGTCCATTGCCCGGGTGCTGATCAGGTTACACAGCTCGAGTCTTATCTTCTCCCTAACACCGCACTGTAAACAAACTTTACCATATTTGGTCAAACTATTTCACTTCAACCCCCCCCTCCTCACTCCGTACGTTATCTCTAGGCCTCAAGCCTTTCTTTGCTGTGCTGAATGGTTTAGTCAGGCCTCAGGCCTTTTCCTGCTCATGCTGAACGGTTTAGTGAACAAACCTTTATTTTTCACACAGAGGTTACCTCCAGGATGCAAAACATCCTCAAATAAAGTACAAGTGATTGGAGCTAAGGGTGAACCTTTTGAGGTTCCCGTAATTAAAAATGTATTATTGGAAACAGACTCTAAAATGGAGGTGGGATCTTTATTGTTAGTACCAGAGGCAGATTATAACCTCTTGGAAAGGGACTTAATGATAGAATTGGGAATTAGTTTAGAGACAACAAAGGACCAGATACATATTAAATTATGCCCCTTGAGGGCTGTAGATGAGAGGGAAATAAACCCAAAAGTGTGGTATACTCCGGAAACTGTCGGGAAGTTGGACATTGACCCGTTTGCAGTCACGATATGAGATCCGGAAATACCAGTTCGGATAAAACAATATCCCTTATCTGAAGAAGGAAGACGGGGATTGAAACCTGAGATCGACAGGCTGATTAAGCAGGGATTGTTAGAACCCTGTATGTCCCCATATAACACACCCATCCTACCTGTAAAGAAATCAGATGGGAAGTATCGTCTAGTGCATGATTTGGGAGAAATTAACAAGAGGACGGTGGCCAGACTCCCTGTAGTGGCCAATCCACACCCACTATTGAGCCAATTAGGACCAGATGATCAGTGGTATAGTGTCATAGATTTAAAAGATGCCTTTTGGGCTTGCCCCCTTAGGGCAGATTGTCGAGATTATTTCGCATTTGAATGGGAGGATAAAAGAACAGTTGACTAAGTTGATGTATGAAACAAAAATGTCATGGATAAAATGTCTTCCCCTAGCCCTGTTCAACATAAGAACTCAGCCCCGGGCGAACACAGGGCTTTCCCCTTTTGAGATGTTGTACGGGATGCCCTATGATATGGAGGCTCCTAATGAACATCCTCAACTACAAAATTCCCACTTGACACCATACTTAACCCAATTGATGAGCAGGCGGGAGGAATTGAGAGAAAAAAGGGTTTATTAGTCCAAAGACCTCCCTTAGATATGAAAATACATAGGATAAAACCGGGAGATAAAGTTTTAATAAAGTCATGGAAAGAAACACCTTTAACACCCCGCTGGGAAGGACCATCTCTTGTTTTGCTTCCCACAGAAACAGCTGTCCGGACAGCGGAGCGGGGGTGGACTCATGCAAGCCGAGTGAAGGGACCCGTGACGGACCCACCCTGGACGGTCACAAGCGCACCAGGAGATTTGAAGCTGACCATCAAAAGGACTCCAACTTCAGAGCGGACTGAGAGTACCAATACGCAGAGCAACCCATCCAGTGGATGAATAACAACCCTTACGAGAAAGCCAATTGTTCTCTTTGTCAAAGTTGTAAACCGTGGGTATTAACGTACTGCAAAGTGTGTGAAACTCAGGGGTGGAGGAGGGACCGAAACAGGTGGGATAGATGTGACTACTGCAAACCTGAAGCAGCTCGCCAAGCAGCACAATTGTTAGAACTATTACGAAAGACTCATGAGCCGCGGCATGCGCGTCTAGCGTGGGAAGCTCCTAGCTTGTTACGGGGCCGATACTTAAAGTAGAATGTTCTTAGGAAAATTTAGTTCCCACTATCTGGTCAATACCGCCAGATCGTTAGGAAGAGACGAAAAAGAATTGTAAAATACGCTTTGCTTACAAATTAGACAAACGGAAAGAGAGAGGTGGCCAGAATAATTCTATGTACAAAGGACAAAAGAAATAGTAACAAAGAGCCAGTTAAAGAAGTGGCATGGTTTTTTTTGCTTCGAAAAAAGGCTTCGAATTGCCTTAAATTGCCGTGGTAAGACCGGATGGGAAAACGAATTAATTGAAATCTCCTGAAGAGTACTCTTGCTGCCGAGAAGATGACAAACCCCAGGGCTCGCAGCACTCGAGTCGCCGAGCGGAGGCAGAGGAGTAAGGACCAGTGGAGAAAAGAACCCTGGAGGCAGGGCTGTGTACTGTCTGACGTGAACCCCAATTTGAGAGCAGGTCTTTGTCACGGTCCACTCAGGGACTCGTGATGATTTGTTTACCTTGATCTGGAAGCGCAAAATTAAGGCAGCCGAAATGCCAAGGGGTTATAATTCAATCAAAGAGAAACTTTATTATTTTTGCCCGTAAAGCGGCACGCGATAGAGTGGAGAAAAGGGGAGGAAAAGGAGGAAAGAGGATTATAGCTACCACCACGGATCCAGAGGCGTCCCTACGGTCCCAGGCTCCGAGCAGCGTCCTGCCGGTCCTCAGTTGAGACTTGTTGTCACGACGGGCGATCTGTGATCCAGAGGTGGGGAGATTTCTCTCCGCTGGGGTTCGGTTAGGAACCATCTTTTATGCTACAGCATCTATTCAACTTTTTCTTAGCTGTTACTTGCAGTCCTTGGTCACGGCGACTGCTCGTTCCAGGCAGTGCCTACATCTCGGATCATTGCTCCTTGGTCTTTCTCCGAGTTCCTGATGGCGATGTTGAGACAAGTACTGTTCTTCGGACCGAGACAAATACTGTTCCTCGGACCGACTCTTACACCACCCCGTGGCTCAACATTGTTATCAGGACTCTGTGGCGGCAGCACAAGCCTCAGAGAGAGAGAGGTTAAAGGGAGGAAAATAGGGAAATGGAGGGAGTCTATCACGCAACCCGCTTTGTGTTGATGAAACTGAGAGGGATGTCTACATTGGAGGGAACATTGAACAGGTCGTGTGCATTAAGTACAGCTGTTAAACGCGTCAATCGCTTTACCATTCTCCAATTCAAAACATACAATACCATAGATAAAACAAAGCAGATCACGACCAACATCAAGAGAACAACAATGGGGTGACACAGCTTGTTCAGGATGCCTGTAGCAGTAGGTGACCACCCGAAAAGTGTGTCCCACCATTTATGTTCTGCGTCCTTTTCTACTCTTTTCAACACACGGTGAACCTCCTCTACATCGTGGTGAACCGTTATCAAGGTTTTCTGTCCATTTATTTGGATCTCTTCCAAGATCTTCATCAAGTCTTGATGCTGCAACAATTGCCTTACTAAGGAGAGGTTCATTCCAATCGGAGTAGGCAATAGCTCATGGAACAGCGTATAAGTAGATTGTAGGAACTGGTGAGATATCACCCGTGCTAAGTAAGAAAAATCACATCCAATAATTTTGACAAAATTACAAATACAAAAATTTGAATGATTTCCATTATTTACTGTCACTGTATCTACTAATAGGGAGCTACAAGCAGTTCTCAAGCACACACAGCCTTTGCCAACACATACCAGTACTGTCTTCTGATCATCAGGGAGAACTTCAAAATGACAGACATTTTGTTCAGTGTCCAGACAAATGTCTTGAGCACTGATTTTATCGTCTTCACAAATGAATCCTGGTTGTTCTCGCACAATGCAAGATTCTAGATTTACGGTTTGCCATTTTTCATTCATTTTTCGGGCCCATACTCCATGCTCGAAAGGATAGAGTACAGCTCCATTGGGATTCAACCCTAATGCAATGATGGGATGGATTATAGATATAGAAGCATTACAGATTGTTAACACAAACGTTGTGGCCGTATTGGTAACAGGATTATATGTAAAATTTACCAGAGTCCACCAGGATTGGAGTTCTCTTTCAAATTCAGTGGCCTTGTCCCAGACAATTTTCCGAATTTCAGTGGGGAAAGTACCTTCTTCACCCTCTCTTTTGATCGAGGCAGCAACAGATTGCATCCACAGTTGTGCCTGAAGACAACTGAGAGCCAAAGAGAGATTGTTTTGGACCACACCAAGTGCACCTATACTCAATTCGTGGTCCTTTCCATTCACCTTTTCCCATTTTGGCAGCACTTTTGATAGCAGCCACTGGTTAGTTCCCAAAGCTGATAGGGAAGATTGCAAAGGCAGTTGCAATTTTGTGAAATCACTGGTTGTGGTGGCCAATTTGTTCATCAGAATTTCTGAGTCCATACTGTTTAACACTCCCAATCCTGTTCCCAATACGCCAGTGAGGTCTCTCTGTGTTCGTGTCTTGGAAGATAACTGTCTCTGCAGCCGTGTTGTCCACCCCTCGAAAGAAGTCCTTAGGAATGGAGAGCAGGCTGGCTGGATCTCAGAAACATTAGTTTGCATTAGTAATTCAACTCATTTAAGAGATCATTCTGGGTTGAACAACATTTGTTGTTGGCCTATATTTTTGGTCACATAGGGTCCAATTTCAAAAATTTTTGGATCGGGTACAGCTATTGGTTTGGTGGTAGGTGTCATGACCTCTGTCTTGGGCTCCCCCCAGTATACCGGAGGTTTAGTGACAGCCTTTATTTGGAACTTAAGGCCTAACATATCTGATTGGTTGGCCGGATTGTTTTGCCAGTTACACACTACCTGAACGGGATTTGTTAAAGTGAAATTGTACCAGCAATCTGTTTCTTCATCCGTACAGGACTTGGTTATTTCAACGTTGCTGGTACTTGGATCCCATGTGGTATAATTACCAATATATTTTTGGCAACAACACAGGGTGAGAGAGTTTTGTTTATCACATTTCCACTCGGCAGTAGGACAGAGTTTTGCTGAGATATGAGGGTGAATTTTAACTCTCAGATTTGGGTCAAAGAGATTTCCAGAAACTGTAATTGAAGAGGCTTTCTCATGGTCAAGTCCTTCCACTTTTCTGCATCCTACCTGTATTCTCTCTCCAACTGTTCCTGTCAGGGCTCTCACCCAATTTTTCCTGTCCCACTCCCATTCAGTTAAACGATACACCTCAGCGTCATGTATCACTACAGTAGCCAAATTTAAGCGGTCTCTGGGGTACTGTCCTAGGAAACGAGTGTATTTAACAATAGCTTCAGACCAAGGCCATTTGGCATGTCTCTGGTTATGGGTAAGTGGAAAGATACAAAAAGGTATTAGCAATCCAATTATGCCATAAGTCATTCCGAAATTTTTAGGCCTCGAACTTTGATTTATAAATGCATCAAGTTATTCTCGGCGTCCCTCGGAGCTCTTCTGCAAAAAGAAAACAAACAGGGCTTGCCTCCTTGAGGCAGGTATTTAAAATGATGGGATTATCCAGCGGGTATTTATCCGATGTTCTTTGCCCAGGGCATCGGAAGCCACCCACGCATTTGCGTTCAAAGGAGTCTTCAGTACCAATGGTACGCTTCCTACAGTAGGAAGTTCCACCAGGACTGGTTGTCCTGGGCAACGGGCTGAGCTCTTGGAATCATTTGGTCCCTTTAATGAGGGAATCAAGGAGGGGGCCTTTGGGCAAAAGGCAGTGATTTTGGGGCGCCCGTTTACCCCCCACCGGTCATTTACACCTGTAATCGCTTGCCACAGACGGGCATCCCAATTACCTTCATGAGGTTTCAGAAGTCGTTTTAAGAGACCGTTAGTTCTCTCTGCTACTCCATTGGCTTGTGGGTAATACGGGCTGTGAAAAGTCCATTTAATTCCCTCATTTCGCGCCCAAAACACGCTGCAAGTCCTTTTTTGACTCAGGCATTTTGATCTGATCTAAGGAGGCCAGGGTGTCTGGTGGGATGCAAGTCATCCCTCCTTTCCACCAGATTCCCAGGAATTTTACTTCTTGTGAGGGCTTTTGGACCTTTTCTGGAGGAATTTGTAAACCTAATTTCTCCAAATATGAAATTATATTCTGTTGGGTTGCCCCCACTTCATCTATTTCCTTCCCTCCCACGGGAATATCATCAATGTACTGATAGACCTCCACGCCTTCGGGTTTGGGTATTTTTTCTAGCTCCTGGGCTAAAGCGTGATGGGCCAACGTGGGAGAATGTTTGTACCCCTGGGGAAGTCGGGTGAAAGTATATTGCTGCCCCTCCCATGTGAAAGCAAAGCGATCTCTGTCTTCTGATCGTAATGGTATCATGAAAAACATGTCTTTGACATCTATTGTGGCCATAATTGGGTGAGCTTTCTCCTGAATTATGGTTATTAATTCAGCCAGAATGGGGACTGCGGCGGTTAAAGGATCAGTGTTAGCGTTTAACCGCCGAAAATCTATTGTGAGTCGCCACTTCCCATTGGGCTTCCTCACTGGCCACACTGGAGAGTTAAAAGCAGAATGGGTATTTATCACCACTCCCTGCTCTCGCATTTCTTGCATTACTGGCTTGATGCCTTCCTTGGCACCCAGGGGAAGGGGGTATTGTTTAACATTTGTAACTTGGCTGAATGGAAGTGGGGGTGCTGCTTGAAGTAGTCTTACATGCAGCTGGGGTGTACCAAAGGTCCACAGCATTCCTTCTGAATCCTCCCACTGCTTTCCCTTAAGGGTGTCCATACCTAGCAGGCTGTTTGGAATGTTTCCGATCGCCATTTTAACGGTGACCGTACTCTCGTCGCCCAGGTAATGTCAATTTTACCCAGGCCATTTGCATGACTTCTGTGGACCCTAAGGCATTGAGGACACAAAAGCGCCGCCTCGAGGGAAAAACCCCACTCCTTTCAGCATCTCTTTCACTCAACGCAGAGATCTGTGCACCGGTATCAGTTAAAAATGTCACAAGTGCACGCTTGGGACCCACTATAGCTGTGATTAACAGATCCCCCCCTTCTGTATGTGTGAGCTGTCGGATATAAATCCATCCTCCATTCCCCCGCCCACTGATAGGGAATGGAGGTTCTAGTTTCCCTGTTCCTTGGTAGGGGGAGGGGGAGCTGAGGGTGTAACAGGTAGGATCTCCTTTGTGTTTGGGGATGGTTCTTTTGGAGTGTGCCACTTGGATACCAGTTTACTCAATTTATCCAAGGGTAATCCCTCCATTATATCTCTGGGAATTCCCTTTTTAATTCCCAGGAGCCACCATCGCTGTCGGGCTCTAGGCTGTTCTCCCCTTCCTGCTCTAATGTATGCTTGCCCCTTTTTTGGAGCGCCGACACTGACAGCAGCGTCGGTAGTGGAGGGCAGATTCCTAACTTCTACCTGGCGAATTCCCCTTGACCTTTCTGCTGGAATTCTTACAGGGCCATATCTCCTATTATAGTCTATCAATTCTTGTGCTACTTCCCCCCAAGTCCACACTTTTCTAGTATTCGAATGGGGGGGTGATTTTGGAGCATGGGTGAAAAGTGAATCCATGGTAGTATCATTGTCATCATTCTGGCCCCTCATGAAGCCTTCCAGCCTTTCCACTGGGCTCATTTGTGCAATTGTCTTTTGCAGGTTAATTCCTGCAGGTCTGAGTGATTCTGGAAGTCCCCTGATCAAGGGAGTCATTAAGTCAGGATGCACTGGCAACATGATAGGTGATTCGCATCCAGGAATCAATTTTCTTTCGCGTAACATTTGCAAACAGGCTGCTTTATGTACACTTTCTAACAATTGGTCAGGCGTGCTAATGATTGCCAGGGGATCTCCTCTGTCCAGAGGGTTTAACCCTCCAGCCCAATAAGCAGCTCGCTGGGTTAGGGACCATGGGGCACGCCTGTCATTAGTTGTCAAGAAAACTTCACATCCCCAATAACCAGCAGCTTCCTTTTCACTCATCTGGATTTGGTCTCCTCCTGTTAGAGATACGCGCCACACGTACTCTATTTCTGATTCCTTGGGGAGACGCCCATACTCCTTCTTTAGCTTGGCCAGCTCGGTGGCAGTGTAAGGTATCTGCTTAGTCGTAATCTGAGGATCTGTATCCTCGTCATTTACATAAAAATATTCAGTTTTCACTAAGGGTCTCACGTGTGGATGCTCTTTATAACGTTCTTTTGCCTCCTCCAACTCCTTTTGAGGATAACTTTGGTTTACTTGTCGGATACTTTTCTCCTCCGACTCCAATTGTTGCTGCAAGTGTTCCACCAAATTCTCAAGGGATTCTGTGTTCCTCAAATATTCGTCCCTTAGTGATTTTAAGGAGAGGTTCTCTTCTCTTAAGAAGATGTTTTCCCCTCTTTCTTTCTCCAGTTGTTGCTGCAGACTTTTGACCAAATTTTCAAGGGATTCTATAATTTTGGTTTCATTACTACGATGCCTGAGGCCATCTTCAATCGCTGCCACCAGGCTGGCTCCTAAAACAGCACAAACTGTAGCTCTGCCCTTATCTAATCTAAACTTAGACTGAGTCTGCAGAGAAATCACTCGGTCCGCTACACTCTGTAAATTCGACCAATTATCACGTGCGCAGTCTTCTCCGGGTACGGAGGGTCGAGCCCCGTATTTTGCCAAAAATGAGTAAAACAAGTCTCGACCTTTCACGGACCGAGAGTCTTGGTTCTCAGAGTTTTTAGTCATTCTTACTCCGAAGGGACCAAATCCACGTCGGGAAGGCTCAACTTAGTTACACAAAACACACAGTCACTGCTGGGTCGCCCTTCTCTTTCCCGAGTGGTTGAAGGGGCCAAAAATCTGCTATGGGAAGGCTCCACTTAGTTACACAAACACACACGATTGCCCCTTCACTTTCCCTAGCAGACAATTCTCATCAACATGAGAGCAACACCCCTTTTGCACTTTGAGATCTTTTTGGTTTGATTCCGAGAGACAGAGCCCTCAACTTGAGTTTGGAGTGCTCTACACCAAGGCGTGTGCGGTGTGTGGGAAATCTGAGTTGCCCCCCTTGTTTTCTGGACACCTCTCACCTGCCAGGTGTAGGGCCAGGTGCGGCTGGAGCAAAATGTCCTTCCCCTGTTACAGACCACACAGTACCTGCACTCCTCTGTTTCTCAGAATCCTGTCCGTGACGCCAATTTAATGTCACGGTCCACTCAGGGACTCGTGATGATTCGTTTACCTTGATCTGGAAGCGCAAAATTAAGACAGCCGAAATGCCAAGGGGTTATAATTCAATCAAAGAGAAACTTTATTATTTTTGCCCGTAAAGCGGCACGCGATAGAGTGGAGAAAAGGGAAGGAAAAGGAGGAAAGAGGATTATAGCTACCACCACGGATCCAGAGGCGTCCCTACGGTCCCAGGCTCCGAGCAGCGTCCTGCCGGTCCTCAGTTGAGACTTGTTGTCACGACGGGCGATCTGTGATCCAGAGGTGGGGAGATTTCTCTCCGCTGGGGTTCGGTTAGGAACCATCTTTTATGCTACAGCATCTATTCAACTTTTTCTTAGCTGTTACTTGCAGTCCTTGGTCACGGCGACTGCTCGTTCCAGGCAGTGCCTACATCTCGGGTCATTGCTCCTTGGTCTTTCTCCGAGTTCCTGATGGCGATGATGAGACAAGTACTGTTCTTCGGACCGAGACAAATACTGTTCCTCGGACCGACTCTTACAGTCTTCGAGACTGGCAACCGGAGAAAAAACCATGTCACTCTAAACTGGCTATAATATTATACATCTTACAAATATGGTATAATCAGGTTGAGGGAAGCGAACACCAACCATTCAGGTGGAGTGTAATTAGATGGAAAGATCAGAGAGTAGTCAGAACTGTTGTCACGTCTGGAGACCCGAGTTTTTCCGTAACATTATGTGAACTTGTGCCCATAGAGCCTTGTTTAAACCTTATAGGGTTTTATTTTTGCCCCAGCGCACACCCAGGGAAAAGTTATTGTAATTCTCCTAATGCATATTATTGTGCATACTGGGGCTGTGAAACTGTCGCATCGGATTGGACCCCAGGAGAGGGACAAGATCGCTTTATATCAGTAAAATGGGGCCCCTTCGGCTGTACAGCTCCCAAGAGAGATTGGAGTGGTAGTGTTGCACGAGAAGGAAGCTGTAAATTTATATATATATCAATATTATTAACCCTGCGGACCCCACTTGGTTAATGGGAAAAACTTGGGGCATGGGATATTATGAGCCCGGAGCAGACAGAGGAGGACTCCTGGTGATAAAGAAGGAGAGCGTGCTGAACGACCCAGAACCAAGAGGCCCCAATCCAGTGATCAGTGATATAGATGGCACTCTAAGAGGAGAGACTGTCCCTAACACAACCGAAACCCTCTCTCGAAATATCACTGAAACCCTATCAGAATCTGATTCAGAACCCATGAATTTACCAGGACATCCTATAAGGAAATTATTAAACACTACGTACCAATTTTTAAATACCACCAACCCTAATTTGACTCAGCATTGTTGGTTGTGCTTTCATGCCAGGCCTCCATTTTATGAAGCAATAGGGGTCCCCCTAAAGTCGAAAAAATTAATGGGTCAAATGCAGCACAATGCTTATGGGAAAGTCAAAACCAGGGTCCGATAATGCAATACGTGACTGGAAAAGGTAAATGTGTAGGAACTGTTCCCCCAAGTAAGACCCATCTATGTACAGAAAAGATCTCCCTAAAAGGGAAACCTTCAGCTGACTGGTTATTACCAGCAAGAAATACCAAATGGGTTTGTTCAAAAACGGGAATTACACCATGTTTGTCGCTAAAAGTATTTAATGAAAGTGCGGAATATTGCATCCAAGTGATAATAATTCCCCGAATAATATATCACCCTGAGGATTTTGTATACGATTATTGAACTACTCAAAGCCATCATATCCAAAAGCGAGAACCTCTCACTGCACTAACTATAGCCACCTTAACGACAGTGGCTGCGGCAGGAGCAGGGACAGGGATAACATCACTGGTATGGCAGAACGATGGATTTAAAGCCCTAAGAACAGCCGTGGACGAGGATGTGGCGCGATTTGAAAAAGGAATAACCGCGCTAGAAAAGTCAGTAAGGTCATTGTCGGAAGTGGTATTACAAAAGAGAAGGGGGCTAGACACGCTGCTTTTAAAACAAGGAGGGCTGTGTGCGGCCTTGGGAGAAGAATGCTGTGTCTACGTGGATCATACTGGCATAGTGCGAGATGCTATGGCGAAAGTGAGGGAAGGACTCGAGAAAAGGAAAAGAGAAAGAGAAGCACAACAGAATTGGTATGAAAAATGGTTCAATTACTCCCCATGGTTAACCACGTTACTCTCTACTATAGCCGGGCCAATATTACTTTTAATCGCTGGGCTTACATTCGGGCCATGTATTTTTAACTAATTAATAAGCATTGTAAAGAATCGATCAGAAGCTGCACATTTAATGCTTATCCGCGCTAGGTATGAACCTATTGCAGGAGAGGAAGAGGTAGTGGGTGATGCTTTTGCATTCAGTCACCAAGAACTGCAGTGGTTTACTGAACAAAATGCAGAAAAACAGAAAAAGGGGGGATTGTGAAAGATAAAGGTTTGTTCATTAAACCGTTCAGCATAAACCGTTCAGCATAAGCAAGGAGGAGCCCAGGCCCAACTAACTTACTTAGCATAAGTAAAGAAGAGCCTGGAGCCTAAAGAATGTGTAAAGTGAGGAAATACTTTCCCGGATGAGCACCCGGAACCGCTGAACAATGGAAATTTACCCCACAACGCAATGTGGCATTGAGACAGTGGACTACCAGACCCAAGACAACGCTATAAAAAGGCAGAAGAAAAAGAAGAGGGCGCGGTCGTTGGCGGAGCGAAGACTTCCCGGCTGCTCAGCGCTGTTTTGTTTATTGCCTGCTTGCTAAATAAATTTGATTGGCTTTAATTGAGCTGGTTCCAGTCAATTATTGGAACGCATTTTAGGACATGATTTCTGTTTTTTCTTCTGTAAGCGTCGGAGTCTCCTATTTTTGGTACATCGCTGCCCTTTTAAGCACTGGCGACGGAGCACCCTCGTATTCTGGACACATTTGGACTTCAACCAGAACTTGCGAGTGCCCTGGGGTCCAGAAGCTCTCCTCTTCAGGGCAAGGCGGCGCCTTTTGCAGGGCCGAGGACAGTCCGGGGGGGTGGGGGCTTTCCTTTTCAGGATGTTCTGGAACATCCTATAGAGCTGGTGAGTGCCCTGGGGTCCAGAAGCTCTCCTCTTCAGGGCAAGGCGGCGCCTCTTGCAGGGCCGAGGACAGTCCGGGGGGGTGGGGGCTTTCCTTTTCAGGATGTTCTGGAACATCCTATAGAGCTGGTGAGTGCCCTGGGGTCCAGAAGCTCTCCTCTTCAGGGCAAGGCGGCGCCTCTTGCAGGGCCGAGGACAGTCCGGGGGGGTGGGGGCTTTCCTTTTCAGGATGTTCTGGAACATCCTATAGAGCTGGTGAGTGCCCTGGGGTCCAGAAGCTCTCCTCTTCAGGGCAAGGCGGCGCCTCTTGCAGGGCCGAGGACAGTCCGGGGGGGTGGGGGCTTTCCTTTTCAGGATGTTCTCGAACTTCCTATAGAGCTGGTGGGTGTCCTGAAGGCTGGGTTCCCTCCACTCAGGGGCATACCAGGGCCTCTTGCAGGGCTGAGGGTGGCCCTGGTGGCTGTGAGCTTTCCTCTTCGGGGCACGACGGGGTGTCCCAGGCAAGTAGTCCCTGTCCCGGCCGGGAGCCGAGGGGTAGCAGCCCTGGTCAGAGGGACCTGTCACCATCGCTGCCTTCCCTGGCTGCTTCCAGGGCATGGATTGGGGACAGGCAGGATCCCTGTGGAGAGTCGCCACAGGGCTGTTCTCCTCCCCAGGAGCACTCGAGTGCACCAACCTCTGGGCCTCATCTCTGCACCGCTGCACGATGATCGTGGTGAGGCCATGGACCAGCTCTTCCGTGTGTGTCTGGACGATGGGCTGCAGTATCTGGACCAGGACCTTGGCATCTGGACCATGGACGCACAGGACATGCAGGATGCTGCTTTCTACACACCCTGCTGTCCACCACCGGGCCCCACATATTGTCTGCAGCTCCTGGCGCAGCCAGGGCAGCACGAGATCCAGGAGATGCTGGTGTTTTCGAAAGAGTTCTGCCCAGACCTCAAACAGGAGGCCGCCCACAGATCCTGGCTGCAGAGCCCCCTCCTCAGCAGGGGACAGTGTCCCCTGCAGAGAGCGCAGACGGGGCGCCATGAGGTCCTGGGGGTTGCTTTTGGCCGAGCGGCTGGGAGAACATCCTGCCTGGCCGCTGGCATCTGGCAAGTCTTTGGCGCCTGGGGTTTTAAACTTTGCAAAGACATCCTCCACTTCCACAAAGAACCCGATACCCTGTATGGGTGCAGCACAGAGTGGGCACTCTGGGTTCCGCTGTGCCCAGAGGATGATGCAGCCCAGGCAGAACTGGTGTTTGCAGGGCTTCACAAAGCCAGCGCCCTTCCAAGCATTGCAACAGATGGTGCAGATCCATTCTGCTTCCAAGGACATGTTTCACTCTGCTGTGGGCGGAGCTGAGGATGAGAAGCTGCTCTGCATTGCTGGCACTGGCACTATCAAAGGCTGTTGTGTGCTGTCAAATGGAGAGAGGCCACGGTGCCTCGCTGTCCAGGGGAGGGCAGGGGAGTAAGAAATGTCAGGCCCCTCAAGAAGGACACCCTCCCTACTCCACGAGATAATCACCCCATGGCTGTGAAAGATAAAGGTTTGTTCATTAAACCGTTTAGCATAAACCATTTTAGCTTAAACTGCTTAGCATAAGTAAAGAAGGAGCCAACGCCCAACTAACTTGCTTAGCATAAGTAAAGAAGAGCCTGGGGCCTAAAGAATGTGTAAAGTGAGGAAAGGTTTAACTATAGGGTTCAAGTTACTCAGCTGGATGAGCACCCGGAACCGCTGAATAATGGAAATTTACCCCACAACGCAACGTGGCATTAAGACAGTGGACTACCAGACCCAAGACAACGCTATAAAAAGGCAGAAGAAAAAGAAGAGAGTGCGGTCGTTGGCGGAGCGAAGACTCCCCGGCCGCCCAGCGCTGTTTTGTTTATTGCCTGCTTGCTAAATAAATTTCATTGGCTTTAATTGAGCTGGTTCCAGTCAATTATTGGAACGCATTTTATGACAAATTGGTGCCGTGACTCGGATCGAGGCTACCTGGAGTGGATCCCGGGTAAAGGGGGGCGCCCCGCTGTGAAGCAGCCCTTACTCAGACGGACCCATCCAGCCCTCGACCCGATGAACCTAAATTTGGGCAATAAACAAATGAACTCCAGGAATCCCATAATCTTTGTGCACGAAGCCCCGGACGAAGACGCTTGGGACGCGTGAGTACAGGCCGGTTATCCGTTCGGTTGGGATTGGGTATCCCGAGGTGTGCCGTGTGACACGTCCAATTGTGGGCGAAGCGAGTGCGGACCCCCTAGTAGTGCGGTTCCCAAATCCCGCCGAGGGACTGGGCCACGAGCGGGGGGAAGCGTGTGTGTGTGTGATTGAAGGCACCTCGGAAGATGGGACAAAGGAAAAGCAAGCCCTTTGGTCCCATGGGGCGGGAGGAGAAGGTGAGTCTCCCCAAGATCCCCCCAGACAGCCCCTTTGGGTTAATGATAACCTATTGGGATGATTACCCCTCAAGAAGAGGAAAAAGTAAAGTAAAAATGATACACAGGAGATCATTTGGATTGGCCAGTTTTTGGCTCATTTGAGGATTGGATTTGTCAGGTATTAAATATATATGTTAACTCGAAAGAACCGTTTAAATTGGAGGAAAGTGAGTATGCGGCTCTCTGGATAGTAGCCGAAACAAGAACTGGGTTGTTCCCCTTAAGGGAAAAGGGAGAACTAAAACGAAGACGACAGAAAGAGGAGAAAATACCTGTATTACCCCCCGCTTACGTCCCACCCGCACCCAATACCCCTCCCATACCGCCCCCGGATCCAGTCCCGGAGGCTACAGCCCCCGAACTTCCCCCAGAATCCGATCAGCCCCCAGAAAATATGGAGTGTGGAAAAAGAATTACTAGAAGTCAAACAAGAACAATGCAGGAACCTCCGCAACTATATCCGCTAAGAGAGGTGGCAATGGGAGGTCCCGTTCCTGGGGTAGGATACGTCGCCGTCCCCCTTAACTCAGGGGACGTGTGGGAGTTTAAAAAGGAAATGGCAAGCCTGCTAGGCGATCCCCCAGGGGTCGCTGAAAGACTGGATCAGTTCCTCGGCCCCAACATTTACACCTGGGATGAGATCCAGTCCATTATGGGAATATTGTTTACTGTAGAAGAAAGAGGAATGATAGGGCGGGCCGGAATGAGATTATGGGATCAGCAGCACCAACAAGGACCGCCAGCAGATGTTAAATGGCCATTACAAAGGCCTAATTGAGATAATCAGAATCCAGTACATTGGATTGAAATGCAAGATTTGAGAAATATTATAATCCAGGGAATTAGGGAATCAGTTCCCAGAGGGCAGAACATCAGTAAGGCCCTTAATGAGCAGCAGAAAAAGGATGAAACACCTACAGAATGGTTAGAAAGGTTGAGAAGAACTTGCAGTTGTATTCAGGAATAGACCCCAATACCCCTGGGGGAGAGGCTCTATTGAAAACGCAGTTTGTGGCTAAATCATGGCAAGACATCGAAGGAAATGAGAAAAAAAAAAATGAAGATTGGCAAGACCGTGGACTAGATGAACTTTTGAGGGAAGCCCAAAAGGTGTATGTTAGGAGGGAGGAAGAAACACATAAAAGGCAAGTAAGAATGATGGTAGCTGTGGTGCGAGAAGGACAGAAGGCAGTCCCATCCCGGAGGGGAAACATCTCTTCCCGCTGGGACATGGGGAACAGGGGACGAGAAAAATCGGTGGAAGGAAAGAAATGGACGTGTTTTTATTGCGGAAAGCCAGGACACATGAGAAAGGAATGTCGGCAACGAATGAAAGATGAGAGAATGTTTAAAGAAGATTAGAGGGGTCAAGGGCTCTGTTTGCTGGGGACCAGGAACTTTACAGAGCCCTTGATAAAATTAAAGCAACAAGTAGTTGAGTTCCTAGTGGACTCAGGAGCGGAAAGATCTACCGTCCAGAGGTTACCTCCAGGATGCAAAACATCCTCAAATAAAGTACAAGTGATTGGAGCTAAGGGTGAACCTTTTGAGGTTCCCGTAATTAAAAATGTATTATTGGAAACAGACTCTAAAATGGAGGTGGGATCTTTATTGTTAGTACCAGAGGCAGATTATAACCTCTTGGAAAGGGACTTAATGATAGAATTGGGAATTAGTTTAGAGACAACAAAGGACCAGATACATATTAAATTATGCCCCTTGAGGGCTGTAGATGAGAGGGAAATAAACCCAAAAGTGTGGTATACTCCGGAAACTGTCGGGAAGTTGGACATTGACGCGTTTGCAATCACTATATGAAATCCGGAGATACCAGTTCGGATAAAACAATATCCCTTATCTGAAGAAGGAAGACGGGGATTGAAACCTGAGATCGACAGGCTGATTAAGCAGGGATTGTTAGAACCCTGTATGTCCCCATATAACACACCCATCCTACCTGTAAAGAAATCAGATGGGAAGTATCGTCTAGTGCATGATTTGGGAGAAATTAACAAGAGGACGGTGGCCAGACTCCCTGTAGTGGCCAATCCACACCCACTATTGAGCCAATTAGGACCAGATGATCAGTGGTATAGTGTCATAGATTTAAAAGATGCCTTTTGGGCTTGCCCCCTTAGGGCAGATTGTCGAGATTATTTTGCATTTGAATGGGAGGATAAAAGAACAGTTGACTAAGTTGATGTATGAAACAAAAATGTCATGGATAAAATGTCTTCCCCTAGTCCTGTTCAACATAAGAACTCAGCCCCGGGCGAACACAGGGCTTTCCCCTTTTGAGGGTTGATACCCTGTATAAAGCATCCGTGGTAAGATCACGAGTGCTGGGTCATTTGTAGATGTGTCAGATGTGAAGATACTTGGGTTTGTATTGCAACAAGAAGACAACCTTGTTGTAGTGACTGTAGGCGTTTTGGGGGAGGTCGTGGCCACTGGTATAAGGCAGACGTAGAAAAACTGTTTTGTGGTTGGGAACTGTACCTTCCTATACATCAAGAATTTAGAACTGTTCACTGGGAAAGAGCTATTAGCAAATGTGTTAAAGATTCATGGGAAGAAGTCAGTGAAAGAGTGGGAGGAGTTTTTGCCTCGAGAAGAAAGAGAGACTTTAAGTTGCCTTGGTGAACCTTCCCGGATAGGGAACACGAAATAACTGGAGCCTCCTGAAGAGTACTCTTGCTGCCGAGAAGATGAATATCCCTGGGGCTCGCAGCACTCGAGTCGCCAAGCGGAGGCAGAGGAGTAAGAACCAGTGGAGGGAAAAATTCTGGGGACAGAGTTATGCACTGTCCAACGCTAACCCTAATCCGGGAATAAATTTTGTAAACTGGCAACCGAGGCAAAAGACGCGTCGCTCTAGACTGACCATGATACTATACATCTTGGGAATGTGGTGTAGTCAGATTGAAGGAAGCCCCCACCAACCATTTAAATAGAGCCTGATTAGGTGGGAAGATCAACACATAATCCAAACTATTGCCACTCCTGGAACTCCCAGTTTTACACCTACCTTGTGTCAGATTGTGTACATAAATTTTTGCAAAAATGCGAATCTAGCCAACGCAAAAGGATTCTATTTTTTGCCCAGGCTCCAACCCAGAGCGAAGTTATTGTAATAGTCCTAATCAGTATTATTGTTCATATTGGAGTTGCGAAACCATTGCATCCGCCTGGAAGCCAGAGGCAGGACCTGATAAATTCCTCGAAGTAAGCTGGGGCCCAAGTGGATGCACTCCACCTAAACCAAACTCCAGCGGCGGTATAATTTTAGCCCCCCGTGGAGAGATAAAACCCCAACCTTCTTATGAAAATTGCCATTTTATATATGTAAATGTATCCCAGCCAAACAACCCAGGATGGTTAATAGGGAAACGAGGGGTATGAGATATTGGGAAACAGGCACTAATAGGAGAGGGCTGTGCGTGGCCTTAGGAGAAGAATGTTGTGTCTACATAGATCGCACTAGGCCAGTACGAGACAGTATGGCAAAGGTAAGGGAGAAACTCGAGCGTAAAAACAAACAAAAAAAAACAACAGAAAAAAACAAAAAAAAGAGAGTCACAACAAGGTTGGTATGAAAAATGGTTCAATTACTCCCCATGGTTAACTACGTTACTCTCTACTATAGCCGGGCCAATATTACTTTTAATCGCTGGGTTTACATTCGGGCCATGTATTTTTAACAAATTAATAAGCATTGTAAAGAATCGATCAGAAGCTGCACATTTAATGCTTATCCGCGCTAAGTATGAACCTATTGCAGGAGAGGAAGAGGTAGTGGGTGATGCTTTTGTATTCAGTCACCAAGAACTGCAACGGTTTACTGAACAAAATGCAGAAAAACAGAAAAAGGGGGGATTGTGAAAGATAAAGGTTTGTTCATTAAACCGTTCAGAATAAACCGTTTTAGCTTAAACTGCTTAGCATAAGTAAAGAAGGAGCCAACGCCCAACTAACTTGCTTAGCATAAGTAAAGAAGAGCCTGGGGCCTAAAGAATGTGTAAAGTGAGGAAAGGTTTAACTATAGGGTTCAAGTTACTCAGCTGGATGAGCACCCGGAACCGCTGAATAATGGAAATTTACCCCACAACGCAATGTGGCATTGAGACAGTGGACTACCAGACCCAAGACAACGCTATAAAAAGGCAGAAGAAAAAGAAGAGGGCGCGGTCGTTGGCGGAGCGAAGACTCCCCGGCCGCCCAGCGCTGTTTTGTTTATTGCCTGCTTGCTAAATAAATTTCATTTGCTTTAATTGAGCTGGTTCCTGTCAATTATTGGAACGCATTTTATGACAATGGCCACCCCACGGGAAGGTTACCCCACAGAGCTCACCGCTGCTGCTGCAAGTGGCCTCACGGTACCCGGCGGCCTGAGCCAGGCAGGGCCGGGGAAACTCGAGACGACTCCGGGATGGGACCACGAGGTGCCAGCGGCAGCCCCAAAGCCCCACCCAGCACCAGAAACCTGGCTCGACCCTCCAGACCTCGCACGCAGGTGCGGCAGGACTGGAGGTACGAGCCAGACTGAGCCAGGCTCTGCTGTCACCCAGAGACCAGCAGCCAGGGGCGTGAGGTCACAATCCATGCCTCGCTGATGTCACAGTCCACCGCTCGGCGATGCCATGGCAACGCTTACACCCCTGCAGGTGCATGGCAACAGGACAACCAAGAAAACATTGCTCATTGTTTGCATCCTCTACGTTGCCCTGCTGCCCCAGCTCGGTCCCCTGCAGCATCCGTGCCTGCGTGTCCTTTCCCCACCCCTGGCACCTGGCAGAGGTCTCCTGCCAGGGGGAGCGTGGTGGGACCAGCGCAGGGAAACTTCCCATGGTGGGATGATGCCTCCCCCACCTCAGCGTCTTTCCCTGGGCAAAGCCGGCATTGGCAGGGAGGAGCAGGGAAGCAAATGGCCAACCCTGGGGGAGTCTCCCACCCTGCTGGGCTGGGCCCCCCGCCGGCACGGGGAAGCCTCCATTGCATTTTGCTCCAGCCCCATCCACTCCCCCTGGCACAGAGATCCCGTGCCAGGTGTATTCATAACGCTTCTCCTCTGCGTCAGAGGCAGAGGCAAACACATCCCAGCGTTCCAGGCCAGTCTCGGCACCGTGACTTTGCCAGCTTTGTTTTCTGGTCAGAGCTTTTCCTCCCTGCAGCCCCGCGGGACGGGGGGCGATGGGTGCGACAATGAGTTGCTCTGTTTGTTGGCTGCACCAGAATGGAGAGATGGGACTTGGGGATGGGGCGATGGCTGGTAGGGGTACAGTTAAGGGGTGTGATCTGGGGTGGGGATCCCTCTCCAGAGGCACCTGGCACGAGCTGTAACCTGAGAATGAAGGAAAGAGTCACTGGAGCCGTCAGTCGGGCCTTGCATTCTCAGCAGGTCCCAGGTCAGGCTGGTTTACGTTGGCCGGCGTGCACAAATCCATTAGAGTCTGAACAATAAACATGAGGCTCTGGAGCCTCAAATGAGGCTTGGGAAGCCAAAACTAATACTTTGGAAAGTAGAATGAGGCTTTGTACACCATACATGTAGCTTTGGGGTCTAAACAGACGCTTTCTGCCAAGGGAATCGAGGCCTTAGACCCTCAAAATGAAACTGTGGGCCCTAAGAAAGGGCTATGGGTAATGAAAGACAGGTTAGGACGCTGTAAGAGTCGGTCTGAAGAACAGTATTTGTCTCGGTCCGAAGAACAGTACTTGTCTCAACATCGCCATCAGGAACTCGGAGAAAGACCAAGGAGCAATGACCCGAGATGTAGGCACTGCCTGGAACAAGCAGTCGCCGTGACCAAGGACTGCAAGTAACAGCTAAGAAAAAGTTGAATAGATGCTGTCCAGAAGATGGATTTCACCTGCTACCTCAGCCAAAGTTACCCCACCTCCTCCTTGACCCAACGCCAACAAGGGAAGAGCATGCTTCGCCAACAAGGGAAGAGCATGCGCCAACAAGGGAAGAAGCTCGCAGAGGGTCTTCCGGTCACCTAGCGGTCACGAGAGGAAGATGAGGTGAGGAAGCAGAAGACCACCGAACACGAGCTGGCGCAGGCGCAGACGAGTTCTGGCAAGCAAAGCGAGAACTTTTGGGGCCTGCGCAGTTCAACCTGGATTGCGAAATGAAGGCGGAGATTGGCCTCAATCCATGGGAGAGAGGAGGTGCGAGGTGCTGCTGCTGAGCATAAAAGATGGTTCCTAACCCAACCCCAGCAGAGAGAGATCTCCCCACCTCTGGATCACAGATCGCCCGTCGTGACAACAAGTCTCGACTGAGGACCGGCAGGATGCTGCTCGGAGCCTGGGACCATAGGGACGCCTCTGGATTCGTGGTGGTAGCTATAATCCGCTCTCCTCCTTTTCCTCCCCTTTTCTCCACTCTGTCTATCGCGTGCCGCTTTACGGGCAAAAATAATAAAGTTTCTCTTTGATTGAATTATAACCCCTTGGCATTTCGGTTGCCTTAATTTTGCGCTTCGAGATCAAGGTAAACGAATCATCACGAGTCCCCGAGTGGACCGTGACATACGCTAGAAATGATAATTTCAGCCTTAAACTTGATGCTTTGGGCATTAAAAGGTGTGGGTGAGGTGCTACAAATGATGCCTTCAACCCTGAGAATGGGGGGAACCTCTTGGTTACCTGTGGCCCTAAGCCATGGAGCTCCGGTCCCTAAAAAAGGGCTTTGGGCAGTTCAGTGGAGGCTTAGAGCTGTAAAAGAGGAGTTTGGCTCCTTTAAATGAGAGTTCAGACCCTCAGCTCGGGGGTTTGGGTTCTACAAATGGGGCTTTGAACCCTGACATCAGGTTTTGTGCCCTAAGGTCATGCTTTGGTACAAAACACAAAGGCCTTGCCCCCTGAAAACAGGTCTTTTGAGCTGAAAAGGAGGCTTTGGACCCTCCGGGTTTTGGACTGAAAGGTAAAAATGAGGCGTTGGTCCTGAAAAGGAGGCTTTGGAAGGAAAAATGAGGTTTTACACTCTATCAATACGACTTTGGCCTCTAAACCTGAAGCTCTGGACGTCCCAAATGAGACTCTGAGTCTTAAAAACGGTGCTCTGGGCCTTTAAAATGAGTCTTTGAACCTCAGAAGTGCAGGTTTGAAACTTAAACGTGTGCTTGTAGCCTCCGAACCGGGCTTGGGGACCGAAAAGGGACGCTTTCAAGCCTAGAATCAAAGTCTGGATCGTGGAAATGAGGCTGGGAGATGAAGTGACCAGGGTCAGGGTGCACAAAGCCCCATCCAACCTGGCCTTGAACACCTCCAGGGATGGGGCAGCCCCGGCTTTTGTGGGCACCCTGTGCCAGGGCCTCCCCACCCTCACAGCAAAACATTTCTCCCTAAGATGTCATCTCAGTCTGCCCTCTTTCAGCTCAAACCCGTTCCCCTCATCCTGTCCCTGCACTCCCCCATCAAGAGCCCCCGCCCAGCTTTCCTGCAGCCCCTTTCGGTACTGGGAGCCTGCTCTAAGGTCTCCCCGCAGCCTTCTCTTCTCCAGGCTGAACAACCCCAGCTCTCGCAGCCTGTCCTGGTGCAGGAGCTGCTGCAGCCCTCGCATCATCTCCGTGGCCTCCTCTGGCCTCGCTGCAACAGCTCCAGGTCCTTCCTGTGCTCAGGACCCCAGAGCTGGACACAGGGCCCCAGGTGGGGTCTCTCCAGAGCGGAGCAGAGGGGCAGAATCTCCCCCCCGGCACCCCAAGTCCTTCTCCTCAGGGCTGCTCCCAGTCCATTCTCACCCAGACTGGGTTTGTGCTGGGATCACCGTGCCCTCCCCGTGCCAAGGGCTCTGAGCTGCCCCGTGTCCCTGTGTTCCCGTTCCCAGCCAGAATGAGGGGCACTGGGAATGCGGGCAGGGGGGCAGGAGCGGGGTGACCGCTACTGGGGACACTGGGAATGGGGGTGCGGGCAGGAGCGGGGTGACCGCTACTGGGGACACTGGGAATGAGGGGAGGCAGGAGCCCCCGTTTCTGTTCCCGCCGCCTCTGACTCTTCCCGCGCCCCAGGCGGAGCCGGGATCTGCCCGGCGACGGGTGACGTCCTCGCTTCCTCGGGCTGCCATTAGACGCGTGGCGGCGGCGCAGCCAATGGCGGCGCTTGGGGCTCGAGTCCGGGCGGGCACTTTCCATTTCCGCATCTCACGGGCCCGGAATCTGCCCGGCGACCAAAGACGTCCTCCTGGGCTCAGGCTACCATTGGTCAGATTGCGGCGCCGCAGCCAATGGCGGCGTTCGGGGCGCGGACAGGAGCAGCGACGGGGCCGGGGCTGCTGCTGGGATTGCTGCGGGGCGGGGGCGGAGTGCGGTGAGTTGGGACTGGGACTCCCTGCACCCCCTTTCCTGGGACCATCCCTGCACCCCATCCTTGGGCACCGGGACCCCCCCTGCACGCCATGTCCTGCGCTCTGTGACCCCCTTCCGCACCCCTGTCCTGGAGAACGCCCTGCACCCCATCTGCCAGGACCCCCCTGCAACCCCCTGTTTGGGCACCAGGACCCCCCCTTATGCAGCCCCCACCTTGTCCCTCCTCTTTCCTTGGGCACCAAACTCCCCCTGCACCTCCTTTCCCTCGCTCTGAGATGCCCCCTGCTTCCCCTGTTTTGGTATCAGCACCACCCCTGCACCCCCAGGTCCCGGGCACCAGGACCCCCCCATGCAGCCCCCTCACTGGGGATCCCCCTGGGCCCCGATTCCTGGGCCTCCCAGCTCCTCCACCACGCAGGTGCCTCTTCCCTTGACTCAGAGAACCCTCCTGGAGTCCCATTCCTGCCCCCTCGCCCCTCCCTGGACCCCTCTTGATTTGATACTGTCATAAAATGTGTTCCAAATAATTGACAGGAACCAGTTCAATAAAAGACAATCAAATTCATTTAGCAAGCAGGCAATAAAATTTTTCCGTTCATTCTCTCTACTCTGCCCGAGCTTTGGGGGTGCCAAGGAGTGTGATGCTGCCATTCAGTTCCCAAAGCTGAGAACGTATCACGGGCCACCTTAGATGTGAAGTGGGGGCCCCCAATCAGAATCGATCACTTCCACCACTGGGTATGATTTCCTCTAAAAGTAATTTTACCACCGCTTGTGTGGTGGCTCGAGCCGTGGGGAATGCTTCTACGAAATGGGTTAAATGGTCCACTATCACAAGGAGGTATTTATACCTCCCAACCTTGGGTAATTCAGTAAAGTCCATTTGGACATGTGAAAAAGGTCTATGTGCTAACTCCCTCCCCCCGTGCAGTCTTTCTCTGAATTGGCTCCTGTTTGTTTTCTGACAAGACAATCCTGCGTTACTCGTTTTGCCAGGTTATGAACCCCAATGCACATATTGCAAACTCGTCTACCAAAGTTTGAGTTTCCCAATGGGTTTTCTCGTGGATCCTTCGCATTACTCTTAAAGCAATTGATTTGGGAAGGACTTCTCTCCCATCTGGCAGTTCCCATTTCTGTGCCTTTTCTTGGACTCCCATCTGGGCTAATTTTTCTTTTTCTTGCGCTGTAAAGCTTAATATGTGGCACACCTCCGTATTGAGACCGTCCCGTTTTGTCCCCAGAGTCTCGTGTGTGCTTAGTTCGATTAGAGATGCCAAAGCAGCTCTTTTTGCTTCCTGATCGGCCAAGTTATTTCCCCGAACTTGCGGGGTTAATCCCTTTTGGTGTCCCTTCAAATGTACTACGGCCATCTTCTCATGTTTCCTCATAGCTTTTAAAATTTTAATTATGAGCTCCTGGTGTATCAACCCTTTCCCTTGGGAATTTATTAGCCCCCTTTATTCCCTTATTTTCCAAAGGTATGCACTACTCCAAAGGCATATTTAGAGTCCGTATATATTGTCCCAGGTATTTTACTTCCTCCTCCACAAACTGCAATTTAGCCTTAGACACTTTAAGTCCCTGCAGGCTAAGAAAATTCAACAACACTTCCCTTTCTAACAACATCTTTGTCTTTCCTGCCAATAATAGATCATCTACATATTGGACTAGGGTAACTCCTTCCCCTAGCTCATAATTTGTAATATTTGTTCCAAAGCCTGTCCAAACAAATTAGGGGACTCCGTAAATCCTTGCGGGAGCACCGTCCACCTTAACTGCTGTTTTCTATGAGTATCCCGATCCTCCCATTCAAATGCGAAATAATCTCGACAATCTGCCCTAAGGGGGCAAGCCCAAAAGGCATCTTTTAAGTCTATGACACTGTACCACTGGTCCTCCGGTCCTAATTGGCTCAATAGTGGGTGTGGATTGGCCACTACAGGGAGTCTGGCCACCGTCCTCTTGTTAATTTCTCCCAAATCATGCACTAGGTACTTCCCATCTGATTTCTTTACAGGTAGGATGGGTGTGTTATATGGGGACATACAGGGTTCTAACAATCCCTGCTTAATCAGCCTGTCGATCTCAGGTTTCAATCCCCATCTTCCCCCTTCAGATATGGGATATTGTTTGATCCGGACTGGTGTCCCCGGGGTCCCTTATTGTGACTGCAAACGGGGCAATATTTAATTTCCCGGTCGTTTCTGGAGTATACCATACTTCAGGGTTGATTTCTTTTTCATCAATTACGCTCAAGGGACACAATTTAATGTTTATTCGGTTCTCTGCTACCTCTAAACAAATTCCTAGTTCCACCATTAAATCCCTTCCCAACAAATTATAATCGGCTTCGGGTACCAACAACAAGGATCCCACCCCCATCTTGGAATCTGTTTCAAATAATATACTTTTGATTACAGGGACCCCAAAGGGTTCACCTTTGGTTCCAATTACATGTACCTCCTCCGAGGATATTTTACATCCTTGAGGTAATTTTTGGACGGTAGATCTTTTCGCTTCTGAATCCACTAGGAACTCAATTACTTGTTACTGAGGACCCACCTTAAGTTTTACCAGGGGTTTTGTCCTGTTTTGGGTCCCCAGCAAATAGAGCCCCTGAACACAACTGTAAACCCTTCCAAGTCTCTTCAACCTCACCCCCCTTTTATTTTTAAAGTAAAGAGATTCACTCTTGTTTCCGATACTACCCAAAGGGCGGCATATTTATTTTCCTCTTGACTAAACAGTTACAAATCCAGTCCTTAAATGACCTGGAGACTGGCCAATATAGGTGGTCTCCTCTTATCTGCTTACCTCCCCAAACTTCCATACAATAATGTATCATTTTCATTTTACTCTTACCCCGCCTAGAGGGGTAATTATCCCAATAAGTTATCATTAAACCTAAGGGACTGTCTGGGGGAATCTTGGGGAGATTTACTGTCTCCTGCCCAGCCATAGGACCTTATTGCAAATAACGATCCGGGGAAGCCTTAATGGGGTTCCCCCACCCCATGGAATCAGAGGACTTGCTTTTCCTCTGTCCCATCTTCCGAAGTGCCTTCACTCACACACCACTCAGCACACTTCGGGATACCCAATTCCAACTGAACAGATAACCGGTCCCCCGCTGGTCACATTCCCCCTGAAACTGTTCCTCACGCTCCGTCTGCTCCCCTGGGACCTCCACCCAGCCTCACCATCCATCCCTGCACCCCAAACACCACCCTTCCCTCCCCCACAACGCTGCTGTCCCCACCTCTCATCATCGCCTGTGTCCCCACAGGACCCCATTCCTTCTCCTACTGCAGCATTGGGGTCACCAAGCCCTGGCCGGAGGTGCCCGAGTTCATGTCCGTGGGATCCGTGGATGGGAACCTCGTCTCCTGCTACGACAGCGGGATGGGGAGGACGGGTGGTGGACAACCTGGGTCAGCACCCGCGTGTCACCCAGACCCGGAGGGGAAAGGGCAAGCAGAAGTTCTCCCACGAGTGCCTGAACGTCTACAACGGGAGTGGGGGTGAGTGGGAGCTGGGCTGCGGCTCCGTGGGGCTGGGACCATGGAATGACCTGAGTTGGAAGGGACCCATGAGGATCACCGAGTCCAACTGCTGTCCCTGCATGGGACAACGCCAGCGTTCACACCGTGCGTCTGAGGGCCTTGTCCAAATGCTTCTGGGATATGCTGACTGGCTAATTGCTTACAAAGCTTTCTGTTTAATAATTACTCTTTCTAATCACCATAAATATGAAATTTTTCTGATTTTGGATTAAGGAAGCCTCAATGCGAGTGCTGAAAGTCTTTGTGAATTCTTTCTTTCTCGCAGTTCTCACTCCCAGGTAAGTGATTCTCTAAGACAGCAGGATTTAAAAAAAGAAGAACAAAATATAACAAAACACAGCAAAGCCTACCAGACTATTACACAGCGATACAACTGCAAGAAACAAGCTAGTAAGACAGTAAAAAAAAATTCCCTATGAGTCTGCCAAAGGGAAATTTGATGCCATGTTAACTAGGCTAGAATTGTGGAGTAGTGCTGGCAAGTTATCCCACCGTGCACTGAGATTTTCCTCGTGCTTTTGACACAGAAGTCCAAAGCCAAGGCAACAGTGTCTGAGAGTCTGTCCTGCGCTCGGCACCAGCCCATTGGACTCTCTGCCCCGCATGGTTTAGTGGTGTAAATCCAAAGCAGCTAATGTGAAAGGAGCATTTTTAGGCTGTGAAAATTGTTCCTTTCACTAAGCCTGTCTTGATTCTTTTCTATTTTAAGAAAGATATACCTACCCACTGAATTTGCTGAATACTTTTATCCAAACTGAGAAGAATCTGTCTTATGAGATTTCAAACACAAGTCCGGAGGTGCAGCCAATTTTTAGGCATCTTCTGGTGATAGAAATGGCACAAGGAAATGTGACTGGTTATCCTAGCTAAGAATCGGCTTCAGTCAGACTGGAGCATTCCAGCGGGTCAGCAGAGCACCCTTCAGACCCTGTTGTTTATTGTTGCAAAAGCACCGGACAGAGTAAAGCGAAAAACTTTGTTCTTAATCTTCTCTCACTAAAAATCAAAGCATTTGCAAAGAAAAGACAACAGAGGACAAAAGAGACTGTTTAATGAGCATAAACCTAGTAAGAATTTCTACTGGAAAGAGCACACTGGTGTCTTAGAGGCAATGCTCATGTGGAAGAAGTTAAAAGGCGTGTTCTAATTTCATGTAAATCTTCATGTAGGAGGATACTTCAATTTCGATGAAATTTTACAGCCACTGCTAGTATAGATAAACGTTACAGTTTCACAGCTGTAGAGGTTTTAGATTTCATTAGGGGAACTTGTTTCCCTTTGTGCGGTAACTTTTGCGATGAGGTATGCTCTGAGAATTTGCATTAATGTGGTTTATATAATTTTTACTGACTTCCCTGCTGTGGTTGCTATGCAGTATCATAGTTGAGGATATAAATGAGAAAGGAAGCCTTCGTTCTTTCTTACTTGCATTTGGAAATTGTTATTGATTTATTTTGAGAATGATGGCTACAGAGAAGATCATTCCTTGAGTAAGTCTATCAAGTAGGTTTCAATATGCTCGCAACAGAAATTTTGGTGCTAACGAACTTCTTGAAAAATTAAGTCAGAGAATCTTCCTAAAGGGCCCATTAACATTCACATGATAGAAGGATTTTGTTCTGACACACATTTGGTTGTATAAGGAGATGATTTGAGATTTTTCTTCAGGACATATGAGTTTATATAACTTCGAGGCACATAATCGTTCTTTGGGAAGTTATTCTTGTGAGACGTGCTTTCCACAAAATCCGGTTGATGGTCTGATAACTAATGCACTCTTTGACTGCAATCCATGTAGAATTCATTTTACAATGCCCATATGTGTCAGTTTCAGAAGTGCCAAAATATTGGCATACAACATTCAGTTTTTCATACACCCTATAAGAGAAAATGTATTTCGGATCTGAACGTGCTCTTTTAAGACTCAAGATTTCAAATTATTAGGGACTGCTGATTCTAAATCGGGAATGTTTAACAACTGCTGTTGTAACTTCATACTTGGAGAAAACAAAAGCACCATCATATTATATCATGCTGGTTTGTACACGTACATGCACTGTGCAGGCAAGGATAATAAACACACTTCATTTTCCTGCATTGCTAACAAGTTTTAAACATCCACAATTTGTTTTATCTCTGGTACATTTTTTTCCGCATGTACTCAAGTCTGCTAGATACTAATGTCTCCCTGACACCTTCTGTCTTCCCTTACCAATTCTCTGGCTTTTAAGTTAAAAATTATATTCAGAGATTCTTTGCCTCTTTTATTTTACTCTCTGTTTGTGTTTTGTTTGTAATTTCTGCCTCCAGCATTGGACAGTGATGGGCTTGCAGTCAGTTGTCTTCTTTCCAGACTGCAGAATCGCAGTTTTTTGGCCATGAAGATTTCTGTTATGCCTCCTGTTTTCATTCACTTTCTTCCTCTTAATTCCTCCCAACTCTCTGTCAGAAATCAGCCCTTATGAAATACTGTATATGTAAATACAATACTAGCTGATACTGTCCTTTTCCCCCCTAAATTTGATGTGATGTATCAACAGCGCTCCCAAAGAAACCGTTAACTTCCAATGTGCTGATCAAATAATCTCCATCAAAAATTATTTACTATTTGATTTTTTATCTTATTAAGTTAAAATTCACCTATAGTTTGTAGAAGCTAATGACATTTTAGTATTGGCTACATAAATCTTCCAAATCAAATTTTCTATTCCTAAAATATTTTTCCTGTCCACACACTACTATCAGTTAAGAAGTTGAAAAGGAGTCCCCTCACAGGAATTTAGTGGCCCATGAGCCCTGCAGCAACGACGTGTACGCAAAGGCATTTGTTCGACTGCAGTTAGACGTTATCTGGAAAATATAAATAGCTAGGCAAGAAAAGCATGAGCACCAAGAAGGCAGAGAGAGACGAGACACTGCACCCGGTAGTGTCTCCCAGAAAACTCCAATTTGAAGTGAAGGTCATGTCAGGGGCACCTTCCTGGCAGTAGGCTTTTTTCTGCTACCTCAGGAAAATTATTTTACCCTTCCCAAAACTCTTATTTATCAGGTTTTTCACTCGTAGAAAACCGGAAGTTGTGGATTTATCTGGTTTAAAGTTACGGGTTTTTTTTCCAGAATCTTCAGTATTTTCTGCTCTAGGTAACTTCTTTCTCTTGACAAGTTCTCCTCAGCAGCACTCACATTTATGTAAATGAGGAAAAGAGAACTTCAGCTCCAAAATCAGAAATAAGGGCCCAAAGAAAAGCAATGAAACCATAACACTAGCTTAACAGTGTACTGTGAGGATAACTACCGGCAATGCAAGAGGGGCGAGTCTTGTTCACGCTCCAGACTTTTATGGCCTTGATTTGTCTTGTTTTCTTTTTCCAGTTAACTTAAAAGGAAAGGTTAATAACTGAGTTTCTTGCATATGCAGTGGTAGGAGGAAAAAAATCCTGGTATTCCATACGTGTAACGGGAAAAATCTATTCGCTGCAGATACTGGAGCTGATTTTACATTTCTCTTGTTCCCTAAGCAACCGAACAGCATGAAAAGCTATCATTTGTCACTTGAGTCACTGTACGATATATTAACAGGCCGGTTCGACAATGGGAAATTGTTTGTACAAATTGTATTCTAACCGGTTCCCTTTCTCCTTGGTAAAACTTACACATACTGTTTCATCTCCTAAAAGATAAATTGTAAGACTTCTCGTTAGGACAATATTGAAGAAACATCTAGACATCACAACTGAGAGGAATATCAAGTGTCTTAGGATTTAAACTGTAAAGCTGAGGTAACGTAACTAAACTCGTGGTCTTTGGTGCTCTATTCAGTCATCATGCTCGCTGTCATTTTGGCTTCAGCCTTGAGTGACCAACGTTTTAGACAAGGAAATCGGGGTGCTGGGCTGAGAGTAGAAAAACCAGGAATCATCACCTTACATTCAGGCTCCCTTGCAGGGACTTTGTCCTGAAGTTCACTGAGAGATGGCAGAAGAAACCCCAGTGTTCAACCAGAGCCAGCCCACCAACAGCCCCAGTAAAGGTCCTCTGTGTAAGGTTGTATCACGTCTCCTCAATAACACTTCTGGCTGCTGTAGCCTGAACATAGGGTTGCCATATTTTCTCTCTCTCACTTCTGTCGCAAAGTTGTATATACAATACATTTTATTGTATCTAGCCAAGGCTGATACAGTTCTTGAACAGGTTTTTTTATCTCTATAAGGTATATAAGCAGGATTTATGGGAGTAATGCAAATGGCTAAAATAAGCACTATCAGTATCCTGTCAATATTCCAATTGCCACAGAGGAAAGGTACTGCTGTCTTCCAGGTCCTATCGATCACCTCCAAGTGAATATCTCAGAATTTCTAAAACAGGTGCTTACTAAACATGTGAATTATGTCCTGTAAGGCGGTAAAGAACAGTATTTTCTGTCTGTAGGGCTGGCATAATACTGCTTTTGCAGCCAACTGAATATTCACACAGATGTCACAAAGAAGCAGGTTTACAACATCTTGTTGCTTACAAACTTGCCCCAAATCTTAAGACCATTAGGAGACTCATCAGCTGACTCCAAACAGTGCATGGCTCCATCTGTTTTGCTTGTTTAGAACTGCAGAAAACTGCGTGCTTGTACATGTCAGAATGCATGGAGAGCAGCCAGGCAGAAAGGGACTTGGGAGTGCTGGTGGACAGGAAACTCAACATGAGCCAGCAGTGTGCCCAAGTGGCCAAGAAGGCCAATGGTATCTTGGCCTGCATCAGGAATAGCGTGGCCAGCAGGACTAGGGAAGTTATCATCCCTTATGCTCGGCACTGGTCAGGCCACACCTCGAGTGCTGTGTCCAGTTCTGGGCCCCTCAGTTTAAGAAAGCTGTCGAGATGCTGGAGTGCGTCCAGAGGAGAGCGATGAGGATGGGGAAGGGGCTGGAGCACAAGCCCTATGAGGAGCGACTGAGGGAGCTGGGGTTGTTCAGCCTGGAGAAGAGGAGGCTCAGGGGAGACCTCATTGCTCTCTACAACTGCCTAAAGGGAGGTTGTAGTCAGGCAGGGGTTGGTCTCTTCTCTCAGGTGACCGGTGACAGAACAAGAGGACACGGTCTCACGCTTCGCCAGGGGAGGTTTAGGCTTGACATTAGGAAGAAGTTCTTCACTGAGAGGGTGATTTGCCATTGGAATGCGCTGCCCGGGGAGGTGGTGGAGTCACCGTCCCTGGAGGTGTTTAAGGAAAGATTGGATGAAGCACTTAGTGCCATGGTGTAGTTGACAAGTAGGAGTAGGTGTTGGTGTTAGGTCATAGGTTGGACTCGATGATCTCAAAGGTCTTTTCCAGCTTTGTGATACTGTGATACTGTGAAAATACTGCATAGTGACTGAGGCTTCTTATTCAAGATCTAAGTAATTATTGTAATAGTTTCATAACTTCTGCACAGAGTTATACATGACTAGATTAGGGGGTTCAAAAAGCATCGCTCCATGGCAGCTTATAAAATAGAGTTTCTTCTTTAATGGAGATCTCTACATTATAGGGGAGTCAATATGAATTGTAATGAAGAGATTCATAAACTGACATTTGTGGATTAGTATTGCTGATGTGTGAGGGCAAACAAGCCTTATGCCAGGAATTAGCATAGCTACATCGACAGGAGGCGTTTCCAGAAGTAATGGGTAGACCGGACTCCCTGTCGTGCTCTTTCTGGACCAGGTGCTGTGTATTTTGGGCCAGTGACAGCAATGTTTCTTCAGTGAATGGGTGATTGGCCATTGGAATGCGCTGCCCGGGGAGGTGGTAGAGTCAGCATCCCTGGAGGTGTTTATTAAATAGAGATTGGATGAGGCACTTAGTGACGCGGTGTAGTTGACAAGTAGGAGTAGGTGTAGGTGTTGGGTCATAGGTTGGACTCGATGATCTCAAAGGTCTTTTCCAGCCTTACGATACTGTGATACTGTGATACCGTGATGCACCCAACAGTCCCATGATGCTATACGCCTCTTTATCTAGGCGTCTATCTAGGTATCTATCTAGGCAGCCTCTTTATCTTCTAGATGCTTGTGCAAAGTGGGAAATAGCCTCTCTGTTTCCTTATTTGGAAAAATCTGTGTTACACAGCGTGGCTCTTGAAATCGCACCACGCTGCCACAAAGCAACTCCACATCCTCTGTTCTGGCAGCCATGAAAATCAGTGGGCAAGCTTCTGGGCTCACACACAGTGGTGCACATATTTCTAAACACTTGTTCTTTTATAAAATACTATTATTATTATTTAGTTCCACCTGAGCTCCACGAGCCTATTACACATCCACCTTTGGAAACTGGGGATTCAGCCTATGCAGAAAACAGATCTCCCAGTCTCTCACCCAGTGTGGCTGCACAGCCCCGAGGGCCGTGTAGAGGCCCTGGGCTAAGATTTTCTGTTTGGGGTGCCAGCAGGGTTTATGTAGGTCACAACTGGTGTTGCAGCTGAGCCAGTCTGGTCCTGCCTCTGCTGTACAGTCTGAAGTTGTTTTCCCGGCAATTGTCCCTGGGAGCCAATGCATAGTTGTCCTGGTAGGTTTGTACAAGCAATTTGCCCTGAATTTTGGGTAAGAGAGGCCTAAGACTGAAGTCAGATTCAGGTCAGAGAGGCCTAAGGAAGATTGGGTGCTTCGTTATTTCATCAACTTTGCATCCTCTGGGGTTGGACCTTTGTATTTTAAAGGAGGACAGATGAGAATAAAAGAATCCTAAAGTACCTTCACTCATCTCATTTCCACTCGGTTCTCCGTCTCTTTCTGAATTAGTGGTGTCAATCTTCCACTAAGAAGGTAAACCAAGAGAGGTCCCGAGTTTTCAGACAATTTGGTGAACAGAAGTAAGCCTTCTTTATTCCATGTTCGAAACTGGAAACTGACTGACAAACCATCAATTTGAGGAGTGCCTGGTAGTAGCGAGGAGCTTCAATTGGCACTGAGAAATGCGATAGGAACAACTTCTGGTTCTGAGCAGGAAATTGTTACGTTTCCCTGCAAATAATAAAAATCAAACAATCAACACGACAATTTTATTTTTGGTTATGCCAAAATATCCATAGTTAAATACAGTCATTGGATTTCTAATGGCCCTCAAGGCTGAAATAGGTGTGGTTATTCAGACACAGAACTATGGAATTCATTAGGAAACGTATCTGTTCGTTCCGGGAAAACACATCTGACTTCAAAATTTTACTTTAAAGCCAAATGGAGGTGGAGGGGCTTAAAAGTCCAACCCTGTAATTCTTAGTAGGCTCTAAACATGTTCAAATGGCCGATACCAAGAGTGTGTCTGCGTGCAGAAGGGCTCATCTGGTAGCCCAGACAAAGCATCTCCACATGGCCACAGCTGCTCTGTGTTTCCCAGCAGCTCTCGTTTCAAGCTCAAGTTTACCTTTATGTCAATCAAAATCAATCTCATCTTGATCTATGCCGACTTCAGGAACTGACACTGAAGCGCTAGCAAGTCCATTTGAATCTTCATGTGTTATGGGCTGCAACGCAGTGTGTTGGCTCTGCACTGATGAGACTAGAGGGGTGTGAACAAGGCAAGCTGCAAGTGAAAAAACAAAGCGTCCTCCAATGCACAGGGATCCAACCAAACAGACTGGTTTCTTTCTAAATAGAAGCCAAAATGCAGCCATTAATGACAGCACTTTCTTGCCTCTTCACACCAATGCTTCGTAACTTTACAATGAAGAACTGTCCTGGCCACTTTAATCTACCACATGGAGTGAAACACGAGGTACATTACTTGGGTTTAATTCAAATATTCAATATATAACTTGCAGTAGCACTACTAGTTATGTTTTCCTTTACTCGGTGACACAGCGCTGTGCTACTCCAAACAATAAAAATCCACTTGATAATAAAAAAAATGAATTCTAAATTATTACAAAATTCATAAGAAAACTCAAAGAAAAGGTCACTTGAATACAGTATTTGTAGCGGAATGAAGCAAACAGGGAGATTTCCTGGCCAGCTCTAGGACTCATGGTTTCCATGAGGTGTTTTGAGGAATCATTAAAACATTACATACACACCAAGTATGGTGAAATCCAACACCATTTCAGTGCCAAACAGCTGATTACCTCAGTCATCCAGACCTGCCTGAGATACAATTGTAGGTAAACTGGTAAAAAGTATCTCCAGCTCTGAAACTGGAGGACTGTTTTCAGCTTTGAAGAGGCTGAAGTTGGACACAAATTTGCAAAAAGGGTAACCAGGAGAAAGGTGACTTCTAATGCAGTTTTAAAAGGATAGGATGAAAGATTGTCATTCAACTCTGAGCAACTGGTTTCAAGAATGGGGGAGATCCCTTTAAATCCCGCTTTCAAATTGACTGTTTCAAGCAGAAGAGATGTTAGGAGACCCACAGAAATTTCAAGTGCTTCCCAACATTGCTGAGCACTGAACGAAAACCAGATCAAACTGAGAGACCAACTCCAGCCTATTGACACTCTGGTGCAAACTATCTTCAAACGGGATGTTGGAGCAACGAGATGGACAGGGTTAGTAGGAGTAGGTGTAGGTGTAGGTGTTGCGTCATAGGTTGGACTCGATGATCTCAAAGGTCTTTTCCAACCTTACGATACTGTGATACTAAGTTAGGACTAATCCTCTGAGTGAGCAACTAGTCCATCCCAAGAGCAGAGCTCATGTTTTAAGAGAAGTCCCTGTAGTGAGGTGGGTTTCTCTTTCCCTCAGTAAAATTTCATGATGGAAATCTGAAAGCTTTCCTGATTCAAGCTTCCTTGAAACAAACCTATCCTTGTGACAATCACCCCTGTGCTACAGCAATGTCCTGTCATCGCTCGCTCTAGGTATCACGTATGTCAAGAAAAGAGAAATTGTTTATCACACTGACTTAAGTCCTTAAGTTCTTTACATTAAGATAAAGCTCCTATGTGGGAAAAGTAACATCTAAGGGAAAAAAAGCTTCCAGAACCGGAAACATTGTGACAGTGACAGAATCAGGGATGAGATGCTTGGCTAGACACTACTGGATGTTCTTTACCTCACCCTCCTAAGCTGACTGTGTCACTGGACAGATGTAGAACAAGGATTTTACCAATTTATGCCCACAATAACTGTACCGTGTTGTTTCATTATATGGTAAAACAGCTAATAGTTTCTGGCAGAAGACAGAAGCAATTATAGAGCTCATTTGGAAAAATCATACATCGTTTCCCTAAGAGACACAGTGAAAGGAAAAAACAGCATAGGAAGAAACGCAAACAAAATACAGACCACTTAACACCTTCACACCTTTGGATAACAAGCAGGAATGAAGCCAGTCTTTCCAGTGTAAGTTAGATGTGTCAGATCAAACTGGCAAATTAGCACTATCCAAGTCCAATTTTTGTTACAGTTCAGGGTAAACTGATCTACAGCTGATTACATTTTATTACCTGGAACAAAGCACAGCAGCAAAGAGATTTTATTCTTCTTAATACGAAAACAGACCCACATATACCTTAAAATAGGAAAGTGCATTTTCCTGTCGGTGCAGGAGTTTACTAGGCTGGGGTGAACGGAGTTGTACCAGGACTGACTCCAGCGGAGGGGTTTCCCTTGGACGTCGAGGGGCCTTGCCTGCCCTCCTGTTTCCTAGGGGGTCCCAGACACCCCTTCCACTATGGCATGACCACCTTGGGCTGGGGCTGGGAACAGCCCGCGACAGCCCTGGTCCCAGCATGGTGCTAGGCATTGTCCCCGGGGGTAATGCTCACCACACTGGGAGCCCCCACAGCACTGCCTGAGGATGTGGGGGTGGGAACAAGGGCTCGTGGAGACACCGGGGACACTACAGGATGAGGGGGGAGAAGTGATGTGGGCACAGGAGAGTGGCAGGACGTAAGCGGGTCCGTGGAGGGACCACAGGGCGATGGGTGGGCAATTCAGGAGTGGAGGACCCACATCTTTTCTACCGATATTCTTGTTGAAGCCTTTCTCGCTGCTCTTCATGTGCCTCAGCAGAGTCCATTCCAAGTCACCCTGGGTGTCCCTGACCATGTCCCTCACGCTCTGACGGCAACTCTCCAGGTCTCCTGGGTCACCTCCCTGAGTGGATGCTCTCTGGGAGATGCCATGGGCTTCTTCCAGGGCCAGCCTGCAGGCAAAGGTCCTTTTGCTCTGCCAGAGTATTTCTGTGCAGGGCAACAGCATGCCAGGACATTGCGCGCGTGGGCACGTGTGCGCGCAGGAGAAGAGCAGCAGTGTTTGTCCAGGAGCTGCGTGTTTGCAGGCAGCTGTAGGGCCCAGGCACAGCCTGGGGAAGGCTGTGTGCGCACAGCAGTGTGTGCGCATCCTCGCTTGGGGTGTGAGACATCTGCTTCATGTGCTGCTGTTTGTGTAGGAGTGACGGTGTGGTGTGTGCGCGCTGCAGTGGTGGGTGGCGCTGACTGTCATAAAATGCGTTCCAATAATTGACAGGAACCAGCTCAATTAAAGCCAATCAAATTTATTTCGCAAGCAGGCAATAAACAAAACAGCGCTGGGCGGCCGGGGAGTCTTCGCTCCGCCAACGACCGCGCCCTCTTCTTTTGTTCCTCTTCTTTTATAGCGTTATCTTAGGCCAGGGCAGTCCTTCAGTCCATTGCCCGGGTGCTGATCAGGTTACACAGCTCGAGTCTTATCTTCTCCCTAACACCGCACTGTAAACAAACTTTACCATATTTGGTCAAACTATTTCACTTCAACCCCCCCCTCCTCACTCCGTACGTTATCTCTAGGCCTCAAGCCTTTCTTTGCTGTGCTGAATGGTTTAGTCAGGCCTCAGGCCTTTTCCTGCTCATGCTGAACGGTTTAGTGAACAAACCTTTATCTTTCACAATCCCCCCTTTTTCTCTTTCCTGCATTTTGTTCAGTAAACCGCTGCAGCTCCTGGTGACTGAATACAAATGCATCACCTACTACTTCTTCCTCTTCCGCAATAGGTTCATACCTAGCGCGGAGAAGCATTAAATGTGCAGCTTCTGATCGATTCTTGACAATGCTAATTAACTTGTTAGAAATACACGGTCCAAATGTGAGCCCCACAACTAAAAGCATTAACGGCTCGGCTATAGTAGAAAGTAATGTGGTTAACCATGGGGAGTAATTGAACCATTTCTCATACCAGTTCTGTTGTGCTTCTCTTTCTTTTTTCCTTTTCTCGAGTCTCTCCCTTCTAATTAGACTCTGTTTAAAAGGTTGGTGTATATTCCCTTTAGTGGGACTACACTATATTCCTAAGATGCACCATATTATGATCAGTCTAGAGTGGCATGGTTTTCGCTCTGTTGCCAGTTTATAAAATTAATTCCCGGATCAGGGCTAGTGTAATTTTGTTTCCAGAATTCTTTCCTCCACTTGCTCTTACCCCTCTGCCTCCACTCGGCGACTCGAGTGCTGCGAGCCCCGGTGTTACTCATCTTCTCGGCAGCAAGGGTAATCTTCAGGAGGTTTCAGTTATTTTGGGTCCCTGATCCGGGAAAGTGTTTTAGGCAACTTAAGGATTCAGGGTTCTCCCACCACGGGCGCTTCCTTGAGGCGAAAACCCCTGCCACTCGTTGACTGACCTCTTCCCACGAATCTTTAGCACACTTTTTAATAGTCTTTTCCCAGTCTACAGTTCTAAATTCCCAAGACCACGGACGGCTCAATTCCCAACCACAAAATAATTTTACCGGGTCAGTACTATCTAAATGACCACCCCAAAAACGTCTACAATGTCTACAATACGGTTGTCTCCTATCTGCAGCGCAGGCCCAAAGATCCTTGCATTCGCAAATTACCCAACATACACGACTCGTCCACGGGTGTTTTATACAGGGTATCAACCCTCCCCAAAATCCCTCTTGGCTTATTAGTCTCTTATCCGCAATATCCAGCGACATCTCACAACAGTGGGCAAAAAATCTCCCGTCAGATGTTTTATACAGTCCCGCGCCTCCTGTTTGATTCGGTATTCTGTTTATGTGCCAGGGAGCGAACGACACTCTTCTTAATGTCTCTCCCGGAGTTACCTGGAACCACTCATATAAGTTCTGTTTAACTTCCCTTGGGGGGTTTGTCATTCAGTCTCGCAGTTGGGGCACGTTTGATGGTCAGCTTTAATTCCCCCGGTGAGCTCATAACCATCCAAGGTGGATCTGTTATTGGTCCTTTTATTCGGCTTGCATGAGTCCAACCGCGTTCTGCTGTCCGGACGGCTGCTTCTGTAGTGAGCAAAACAAGATATGGCCCTTCCCACTGAGGAGTTAAAGGCGTTTCCTTCCATGATTTTATTAGAACTTTATCTCCAGGTTTTATCATATGTATTTTCATATCTAAGGGAGGCCTTTGCACTGATAAACCCTTTTTTCTTAACTCTTCTCTCCTATTCATCAACTGTGTCAAATATGGTGTTAAATAAAAATCCCGTAATCGGGGGTGTTCATTAGGAGCCTCCATATCATAAGGCATTCCGTACAACATTTCAAAAGGGGAAATCCCTGCGTCAGTCCGAGGTTGTGTTCTTATATTTAGCAAAGCAAGGGGGAGGCACTTAGTCCAAGACATTTTGGTTTCAAACATTAACTTAGTCAATTGCTCTTTTATTCTTCCATTCACTCTTTCTTCTCTGCCCGAGCTTTGGGGGTGCCAAGGAGTGTGATGCTGCCATTCAGTTCCCAGAGCTGAGAGCATAACCCGGGCCACCTTAGATGTGAAGTGGGGTCCCTGGTCTGAATCGATCACCTCCACTATTCCATATCTGGGCACTATTTCCTCTAAAAGTATCTTCACTACGGTTTGGGCTGTGGCCCGAGTCGTGGGGAATGCTTCTACAAAATGGGTTAAATGGTCTACTATCACAAGGAGGTATTTATACCTCCCAACCTTGGGTAATTCAGTAAAGTCCATTTGGACATGTGAAAAAGGTCTATGTGCTAACTCCCTCCCCCCGTGCACTCTCTCTCTGAACTGACTCCTGTTAGTTTTCTGGCAAGTGAGGCAATCTTGCGTTACTCGCTTTGCTAAATTATAAACTCCAACACACATCTATTTGATTGCAAACTGGTCTGCCAAGGCTTGGGTTCCCCAATGGGTTTTTTAGTTTATTATAAAGGAACTTTACCTTTCCGCTAAAGTTCTCGATCCACTGTCTGCAGTATCCGATCAGTCGCAACAGCTGTCGGACCTGTCTTTTGGTTCGGGGAGCTGTGATTGATAAAATTCTATTTACCCTCTCAGGGTCTAGTTTCTTGCTCCCCTTATTCAATCTATGTCCTAGATATTTCACTTCTTCTTCTACAAACTGCAATTTAGCTTTAGACACTTTTAATCCTTGTAGGCTCAAAAAAAAAAAAAAAAAAATTAATAACTTAATGGTTTCTCTTTTAACACTGTCCTCTTCTTTTCCTGCTAATAATAGATCATCTACATATTGGACCAGAGTGATTCCTTCTCCTAACTCATAATTTTGTAATATTTGTTCCAAAGCCTGTCCAAACAAATTAGGGGACTCCGTAAACCCTTGCGGGAGCACCGTCCACCTTAACTGCTGTTTTCTATGAGTATCCCGATCCTCCCATTCAAATGCGAAATAATCTCGACAATCTGCCCTAAGGGGGCAAGCCCAAAAGGCATCTTTTAAATCTATGACACTGTACCACTGATCATCTGGTCCTAATTGGCTCAATAGTGGGTGTGGATTGGCCACTACAGGGAGTCTGGCCACCGTCCTCTTGTTAATTTCTCCCAAATCATGCACTAGACGATACTTCCCATCTGATTTCTTTACAGGTAGGATGGGTGTGTTATATGGGGACATACAGGGTTCCAACAATCCCTGCTTAATCAGCCTGTCGATCTCAGGTTTCAATCCCCGTCTTCCTTCTTCAGATAAGGGATATTGTTTTATCCGAACTGGTATTTCCGGATCTCATATCGTGACTGCAAACGGGATGATATCCAGTTTTCCAATAGTTTCTGGAGTATACCACACTTTTGGGTTTATTTCCCTCTCATCTACGACCCTCAAGGGGCATAATTTAATATGTATCTGGTCCTTTGTTGTCTCTAAACTGATTCGCAATTCTATCATTAAATCTCTTTCCAAGAGGTTATAATCTGCCTCTGGTACTAACAATAAAGATCCCACCCCCATTTTAGAATCTGTTTCCAATAACACATTTTTAATTACGGGAACCTCAAAAGGTTCACCCTTAGCTCCAATCACTTGTACTTTATTTGAGGATGTTTTGCATCCTGGAGGTAACCTCTGGACGGTAGATCTTTCCGCTCCTGAGTCCACTAGGAACTCAACTACTTGTTGCTGGGGACCCACCTTTAATTTTATCAAGGGCTCTGTAAAGTTCCTGGTCCCCAGCAAACAGAGCCCTTGACCCCTCTAATCTTCTTTAAACATTCTCTCATCTTTCATTCGTTGCCGACATTCCTTTCTCATGTGTCCTGGCTTTCCGCAATAAAAACACGTCCATCCCTTTCCTTCCACCGATTTTTCTCGTCCCCTGTTCCCCATGTCCCAGTGGGAGGAGATGTTTCCCCTCCGGGATGGGACTGCCTTCTGTCCTTCTCGCACCACAGCTACCATCGTTCTCACTTGCCTTTTATGTGTTTCTTCCTCCCTCCTAACATACACCTTTTGGGCTTCCCTCAAAAGTTCATCTAGTCCACGATCTTGCCAATCTTCTTTTTTTTTTTTCTCATTTCCTTCGATGTCTTGCCATGATTTAACCACAAACTGCGTTTTCAATAGAGCCTCTCCCCCAGGGGTATCGGGGTCTATTCCTGAATACAACTGCAAGTTCTTCTCAACCTTTCTAACCATTCTGTAGGTGTTTCATCCTTTTTCTGCTGCTCATTAAGGGCCTTACTGATGTTCTGCCCTCTGGGAACTGATTCCCTAATTCCCTGGATTATAATATTTCTCAAATCTTGCATTTCAATCCGATGTACTGGATTCTGATTATCTCAATTAGGCCTTTGTAATGGCCATTTAACATCTGCTGGCGGTCCTTGTTGGTGCTGCTGATCCCATAATCTCATTCCGGCCCGCCTTATCATTCCTCTTTCTTCTACAGTAAACAATATTCCCATAATGGACTGGATCTCATCCCAGGTGTAAATGTTGGGGCCGAGGAACTGATCCAGTCTTTCAGCGAGCCCTAGGGGATCGCCTAGCAGGCTTCCAATTTCCTTTTTAAACTCCCGCACGTCCCCTGAGTTAAGGGGGACGGCGACGTATCCTACCCCCGGCGCGGGACCTCCCATTGCCACCTCTCTTAGCGGATATAGTTGCGGAGGTTCCTGCATTGTTCTTGTTTGACTTCTAGTAATTCTTTTTCCACACTCCATATTTTCTGGGGGCTGATCGGATTCTGGGGGAAGTTCGGGGGCTGTAGCCTCCGGGACTGGATCCGGGGGCGGTATGGGAGGGGTATTGGGTGCGGGTGGGACGTAAGCGGGGGGTAATACAGGTATTTTCTCCTCTTTCTGTCGTCTTCGTTTTAGTTCTCCCTTTTCCCTTAAGGGGAACAACCCAGTTCTTGTTTCGGCTACTATCCAGAGAGCCGCATACTCACTTTCCTCCAATTTAAACGGTTCTTTCGAGTTAACATATATATTTAATACCTGACAAATCCAATCCTCAAATGAGCCAAAAACTGGCCAATCCAAATGATCTCCTGTGTATCATTTTTACTTTACTTTTTCCTCTTCTTGAGGGGTAATCATCCCAATAGGTTATCATTAACCCAAAGGGGCTGTCTGGGGGGATCTTGGGGAGACTCACCTTCTCCTCCTGCCCCATGGGACGAAAGGGCTTGCTTTTCCTTTGTCCCATCTTCCGAGGTGCCTTCAATCACACACACACACGCTTCCCCCCGCTCGTGGCCCAGTCCCTCGCGGGATTTGGGAACCGCACTACTAGGGGGTCCGCACTCGCTTCGCCCACAATTGGACGTGTCACACGGCACACCTCGGGATACCCAATCCCAACCGAACGGATAACCGGCCTGTACTCACGCGTCCCAAGCGTCTTCGTCCAGGGCTTCGTGCACAAAGATTATGGGATTCCTGGAGTTCATTTGTTTATTGCCCAAATTTAGGTTCATCGGGTCGAGGGCTGGATGGGTCCGTCTGAGTAAGGGCTGCTTCACAGCGGGGCGCCCCCCTTTACCCGGGATCCACTCCAGGTAGCCTCGATCCGAGTCACGGCACCAATTTGTCATAAAATGCGTTCCAATAATTGACAGGAACCAGCTCAATTAAAGCCAATGAAATTTATTTAGCAAGCAGGCAATAAACAAAACAGCGCTGGGCAGCCGGGGAGTCTTCACTCTGCCAACGACCGCGCCCTCTTCTTTTGTTCCTCTTCTTTTATAGCGTTATCTTAGGCCAGGGCAGTCCTTCAGTCCATTGCCCGGGTGCTGATCAGGTTACACAGCTCGAGTCTTATCTTCTCCCTAACACCGCACTGTAAACAAACTTTACCATATTTGGTCAAACTATTTCACTTCAACCCCCCCCTCCTCACTCCGTACGTTATCTCTAGGCCTCAAGCCTTTCTTTGCTGTGCTGAATGGTTTAGTCAGGCCTCAGGCCTTTTCCTGCTCATGCTGAACGGTTTAGTGAACAAACCTTTATTTTTCACACAGAGGTTACCTCCAGGATGCAAAACATCCTCAAATAAAGTACAAGTGATTGGAGCTAAGGGTGAACCTTTTGAGGTTCCCGTAATTAAAAATGTATTATTGGAAACAGACTCTAAAATGGAGGTGGGATCTTTATTGTTAGTACCAGAGGCAGATTATAACCTCTTGGAAAGGGACTTAATGATAGAATTGGGAATTAGTTTAGAGACAACAAAGGACCAGATACATATTAAATTATGCCCCTTGAGGGCTGTAGATGAGAGGGAAATAAACCCAAAAGTGTGGTATACTCTGGAAACTGTCGGGAAGTTGGACATTGACCCGTTTGCAGTCACGATATGAGATCCGGAAATACCAGTTCGGATAAAACAATATCCCTTATCTGAAGAAGGAAGACGGGGATTGAAACCTGAGATCGACAGGCTGATTAAGCAGGGATTGTTGGAACCCTGTATGTCCCCATATAACACACCCATCCTACCTGTAAAGAAATCAGATGGGAAGTATCGTCTAGTGCATGATTTGGGAGAAATTAACAAGAGGACGGTGGCCAGACTCCCTGTAGTGGCCAATCCACACCCACTATTGAGCCAATTAGGACCAGATGATCAGTGGTATAGTGTCATAGATTTAAAAGATGCCTTTTGGGCTTGCCCCCTTAGGGCAGATTGTCGAGATTATTTCGCATTTGAATGGGAGGATAAAAGAACAGTTGACTAAGTTGATGTATGAAACAAAAATGTCATGGATAAAATGTCTTCCCCTAGCCCTGTTCAACATAAGAACTCAGCCCCGGGCGAACACAGGGCTTTCCCCTTTTGAGATGTTGTACGGGATGCCCTATGATATGGAGGCTCCTAATGAACATCCTCAACTACAAAATTCCCACTTGACACCATACTTAACCCAACTGATGAGCAGGCGGGAGGAATTGAGAGAAAAAAGGGTTTATTAGTCCAAAGACCTCCCTTAGATATGAAAATACATAGGATAAAACCGGGAGATAAAGTTTTAATAAAGTCATGGAAAGAAACACCTTTAACACCCCGCTGGGAAGGACCATCTCTTGTTTTGCTTCCCACAGAAACAGCTGTCCGGACAGCGGAGCGGGGGTGGACTCATGCAAGCCGAGTGAAGGGACCCGTGACGGACCCACCCTGGACGGTCACAAGCGCACCAGGAGATTTGAAGCTGACCATCAAAAGGACTCCAACTTCAGAGCGGACTGAGAGTACCAATACGCAGAGCAACCCATCCAGTGGATGAATAACAACCCTTACGAGAAAGCCAATTGTTCTCTTTGTCAAAGTTGTAAACCGTGGGTATTAACGTACTGCAAAGTGTGTGAAACTCAGGGGTGGAGGAGGGACCGAAACAGGTGGGATAGATGTGACTACTGCAAACCTGAAGCAGCTCGCCAAGCAGCACAATTGTTAGAACTATTACGAAAGACTCATGAGCCGCGGCATGCGCGTCTAGCGTGGGAAGCTCCCAGCTTGTTACGGGGCCAATACTTAAAGTAGAATGTTCTTAGGAAAATTTAGTTCCCACTATCTGGTCAATACCGCCAGATCGTTAGGAAGAGACGAAAAAGAATTGTAAAATACGCTTTGCTTACAAATTAGACAAACGGAAAGAGAGAGGTGGCCAGAATAATTCTATGTACAAAGGACAAAAGAAATAGTAACAAAGAGCCAGTTAAAGAAGTGGCATGGTTTTTTTTGCTTCGAAAAAAGGCTTCGAATTGCCTTAAATTGCCGTGGTAAGACCGGATGGGAAAACGAATTAATTGAAATCTCCTGAAGAGTACTCTTGCTGCCGAGAAGATGACAAACCCCAGGGCTCGCAGCACTCGAGTCGCCGAGCGGAGGCAGAGGAGTAAGGACCAGTGGAGAAAAGAACCCTGGAGGCAGGGCTGTGTACTGTCTGACGTGAACCCCAATTTGAGAGCAGGTCTTTGTCACGGTCCACTCAGGGACTCGTGATGATTTGTTTACCTTGATCTGGAAGCGCAAAATTAAGGCAGCCGAAATGCCAAGGGGTTATAATTCAATCAAAGAGAAACTTTATTATTTTTGCCCGTAAAGCGGCACGCGATAGAGTGGAGAAAAGGGGAGGAAAAGGAGGAAAGAGGATTATAGCTACCACCACGGATCCAGAGGCGTCCCTACGGTCCCAGGCTCCGAGCAGCGTCCTGCCGGTCCTCAGTTGAGACTTGTTGTCACGACGGGCGATCTGTGATCCAGAGGTGGGGAGATTTCTCTCCGCTGGGGTTCGGTTAGGAACCATCTTTTATGCTACAGCATCTATTCAACTTTTTCTTAGCTGTTACTTGCAGTCCTTGGTCACGGCGACTGCTCGTTCCAGGCAGTGCCTACATCTCGGATCATTGCTCCTTGGTCTTTCTCCGAGTTCCTGATGGCGATGTTGAGACAAGTACTGTTCTTCGGACCGAGACAAATACTGTTCCTCGGACCGACTCTTACACCACCCCGTGGCTCAACATTGTTATCAGGACTCTGTGGCGGCAGCACAAGCCTCAGAGAGAGAGAGGTTAAAGGGAGGAAAATAGGGAAATGGAGGGAGTCTATCACGCAACCCGCTTTGTGTTGATGAAACTGAGAGGGATGTCTACATTGGAGGGAACATTGAACAGGTCGTGTGCATTAAGTACAGCTGTTAAACGCGTCAATCGCTTTACCATTCTCCAATTCAAAACATACAATACCATAGATAAAACAAAGCAGATCACGACCAACATCAAGAGAACAACAATGGGGTGACACAGCTTGTTCAGGATGCCTGTAGCAGTAGGTGACCACCCGAAAAGTGTGTCCCACCATTTATGTTCTGCGTCCTTTTCTACTCTTTTCAACACACAGTGAACCTCCTCTACATCGTGGTGAACCGTTATCAAGGTTTTCTGTCCATTTATTTGGATCTCTTCCAAGATCTTCATCAAGTCTTGATGCTGCAACAATTGCCTTACTAAGGAGAGGTTCATTCCAATCGGAGTAGGCAATAGCTCATGGAACAGCGTATAAGTAGATTGTAGGAACTGGTGAGATATCACCCGTGCTAAGTAAGAAAAATCACATCCAATAATTTTGACAAAATTACAAATACAAAAATTTGAATGATTTCCATTATTTACTGTCACTGTATCTACTAATAGGGAGCTACAAGCAGTTCTCAAGCACACACAGCCTTTGCCAACACATACCAGTACTGTCTTCTGATCATCAGGGAGAACTTCAAAATGACAGACATTTTGTTCAGTGTCCAGACAAATGTCTTGAGCACTGATTTTATCGTCTTCACAAATGAATCCTGGTTGTTCTCGCACAATGCAAGATTCTAGATTTACGGTTTGCCATTTTTCATTCATTTTTCGGGCCCATACTCCATGCTCGAAAGGATAGAGTACAGCTCCATTGGGATTCAACCCTAATGCAATGATGGGATGGATTATAGATATAGAAGCATTACAGATTGTTAACACAAACGTTGTGGCTGTATTGGTAACAGGATTATATGTAAAATTTACCAGAGTCCACCAGGATTGGAGTTCTCTTTCAAATTCAGTGGCCTTGTCCCAGACAATTTTCCGAATTTCAGTGGGGAAAGTACCTTCTTCACCCTCTCTTTTGATCGAGGCAGCAACAGATTGCATCCACAGTTGTGCCTGAAGACAACTGAGAGCCAAAGAGAGATTGTTTTGGACCACACCAAGTGCACCTATACTCAATTCGTGGTCCTTTCCATTCACCTTTTCCCATTTTGGCAGCACTTTTGATAGCAGCCACTGGTTAGTTCCCAAAGCTGATAAGGAAGATTGCAAAGGCAGTTGCAATTTTGTGAAATCACTGGTTGTGGTGGCCAATTTGTTCATCAGAATTTCTGAGTCCATACTGTTTAACACTCCCAATCCTGTTCCCAATACGCCAGTGAGGTCTCTCTGTGTTCGTGTCTTGGAAGATAACTGTCTCTGCAGCCGTGTTGTCCACCCCTCGAAAGAAGTCCTTAGGAATGGAGAGCAGGCTGGCTGGATCTCAGAAACATTAGTTTGCATTAGTAATTCAACTCATTTAAGAGATCATTCTGGGTTGAACAACATTTGTTGTTGGCCTATATTTTTGGTCACATAGGGTCCAATTTCAAAAATTTTTGGATCGGGTACAGCTATTGGTTTGGTGGTAGGTGTCATGACCTCTGTCTTGGGCTCCCCCCAGTATACCGGAGGTTTAGTGACAGCCTTTATTTGGAACTTAAGGCCTAACATATCTGATTGGTTGGCCGGATTGTTTTGCCAGTTACACACTACCTGAACGGGATTTGTTAAAGTGAAATTGTACCAGCAATCTGTTTCTTCATCCGTACAGGACTTGGTTATTTCAACGTTGCTGGTACTTGGATCCCATGTGGTATAATTACCAATATATTTTTGGCGACAACACAGGGTGAGAGAGTTTTGTTTATCACATTTCCACTCGGCAGTAGGACAGAGTTTTGCTGAGATATGAGGGTGAATTTTAACTCTCAGATTTGGGTCAAAGAGATTTCCAGAAACTGTAATTGAAGAGGCTTTCTCATGGTCAAGTCCTTCCACTTTTCTGCATCCTACCTGTATTCTCTCTCCAACTGTTCCTGTCAGGGCTCTCACCCAATTTTTCCTGTCCCACTCCCATTCAGTTAAACGATACACCTCAGCGTCATGTATCACTACAGTAGCCAAATTTAAGCGGTCTCTGGGGTACTGTCCTAGGAAACGAGTGTATTTAACAATAGCTTCAGACCAAGGCCATTTGGCATGTCTCTGGTTATGGGTAAGTGGAAAGATACAAAAAGGTATTAGCAATCCAATTATGCCATAAGTCATTCCGAAATTTTTAGGCCTCGAACTTTGATTTATAAATGCATCAAGTTATTCTCGGCGTCCCTCGGAGCTCTTCTGCAAAAAGAAAACAAACAGGGCTTGCCTCCTTGAGGCAGGTATTTAAAATGATGGGATTATCCAGCGGGTATTTATCCGATGTTCTTTGCCCAGGGCATCGGAAGCCACCCACGCATTTGCGTTCAAAGGAGTCTTCAGTACCAATGGTACGCTTCCTACAGTAGGAAGTTCCACCAGGACTGGTTGTCCTGGGCAACGGGCTGAGCTCTTGGAATCATTTGGTCCCTTTAATGAGGGAATCAAGGAGGGGGCCTTTGGGCAAAAGGCAGTGATTTTGGGGCGCCCGTTTACCCCCCACCGGTCATTTACACCTGTAATCGCTTGCCACAGACGGGCATCCCAATTACCTTCATGAGGTTTCAGAAGTCGTTTTAAGAGACCGTTAGTTCTCTCTGCTACTCCATTGGCTTGTGGGTAATACGGGCTGTGAAAAGTCCATTTAATTCCCTCATTTCGCGCCCAAAACACGCTGCAAGTCCTTTTTTGACTCAGGCATTTTGATCTGATCTAAGGAGGCCAGGGTGTCTGGTGGGATGCAAGTCATCCCTCCTTTCCACCAGATTCCCAGGAATTTTACTTCTTGTGAGGGCTTTTGGACCTTTTCTGGAGGAATTTGTAAACCTAATTTCTCCAAATGTGAAATTATATTCTGTTGGGTTGCCCCCACTTCATCTATTTCCTTCCCTCCCACGGGAATATCATCAATGTACTGATAGACCTCCACGCCTTCGGGTTTGGGTATTTTTTCTAGCTCCTGGGCTAAAGCGTGATGGGCCAACGTGGGAGAATGTTTGTACCCCTGGGGAAGTCGGGTGAAAGTATATTGCTGCCCCTCCCATGTGAAAGCAAAGCGATCTCTGTCTTCTGATCGTAATGGTATCATGAAAAACATGTCTTTGACATCTATTGTGGCCATAATTGGGTGAGCTTTCTCCTGAATTATGGTTATTAATTCAGCCAGAATGGGGACTGCGGCGGTTAAAGGATCAGTGTTAGCGTTTAACCGCCGAAAATCTATTGTGAGTCGCCACTTCCCATTGGGCTTCCTCACTGGCCACACTGGAGAGTTAAAAGGAGAATGGGTATTTATCACCACTCCCTGCTCTCGCATTTCTTGCATTACTGGCTTGATGCCTTCCTTGGCACCCAGGGGAAGGGGGTATTGTTTAACATTTGTAACTTGGCTGAATGGAAGTGGGGGTGCTGCTTGAAGTAGTCTTACATGCAGCTGGGGTGTACCAAAGGTCCACAGCATTCCTTCTGAATCCTCCCACTGCTTTCCCTTAAGGGTGTCCATACCTAGCAGGCTGTTTGGAATGTTTCCGATCGCCATTTTAACGGTGACCGTACTCTCGTCGCCCAGGTAATGTCAATTTTACCCAGGCCATTTGCATGACTTCTGTGGACCCTAAGGCATTGAGGACACAAAAGCGCCGCCTCGAGGGAAAAACCCCACTCCTTTCAGCATCTCTTTCACTCAACGCAGAGATCTGTGCACCGGTATCAGTTAAAAATGTCACAAGTGCACGCTTGAGACCCACTATAGCTGTGATTAACAGATCCCCCCCTTCTGTATGTGTGAGCTGTCGGATATAAATCCATCCTCCATTCCCCCGCCCACTGATAGGGAATGGAGATTCTAGTTTCCCTGTTCCTTGGTAGGGGGAGGGGGAGCTGAGGGTGTAACAGGTAGGATCTCCTTTGTGTTTGGGGATGGTTCTTTTGGAGTGTGCCACTTGGATACCAGTTTACTCAATTTATCCAAGGGTAATCCCTCCATTATATCTCTGGGAATTCCCTTTTTAATTCCCAGGAGCCACCATCGCTGTCGGGCCCTAGGCTGTTCTCCCCTTCCTGCTCTAATGTATGCTTGCCCCTTTTTTGGAGCGCCGACACTGACAGCAGCGTCGGTAGTGGAGGGCAGATTCCTAACTTCTACCTGGCGAATTCCCCTTGACCTTTCTGCTGGAATTCTTACAGGGCCATATCTCCTATTATAGTCTATCAATTCTTGTGCTACTTCCCCCCAAGTCCACACTTTTCTAGTATTCGAATGGGGGGGTGATTTTGGAGCATGGGTGAAAAGTGAATCCATGGTAGTATCATTGTCATCATTCTGGCCCCTCATGAAGCCTTCCAGCCTTTCCACTGGGCTCATTTGTGCAATTGTCTTTTGCAGGTTAATTCCTGCAGGTTTGAGTGATTCTGGAAGTCCCCTGATCAAGGGAGTCATTAAGTCAGGATGCACTGGCAACATGATAGGTGATTCGCATCCAGGAATCAATTTTCTTTCGCGTAACATTTGCAAACAGGCTGCTTTATGTACACTTTCTAACAATTGGTCAGGCGTGCTAATGATTGCCAGGGGATCTCCTCTGTCCAGAGGGTTTAACCCTCCAGCCCAATAAGCAGCTCGCTGGGTTAGGGACCCTGGGGCACGCCTGTCATTAGTTGTCAAGAAAACTTCACATCCCCAATAACCAGCAGCTTCCTTTTCACTCATCTGGATTTGGTCTCCTCCTGTTAGAGATACGCGCCACACGTACTCTATTTCTGATTCCTTGGGGAGACGCCCATACTCCTTCTTTAGCTTGGCCAGCTCGGTGGCAGTGTAAGGTATCTGCTTAGTCGTAATCTGAGGATCTGTATCCTCGTCATTTACATAAAAATATTCAGTTTTCACTAAGGGTCTCACGTGTGGATGCTCTTTATAACGTTCTTTTGCCTCCTCCAACTCCTTTTGAGGATAACTTTGGTTTACTTGTCGGATACTTTTCTCCTCCGACTCCAATTGTTGCTGCAAGTGTTCCACCAAATTCTCAAGGGATTCTGTGTTCCTCAAATATTCGTCCCTTAGTGATTTTAAGGAGAGGTTCTCTTCTCTTAAGAAGATGTTTCCCCCTCTTTCTTTCTCCAATTGTTGCTGCAGACTTTTGACCAAATTTTCAAGGGATTCTATAATTTTGGTTTCATTACTACGATGCCTGAGGCCATCTTCAATCGCTGCCACCAGGCTGGCTCCTAGAACGGCACAAACTGTAGCTCTGCCCTTATCTAATCTAAACTTAGACTGAGTCTGCAGAGAAATCACTCGGTCCGCTACACTCTGTAAATTCGACCAATTATCACGTGCCCAGTCTTCTCCGGGTACGGAGGGTCGAGCCCCGTATTTTGCCAAAAATGAGTAAAACAAGTCTCGACCTTTCACGGACCGAGAGTCTTGGTTCTCAGAGTTTTTAGTCATTCTTACTCCGAAGGGACCAAATCCACGTCGGGAAGGCTCAACTTAGTTACACAAAACACACAGTCACTGCTGGGTCGCCCTTCTCTTTCCCGAGTGGTTGAAGGGGCCAAAAATCTGCTATGGGAAGGCTCCACTTAGTTACACAAACACACACGATTGCCCCTTCACTTTCCCTAGCAGACAATTCTCATCAACATGAGAGCAACACCCCTTTTGCACTTTGAGATCTTTTTGGTTTGATTCCGAGAGACAGAGCCCTCAACTTGAGTTTGGAGTGCTCTACACCAAGGCGTGTGCGGTGTGTGGGAAATCTGAGTTGCCCCCCTTGTTTTCTGGACACCTCTCACCTGCCAGGTGTAGGGCCAGGTGCGGCTGGAGCAAAATGTCCTTCCCCTGTTACAGACCACACAGTACCTGCACTCCTCTGTTTCTCAGAATCCTGTCCGTGACGCCAATTTAATGTCACGGTCCACTCAGGGACTCGTGATGATTCGTTTACCTTGATCTGGAAGCGCAAAATTAAGACAGCCGAAATGCCAAGGGGTTATAATTCAATCAAAGAGAAACTTTATTATTTTTGCCCGTAAAGCGGCACGCGATAGAGTGGAGAAAAGGGAAGGAAAAGGAGGAAAGAGGATTATAGCTACCACCACGGATCCAGAGGCGTCCCTACGGTCCCAGGCTCCGAGCAGCGTCCTGCCGGTCCTCAGTTGAGACTTGTTGTCACGACGGGCGATCTGTGATCCAGAGGTGGGGAGATTTCTCTCCGCTGGGGTTCGGTTAGGAACCATCTTTTATGCTACAGCATCTATTCAACTTTTTCTTAGCTGTTACTTGCAGTCCTTGGTCACGGCGACTGCTCGTTCCAGGCAGTGCCTACATCTCGGGTCATTGCTCCTTGGTCTTTCTCCGAGTTCCTGATGGCGATGATGAGACAAGTACTGTTCTTTGGACCGAGACAAATACTGTTCCTCGGACCGACTCTTACAGTCTTCGAGACTGGCAACCGGAGAAAAAAACCATGTCACTCTAAACTGGCTATAATATTATACATCTTACAAATATGGTATAATCAGGTTGAGGGAAGCGAACACCAACCATTCAGGTGGAGTGTAATTAGATGGAAAGATCAGAGAGTAGTCAGAACTGTTGTCACGTCTGGAGACCCGAGTTTTTCCGTAACATTATGTGAACTTGTGCCCATAGAGCCTTGTTTAAACCTTATAGGGTTTTATTTTTGCCCCAGCGCACACCCAGGGAAAAGTTATTGTAATTCTCCTAATGCATATTATTGTGCATACTGGGGCTGTGAAACTGTCGCATCGGATTGGACCCCAGGAGAGGGACAAGATCGCTTTATATCAGTAAAATGGGGCCCCTTTGGCTGTACAGCTCCCAAGAGAGATTGGAGTGGTAGTGTTGCACGAGAAGGAAGCTGTAAATTTATATATATATCAATATTATTAACCCTGCGGACCCCACTTGGTTAATGGGAAAAACTTGGGGCATGGGATATTATGAGCCCGGAGCAGACAGAGGAGGACTCCTGGTGATAAAGAAGGAGAGCGTGCTGAACGACCCAGAACCAAGAGGCCCCAATCCAGTGATCAGTGATATAGATGGCACTCTAAGAGGAGAGACTGTCCCTAACACAACCGAAACCCTCTCTCGAAATATCACTGAAACCCTATCAGAATCTGATTCAGAACCCATGAATTTACCAGGACATCCTATAAGGAAATTATTAAACACTACGTACCAATTTTTAAATACCACCAACCCTAATTTGACTCAGCATTGTTGGTTGTGCTTTCATGCCAGGCCTCCATTTTATGAAGCAATAGGGGTCCCCCTAAAGTCGAAAAAATTAATGGGTCAAATGCAGCACAAGGCTTATGGGAAAGTCAAAACCAGGGTCCGATAATGCAATACGTGACTGGAAAAGGTAAATGTGTAGGAACTGTTCCCCCAAGTAAGACCCATCTATGTACAGAAAAGATCTCCCTAAAAGGGAAACCTTCAGCTGACTGGTTATTACCAGCAAGAAATACCAAATGGGTTTGTTCAAAAACGGGAATTACACCATGTTTGTCGCTAAAAGTATTTAATGAAAGTGCGGAATATTGCATCCAAGTGATAATAATTCCCCGAATAATATATCACCCTGAGGATTTTGTATACGATTATTGAACTACTCAAAGCCATCATATCCAAAAGCGAGAACCTCTCACTGCACTAACTATAGCCACCTTAACGACAGTGGCTGCGGCAGGAGCAGGGACAGGGATAACATCACTGGTATGGCAGAACGATGGATTTAAAGCCCTAAGAACAGCCGTGGACGAGGATGTGGCGCGATTTGAAAAAGGAATAACCGCGCTAGAAAAGTCAGTAAGGTCATTGTCGGAAGTGGTATTACAAAAGAGAAGGGGGCTAGACACGCTGCTTTTAAAACAAGGAGGGCTGTGTGCGGCCTTGGGAGAAGAATGCTGTGTCTACGTGGATCATACTGGCATAGTGCGAGATGCTATGGCGAAAGTGAGGGAAGGACTCGAGAAAAGGAAAAGAGAAAGAGAAGCACAACAGAATTGGTATGAAAAATGGTTCAATTACTCCCCATGGTTAACTACGTTACTCTCTACTATAGCCGGGCCAATATTACTTTTAATCGCTGGGTTTACATTCGGGCCATGTATTTTTAACAAATTAATAAGCATTGTAAAGAATCGATCAGAAGCTGCACATTTAATGCTTATCCGCGCTAGGTATGAACCTATTGCAGGAGAGGAAGAGGTAGTGGGTGATGCTTTTGCATTCAGTCACCAAGAACTGCAGCGGTTTACTGAACAAAATGCAGAAAAACAGAAAAAGGGGGGATTGTGAAAAATAAAGGTTTGTTCATTAAACCGTTCAGCATAAACCGTTCAGCATAAGCAAGGAGGAGCCCAGGCCCAACTAACTTACTTAGCATAAGTAAAGAAGAGCCTGGAGCCTAAAGAATGTGTAAAGTGAGGAAATACTTTCCCGGATGAGCACCCGGAACCGCTGAACAATGGAAATTTACCCCACAACGCAATGTGGCATTGAGACAGTGGACTACCAGACCCAAGACAACGCTATAAAAAGGCAGAAGAAAAAGAAGAGGGCGCGGTCGTTGGCGGAGCGAAGACTTCCCGGCTGCTCAGCGCTGTTTTGTTTATTGCCTGCTTGCTAAATAAATTTGATTGACTTTAATTGAGCTGGTTCCAGTCAATTATTGGAACGCATTTTAGGACATGATTTCTGTTTTTTCTTCTGTAAGCGTCGGAGTCTCCTATTTTTGGTACATCGCTGCCCTTTTAAGCACTGGCGACGGAGCACCCTCGTATTCTGGACACATTTGGACTTCAACCAGAACTTGCGAGTGCCCTGGGGTCCAGAAGCTCTCCTCTTCAGGGCAAGGCGGCGCCTTTTGCAGGGCCGAGGACAGTCCGGGGGGGTGGGGGCTTTCCTTTTCAGGATGTTCTGGAACATCCTATAGAGCTGGTGAGTGCCCTGGGGTCCAGAAGCTCTCCTCTTCAGGGCAAGGCGGTGCCTCTTGCAGGGCCGAGGACAGTCCGGGGGGGTGGGGGCTTTCCTTTTCAGGATGTTCTGGAACATCCTATAGAGCTGGTGAGTGCCCTGGGGTCCAGAAGCTCTCCTCTTCAGGGCAAGGCGGCGCCTCTTGCAGGGCCGAGGACAGTCCGGGGGGGTGGGGGCTTTCCTTTTCAGGATGTTCTCGAACTTCCTATAGAGCTGGTGGGTGTCCTGAAGGCTGGGTTCCCTCCACTCAGGGGCATACCAGGGCCTCTTGCAGGGCTGAGGGTGGCCCTGGTGGCTGTGAGCTTTCCTCTTCGGGGCACGACGGGGTGTCCCAGGCAAGTAGTCCCTGTCCCGGCCGGGAGCCGAGGGGTAGCAGCCCTGGTCAGAGGGACCTGTCACCATCGCTGCCTTCCCTGGCTGCTTCCAGGGCATGGATTGGGGACAGGCAGGATCCCTGTGGAGAGTCGCCACAGGGCTGTTCTCCTCCCCAGGAGCACTCGAGTGCACCAACCTCTGGGCCTCATCTCTGCACCGCTGCACGATGATCGTGGTGAGGCCATGGACCAGCTCTTCCGTGTGTGTCTGGACGATGGGCTGCAGTATCTGGACCAGGACCTTGGCATCTGGACCATGGACGCACAGGACATGCAGGATGCTGCTTTCTACACACCCTGCTGTCCACCACCGGGCCCCACATATTGTCTGCAGCTCCTGGCGCAGCCAGGGCAGCACGAGATCCAGGAGATGCTGGTGTTTTCGAAAGAGTTCTGCCCAGACCTCAAACAGGAGGCCGCCCACAGATCCTGGCTGCAGAGCCCCCTCCTCAGCAGGGGACAGTGTCCCCTGCAGAGAGCGCAGACGGGGCGCCATGAGGTCCTGGGGGTTGCTTTTGGCCGAGCGGCTGGGAGAACATCCTGCCTGGCCGCTGGCATCTGGCAAGTCTTTGGCGCCTGGGGTTTTAAACTTTGCAAAGACATCCTCCACTTCCACAAAGAACCCGATACCCTGTATGGGTGCAGCACAGAGTGGGCACTCTGGGTTCCGCTGTGCCCAGAGGATGATGCAGCCCAGGCAGAACTGGTGTTTGCAGGGCTTCACAAAGCCAGCGCCCTTCCAAGCATTGCAACAGATGGTGCAGATCCATTCTGCTTCCAAGGACATGTTTCACTCTGCTGTGGGCGGAGCTGAGGATGAGAAGCTGCTCTGCATTGCTGGCACTGGCACTATCAAAGGCTGTTGTGTGCTGTCAAATGGAGAGAGGCCACGGTGCCTCGCTGTCCAGGGGAGGGCAGGGGAGTAAGAAATGTCAGGCCCCTCAAGAAGGACACCCTCCCTACTCCACGAGATAATCACCCCATGGCTGTGAAAGATAAAGGTTTGTTCATTAAACCGTTTAGCATAAACCATTTTAGCTTAAACTGCTTAGCATAAGTAAAGAAGGAGCCAACGCCCAACTAACTTGCTTAGCATAAGTAAAGAAGAGCCTGGGGCCTAAAGAATGTGTAAAGTGAGGAAAGGTTTAACTATAGGGTTCAAGTTACTCAGCTGGATGAGCACCCGGAACCGCTGAATAATGGAAATTTACCCCACAACGCAACGTGGCATTAAGACAGTGGACTACCAGACCCAAGACAACGCTATAAAAAGGCAGAAGAAAAAGAAGAGAGTGCGGTCGTTGGCGGAGCGAAGACTCCCCGGCCGCCCAGCGCTGTTTTGTTTATTGCCTGCTTGCTAAATAAATTTCATTGGCTTTAATTGAGCTGGTTCCAGTCAATTATTGGAACGCATTTTATGACAAATTGGTGCCGTGACTCGGATCGAGGCTACCTGGAGTAGATCCCGGGTAAAGGGGGGCGCCCCGCTGTGAAGCAGCCCTTACTCAGACGGACCCATCCAGCCCTCGACCCGATGAACCTAAATTTGGGCAATAAACAAATGAACTCCAGGAATCCCATAATCTTTGTGCACGAAGCCCCGGACGAAGACGCTTGGGACGCGTGAGTACAGGCCGGTTATCCGTTCGGTTGGGATTGGGTATCCCGAGGTGTGCCGTGTGACACGTCCAATTGTGGGCGAAGCGAGTGCGGACCCCCTAGTAGTGCGGTTCCCAAATCCCGCCGAGGGACTGGGCCACGAGCGGGGGGAAGCGTGTGTGTGTGTGATTGAAGGCACCTCGGAAGATGGGACAAAGGAAAAGCAAGCCCTTTCGTCCCATGGGGCAGGAGGAGAAGGTGAGTCTCCCCAAGATCCCCCCAGACAGCCCCTTTGGGTTAATGATAACCTATTGGGATGATTACCCCTCAAGAAGAGGAAAAAGTAAAGTAAAAATGATACACAGGAGATCATTTGGATTGGCCAGTTTTTGGCTCATTTGAGGATTGGATTTGTCAGGTATTAAATATATATGTTAACTCGAAAGAACCGTTTAAATTGGAGGAAAGTGAGTATGCGGCTCTCTGGATAGTAGCCGAAACAAGAACTGGGTTGTTCCCCTTAAGGGAAAAGGGAGAACTAAAACGAAGACGACAGAAAGAGGAGAAAATACCTGTATTACCCCCCGCTTACGTCCCACCCGCACCCAATACCCCTCCCATACCGCCCCCGGATCCAGTCCCGGAGGCTACAGCCCCCGAACTTCCCCCAGAATCCGATCAGCCCCCAGAAAATATGGAGTGTGGAAAAAGAATTACTAGAAGTCAAACAAGAACAATGCAGGAACCTCCGCAACTATATCCGCTAAGAGAGGTGGCAATGGGAGGTCCCGTTCCTGGGGTAGGATACGTCGCCGTCCCCCTTAACTCAGGGGACGTGTGGGAGTTTAAAAAGGAAATGGCAAGCCTGCTAGGCGATCCCCCAGGGGTCGCTGAAAGACTGGATCAGTTCCTCGGCCCCAACATTTACACCTGGGATGAAATCCAGTCCATTATGGGAATATTGTTTACTGTAGAAGAAAGAGGAATGATAAGGCGGGCCGGAATGAGATTATGGGATCAGCAGCAGCAACCAGGACCGCCAGCAGATGTTAAATGGCCATTACAAAGGCCTAATTGAGATAATCAGAATCCAGTATATCGGATTGAAATGCAAGATTTGAGAAATATTATAATCCAGGGAATTAGGGAATCAGTTCCCAGAGGGCAGAACATCAGTAAGGCCCTTAATGAGCAGCAGAAAAAGGATGAAACACCTACAGAATGGTTAGAAAGGTTGAGAAGAACTTGCAGTTGTATTCAGGAATAGACCCCAATACCCCTGGGGGAGAGGCTCTATTGAAAACGCAGTTTGTGGCTAAATCATGGCAAGACATCGAAGGAAATGAGAAAAAAAAAAATGAAGATTGGCAAGACCGTGGACTAGATGAACTTTTGAGGGAAGCCCAAAAGGTGTATGTTAGGAGGGAGGAAGAAACACATAAAAGGCAAGTAAGAATGATGGTAGCTGTGGTGCGAGAAGGACAGAAGGCAATCCCACCCCGGAGGGGAAACATCTCCTCCCACTGGGACATGGGGAACAGGGGACGAGAAAAATCGGTGGAAGGAAAGAAATGGACGTGTTTTTATTGCGGAAAGCCAGGACACATGAGAAAGGAATGTCGGCAACGAATGAAAGATGAGAGAATGTTTAAAGAAGATTAGAGGGGTCAAGGGCTCTGTTTGCTGGGGACCAGGAACTTTACAGAGCCCTTGATAAAATTAAAGCAACAAGTAGTTGAGTTCCTAGTGGACTCAGGAGCGGAAAGATCTACCGTCCAGAGGTTACCTCCAGGATGCAAAACATCCTCAAATAAAGTACAAGTGATTGGAGCTAAGGGTGAACCTTTTGAGGTTCCCGTAATTAAAAATGTATTATTGGAAACAGACTCTAAAATGGAGGTGGGATCTTTATTGTTAGTACCAGAGGCAGATTATAACCTCTTGGAAAGAGATTTAATGATAGAATTGGGAATTAGTTTAGAGACAACAAAGGACCAGATACATATTAAATTATGCCCCTTGAGGGCTGTAGATGAGAGGGAAATAAACCCAAAAGTGTGGTATACTCTGGAAACTGTCGGGAAGTTGGACATTGACGCGTTTGCAATCACTATATGAAATCCGGAGATACCAGTTCGGATAAAACAATATCCCTTATCTGAAGAAGGAAGACGGGGATTGAAACCTGAGATCGACAGGCTGATTAAGCAGGGATTGTTAGAACCCTGTATGTCCCCATATAACACACCCATCCTACCTGTAAAGAAATCAGATGGGAAGTATCGTCTAGTGCATGATTTGGGAGAAATTAACAAGAGGACGGTGGCCAGACTCCCTGTAGTGGCCAATCCACACCCACTATTGAGCCAATTAGGACCAGATGATCAGTGGTATAGTGTCATAGATTTAAAAGATGCCTTTTGGGCTTGCCCCCTTAGGGCAGATTGTCGAGATTATTTCGCATTTGAATGGGAGGATAAAAGAACAGTTGACTAAGTTGATGTATGAAACAAAAATGTCATGGATAAAATGTCTTCCCCTAGCCCTGTTCAACATAAGAACTCAGCCCCGGGCGAACACAGGGCTTTCCCCTTTTGAGGGTTGATACCCTGTATAAAGCATCCGTGGTAAGATCACGAGTGCTGGGTCATTTGTAGATGTGTCAGATGTGAAGATACTTGGGTTTGTATTGCAACAAGAAGACAACCTTGTTGTAGTGACTGTAGGCGTTTTGGGGGAGGTCGTGGCCACTGGTATAAGGCAGACGTAGAAAAACTGTTTTGTGGTTGGGAACTGTACCTTCCTATACATCAAGAATTTAGAACTGTTCACTGGGAAAGAGCTATTAGCAAATGTGTTAAAGATTCATGGGAAGAAGTCAGTGAAAGAGTGGGAGGAGTTTTTGCCTCGAGAAGAAAGAGAGACTTTAAGTTGCCTTGGTGAACCTTCCCGGATAGGGAACACGAAATAACTGGAGCCTCCTGAAGAGTACTCTTGCTGCCGAGAAGATGAATATCCCCGGGGCTCGCAGCACTCGAGTCGCCAAGCGGAGGCAGAGGAGTAAGAACCAGTGGAGGGAAAAATTCTGGGGACAGAGTTATGCACTGTCCAACGCTAACCCTAATCCGGGAATAACTTTTGTAAACTGGCAACCGAGGCAAAAGACGCGTCGCTCTAGACTGACCATGATACTATACATCTTGGGAATGTGGTGTAGTCAGATTGAAGGAAGCCCCCACCAACCATTTAAATAGAGCCTGATTAGGTGGGAAGATCAACACATAATCCAAACTATTGCCACTCCTGGAACTCCCAGTTTTACACCTACCTTGTGTCAGATTGTGTACATAAATTTTTGCAAAAATGCGAATCTAGCCAACGCAAAAGGATTCTATTTTTTGCCCAGGCTCCAACCCAGAGCGAAGTTATTGTAATAGTCCTAATCAGTATTATTGTTCATATTGGAGTTGCGAAACCATTGCATCCGCCTGGAAGCCAGAGGCAGGACCTGATAAATTCCTCGAAGTAAGCTGGGGCCCAAGTGGATGCACTCCACCTAAACCAAACTCCAGCGGCGGTATAATTTTAGCCCCCCGTGGAGAGATAAAACCCCAACCTTCTTATGAAAATTGCCATTTTATATATGTAAATGTATCCCAGCCAAACAACCCAGGATGGTTAATAGGGAAACGAGGGGTATGAGATATTGGGAAACAGGCACTAATAGGAGAGGGCTGTGCGTGGCCTTAGGAGAAGAATGTTGTGTCTACATAGATCGCACTAGGCCAGTACGAGACAGTATGGCAAAGGTAAGGGAGAAACTCGAGCGTAAAAACAAACAAAAAAAAACAACAGAAAAAAACAAAAAAAAGAGAGTCACAACAAGGTTGGTATGAAAAATGGTTCAATTACTCCCCATGGTTAACTACGTTACTCTCTACTATAGCCGGGCCAATATTACTTTTAATCGCTGGGTTTACATTCGGGCCATGTATTTTTAACAAATTAATAAGCATTGTAAAGAATCGATCAGAAGCTGCACATTTAATGCTTATCCGCGCTAAGTATGAACCTATTGCAGGAGAGGAAGAGGTAGTGGGTGATGCTTTTGTATTCAGTCACCAAGAACTGCAACGGTTTACTGAACAAAATGCAGAAAAACAGAAAAAGGGGGGATTGTGAAAGATAAAGGTTTGTTCATTAAACCGTTCAGAATAAACCGTTTTAGCTTAAACTGCTTAGCATAAGTAAAGAAGGAGCCAACGCCCAACTAACTTGCTTAGCATAAGTAAAGAAGAGCCTGGGGCCTAAAGAATGTGTAAAGTGAGGAAAGGTTTAACTATAGGGTTCAAGTTACTCAGCTGGATGAGCACCCGGAACCGCTGAATAATGGAAATTTACCCCACAACGCAATGTGGCATTGAGACAGTGGACTACCAGACCCAAGACAACGCTATAAAAAGGCAGAAGAAAAAGAAGAGGGCGCGGTCGTTGGCGGAGCGAAGACTCCCCGGCCGCCCAGCGCTGTTTTGTTTATTGCCTGCTTGCTAAATAAATTTCATTTGCTTTAATTGAGCTGGTTCCTGTCAATTATTGGAACGCATTTTATGACAATGGCCACCCCAGGGAAGGTTACCCCACAGAGCTCACCGCTGCTGCTGCAAGTGGCCTCACGGTACCCGGCGGCCTGAGCCAGGCAGGGCCGGGGAAACTCGAGACGACTCCGGGATGGGACCACGAGGTGCCAGCGGCAGCCCCAAAGCCCCACCCAGCACCAGAAACCTGGCTCGACCCTCCAGACCTCGCACGCAGGTGCGGCAGGACTGGAGGTACGAGCCAGACTGGGCCAGGCTCTGCTGTCACCCAGAGACCAGCAGCCAGGGGCGTGAGGTCACAATCCATGCCTCGCTGATGTCACAGTCCACCGCTCGGCGATGCCATGGCAACGCTTACACCCCTGCAGGTGCATGGCAACAGGACAACCAAGAAAACATTGCTCATTGTTTGCATCCTCTACGTTGCCCTGCTGCCCCAGCTCGGTCCCCTGCAGCATCCGTGCCTGCGTGTCCTTTCCCCACCCCTGGCACCTGGCAGAGGTCTCCTGCCAGGGGGAGCGTGGTGGGACCAGCGCAGGGAAACTTCCCACGGTGGGATGATGCCTCCCCCACCTCAGCGTCTTTCCCTGGGCAAAGCCGGCATTGGCAGGGAGGAGCAGGGAAGCAAATGGCCAACCCTGGGGGAGTCTCCCACCCTGCTGGGCTGGGCCCCCCGCCGGCACGGGGAAGCCTCCATTGCATTTTGCTCCAGCCCCATCCACTCCCCCTGGCACAGAGATCCCGTGCCAGGTGTATTCATAACGCTTCTCCTCTGCGTCAGAGGCAGAGGCAAACACATCCCAGCGTTCCAGGCCAGTCTCGGCACCGTGACTTTGCCAGCTTTGTTTTCTGGTCAGAGCTTTTCCTCCCTGCAGCCCCGCGGGACGGGGGGCGATGGGTGCGACAAGGAGTTGCTCTGTTTGTTGGCTGCACCAGAATGGAGAGATGGGACTTGGGGATGGGGCGATGGCTGGTAGGGGTACAGTTAAGGGGTGTGATCTGGGGTGGGGATCCCTCTCCAGAGGCACCTGGCACGAGCTGTAACCTGAGAATGAAGGAAAGAGTCACTGGAGCCGTCAGTCGGGCCTTGCATTCTCAGCAGGTCCCAGGTCAGGCTGGTTTACGTTGGCCGGCGTGCACAAATCCATTAGAGTCTGAACAATAAACATGAGGCTCTGGAGCCTCAAATGAGGCTTGGGAAGCCAAAACTAATACTTTGGAAAGTAGAATGAGGCTTTGTACACCATACATGTAGCTTTGGGGTCTAAACAGACGCTTTCTGCCAAGGGAATCGAGGCCTTAGACCCTCAAAATGAAACTGTGGGCCCTAAGAAAGGGCTATGGGTAATGAAAGACAGGTTAGGACGCTGTAAGAGTCGGTCTGAAGAACAGTATTTGTCTCGGTCCGAAGAACAGTACTTGTCTCAACATCGCCATCAGGAACTCGGAGAAAGACCAAGGAGCAATGACCCGAGATGTAGGCACTGCCTGGAACAAGCAGTCGCCGTGACCAAGGACTGCAAGTAACAGCTAAGAAAAAGTTGAATAGATGCTGTCCAGAAGATGGATTTCACCTGCTACCTCAGCCAAAGTTACCCCACCTCCTCCTTGACCCAACGCCAACAAGGGAAGAGCATGCTTCGCCAACAAGGGAAGAGCATGCGCCAACAAGGGAAGAAGCTCGCAGAGGGTCTTCCGGTCACCTAGCGGTCACGAGAGGAAGATGAGGTGAGGAAGCAGAAGACCACCGAACACGAGCTGGCGCAGGCGCAGACGAGTTCTGGCAAGCAAAGCGAGAACTTTTGGGGCCTGCGCAGTTCAACCTGGATTGCGAAATGAAGGCGGAGATTGGCCTCAATCCATGGGAGAGAGGAGGTGCGAGGTGCTGCTGCTGAGCATAAAAGATGGTTCCTAACCCAACCCCAGCGGAGAGAGATCTCCCCACCTCTGGATCACAGATCGCCCGTCGTGACAACAAGTCTCGACTGAGGACCGGCAGGACGCTGCTCGGAGCCTGGGACCATAGGGACGCCTCTGGATTCGTGGTGGTAGCTATAATCCGCTCTCCTCCTTTTCCTCCCCTTTTCTCCACTCTGTCTATCGCGTGCCGCTTTACGGGCAAAAATAATAAAGTTTCTCTTTGATTGAATTATAACCCCTTGGCATTTCGGTTGCCTTAATTTTGCGCTTCGAGATCAAGGTAAACGAATCATCACGAGTCCCCGAGTGGACCGTGACATACGCTAGAAATGATAATTTCAGCCTTAAACTTGATGCTTTGGGCATTAAAAGGTGTGGGTGAGGTGCTACAAATGATGCCTTCAACCCTGAGAATGGGGGGAACCTCTTGGTTACCTGTGGCCCTAAGCCATGGAGCTCCGGTCCCTAAAAAAGGGCTTTGGGCAGTTCAGTGGAGGCTTAGAGCTGTAAAAGAGGAGTTTGGCTCCTTTAAATGAGAGTTCAGACCCTCAGCTCGGGGGTTTGGGTTCTACAAATGGGGCTTTGAACCCTGACATCAGGTTTTGTGCCCTAAGGTCATGCTTTGGTACAAAACACAAAGGCCTTGCCCCCTAAAAACAGGTCTTTTGAGCTGAAAAGGAGGCTTTGGACCCTCCTGGTTTTGGACTGAAAGGTAAAAATGAGGCGTTGGTCCTGAAAAGGAGGCTTTGGAAGGAAAAATGAGGTTTTACACTCTATCAATACGACTTTGGCCTCTAAACCTGAAGCTCTGGACGTCCCAAATGAGACTCTGAGTCTTAAAAACGGTGCTCTGGGCCTTTAAAATGAGTCTTTGAACCTCAGAAGTGCAGGTTTGAAACTTAAACGTGTGCTTGTAGCCTCCGAACCGGGCTTGGGGACCGAAAAGGGACGCTTTCAAGCCTAGAATCAAAGTCTGGATCGTGGAAATGAGGCTGGGAGATGAAGTGACCAGGGTCAGGGTGCACAAAGCCCCATCCAACCTGGCCTTGAACACCTCCAGGGATGGGGCAGCCCCGGCTTTTGTGGGCACCCTGTGCCAGGGCCTCCCCACCCTCACAGCAAAACATTTCTCCCTAAGATGTCATCTCAGTCTGCCCTCTTTCAGCTCAAACCCGTTCCCCTCATCCTGTCCCTGCACTCCCCCATCAAGAGCCCCCGCCCAGCTTTCCTGCAGCCCCTTTCGGTACTGGGAGCCTGCTCTAAGGTCTCCCCGCAGCCTTCTCTTCTCCAGGCTGAACAACCCCAGCTCTCGCAGCCTGTCCTGGTGCAGGAGCTGCTGCAGCCCTCGCATCATCTCCGTGGCCTCCTCTGGCCTCGCTGCAACAGCTCCAGGTCCTTCCTCTGCTCAGGACCCCAGAGCTGGACACAGGGCCCCAGGTGGGGTCTCTCCAGAGCGGAGCAGAGGGGCAGAATCTCCCCCCCGGCACCCCAAGTCCTTCTCCTCAGGGCTGCTCCCAGTCCATTCTCACCCAGACTGGGTTTGTGCTGGGATCACCGTGCCCTCCCCGTGCCAAGGGCTCTGAGCTGCCCCGTGTCCCTGTGTTCCCGTTCCCAGCCAGAATGAGGGGCACTGGGAATGCGGGCAGGGGGGCAGGAGCGGGGTGACCGCTACTGGGGACACTGGGAATGGGGGTGCGGGCAGGAGCAGGGTGACCGCTACTGGGGACACTGGGAATGAGGGGAGGCAGGAGCCCCTGTTTCTGTTCCCGCCGCCTCTGACTCTTCCCGCGCCCCAGGCGGAGCCGGGATCTGCCCGGCGACGGGTGACGTCCTCGCTTCCTCGGGCTGCCATTAGACGCGTGGCGGCGGCGCAGCCAATGGCGGCGCTTGGGGCTCGAGTCCGGGCGGGCACTTTCCATTTCCGCATCTCACGGGCCCGGAATCTGCCCAGCGACCAAAGACGTCCTCCTTGGGCTCAGGCTACCATTGGTCAGATTGCGGCGCCGCAGCCAATGGCGGCGTTCGGGGCGCGGACAGGAGCAGAGACGGGGCCGGGGCTGCTGCTGGGATTGCTGCGGGGCGGGGGCGGAGTGCGGTGAGTTGGGACTGGGACTCCCTGCACCCCCTTTCCTGGGACCATCCCTGCACCCCATCCTTGGGCACCGGGACCCCCCCTGCACGCCATGTCCTGGGCTCTGTGACCCCCTTCCGCACCCCTGTCCTGGAGAACGCCCTGCACCCCATCTGCCAGGACCCCCCTGCAACCCCCTGTTTGGGCACCAGGACCCCCCCTTATGCAGCGCCCACCTTGTCCCTCCTCTTTCCTTGGGCACCAAACTCCCCCTGCACCTCCTTTCCCTCGCTCTGAGATGCCCCCTGCTTCCCCTGTTTTGGTATCAGCACCACCCCTGCACCCCCAGGTCCCGGGCACCAGGACCCCCCCATGCAGCCCCCTCACTGGGGATCCCCCTGGGCCCCGATTCCTGGGCCTCCCAGCTCCTCCACCACACAGGTTCCTCTTCCCTTGACTCAGAGAACCCTCCTGGAGTCCCATTCCTGCCCCCTCCCCCCTCCCTGGACCCCTCTTGATTTGATACCAAGACGTCCTGGGCTCCCCTTCCCAAGAAGCAGGACCCCCTCCCAGACCCAACACGCTCCCCCAACATCCCCCGCTGGGCACATTCCCCCTGAAACTGTTCCTCACGCTCCGTCTGCTCCCCTGGGACCTCCACCCAGCCTCACCATCCATCCCTGCACCCCAAACACCACCCTTCCCTCCCCCACAACGCTGCTGTCCCCACCTCTCATCATCGCCTGTGTCCCCACAGGACCCCATTCCTTCTCCTACTGCAGCATTGGGGTCACCAAGCCCTGGCCGGAGGTGCCCGAGTTCATGTCCGTGGGATCCGTGGATGGGAACCTCGTCTCCTGCTACGACAGCGGGATGGGGAGGACGGGTGGTGGACAACCTGGGTCAGCACCCGCGTGTCACCCAGACCCGGAGGGGAAAGGGCAAGCAGAAGTTCTCCCACGAGTGCCTGAACGTCTACAACGGGAGTGGGGGTGAGTGGGAGCTGGGCTGCGGCTCCGTGGGGCTGGGACCATGGAATGACCTGAGTTGGAAGGGACCCATGAGGATCACCGAGTCCAACTGCTGTCCCTGCATGGGACAACGCCAACGTTCACACCGTGCGTCTGAGGGCCTTGTCCAAATGCTTCTGGAATATTGTCAAGGCTTGGTGTCACTGCTCAGGTTCCCACTGAGAGGGGGGACAGGGAGGTTGCTGGGGGCACTGGAAAGGGTCAGGGACATTACTGGGGGCATTGAGAGGGGGAGCAGGGAGTTTACTCTGGGCGGGGATAGTAAGGGTGAGTGTGAGCGCTGGCTGAGTGTGGGGTTTAGAGGGTTTAGGGTCTCAGGCATGGCTTTGAGGTCTCTTCCAACCCATCCTATGATGCATGGGTCTGTTATGGGATGCCACCACGCAATGAGATCCCGTTGGGTCCAGGCTCCATCCAGAACCCATGCCTCCATGCTCACCGCCTTATTTTGGGGGTATTTTGGGGGGGGCAGGAGGCTGCCGCAATCTGACCAATGGCAGCCTGAGCCAAAGATGATGTCACTGTTTGAGGGCAGATTCCCCGCTCCTGCCCCTCCCCATTCCCAGTGTCCCCAGTACCGGTAACCCCCCTCCTGCTCCCCCGCATTTCCAGTGTCCCCAGTACTGGTCATCCTGCTCCTGCCCCCCCTCTTTCCCAGTGTCCCCAGCATGGGTCACCTCGCTCCTGCCCCCCTCATCCATTCCAAAGTATTAGTTTTGGCTTCCGAAGCCTCATTTGAGGCTCCAGAGCCTCATGTTTATTGTTCAGACTCTAATGGATTTGTGCACGCCGGCCAACGTAAACCAGCCTGACCTGGGACCTGCTGAGAATGCAAGGCCCGACTGACGGCTCCAGTGACTCTTTCCTTCGTTCTCAGGTTACAGCTCGTGCCAGGTGCCTCTGGAGAGGGATCCCCACCCCAGATCACACCCCTTAACTGTACCCCTACCAGCCATCGCCCCATCCCCAAGTCCCATCTCTCCATTCTGGTGCAGCCAACAAACAGAGCAACTCCTTGTCGCACCCATCGCCCCCCGTCCCGCGGGGCTGCAGGGAGGAAAAGCTCTGACCAGAAAACAAAGCTGGCAAAGTCACGGTGCCGACACTGGCCTGGAACGCTGGGATGTGTTTGCCTCTGCCTCTGACGCAGAGGAGAAGCGTTATGAATACACCTGGCACGGGATCTCTGTGCCAGGGGGAGTGGATGGGGCTGGAGCAAAATGCAATGGAGGCTTCCCCGTGCCGGCGGGGGGCCCAGCCCAGCAGGGTGGGAGACTCCCCCAGGGTTGGCCATTTGCTTCCCTGCTCCTCCCTGCCAATGCCGGCTTTGCCCAGGGAAAGACGCTGAGGTGGGGGAGGCATCATCCCACCGTGGGAAGTTTCCCTGCGCTGGTCCCGCCACGCTCCCCCTGGCAGGAGACCTCTGCCAGGTGCCAGGGGTGGGGAAAGGACACGCAGGCACGGATGCTGCAGGGGACCGAGCTGGGGCAGCAGGGCAACGTAGAGGATGCAAACAATGAGCAATGTTTTCTTGGTTGTCCTGTTGCCGTGCACCTGCAGGGGTGTAAGCGTTGCCATGGCATCGCCGAGCGCTGGACTGTGACATCAGCGAGGCATGGATTGTGACCTCACGCCCCTGGCTGCTGGTCTCTGGGTGACAGCAGAGCCTGGCCCAGTCTGCCTCGTACCTGCAGTCGTGCCGCACGTGCCTGCGAGGTCTGGAGGGTCGAGCCAGGTTTCTGGTGCTGGGTGGGGCTTTGGGGCTGCCGCTGGCACCTCGTGGTCCCATCCCGGAGCCGTCTCGAGTTTCCCCGGCCCTGCCTGGCTCAGGCAGCCGGGTACCGTGAGGCCACTTGCAGCAGCAGCGGTGAGCTCTGTGGGGTAACCTTCCCGTGGGGTGGCCATGGGGCCATGGGGAGATGGGGCTGGGGGAGCCGGGAGGGCATCCTTGTCCACCTATCTGGGCATTTCCTTCTCCACTCCCTGGGACAGTGACTGACCCTGCGCTCTCTCCATTTCACAGGACGCAAACACTTGGGCAGCATTGGTACTAGAGATGGGGAACTTCTTCTCTTCCTCAGCTGCCCCCGACACATCACGGAGCGCTGACACGGCCGCAGTGACAGAGTGGAGCTGCCCCATCTGCCAGCGCTCTCGGAGGAGCACGGCCTTTGCTCAGCCGTGCCAGCACCAGTTCTGCCTGGGCTGCATCGTGCGCTGGTCCAACCGGACATCGCTCTGCCCACTCTGCCGAGGACGGATGGAGACAATCAGGATTGTCACACGGGGAGGAGCTGACTCTCTTGACGTGCTCATCACAACTGCCCCACTGCCTCCAGTTGCCAGGAGCCAGACAGGCCAAGCTCTCGCACACCTGGCCGACAGCAGCCCCCACTGCCTCACCGCATCCCCTCCGGCCTCTCTGCAGGGGATGCCCTTGCCGGGAGAGCAGGGGGCTTCCTGGACAGACACCAGGGCTACTGTGGGTGGCCTCCTGCCTGAGACCTGGGCAACACTTTTCGAGCACCACCAGCACCTCCTCGACCCTGTGGTGCCCTGGCTGTGCCAGCAGCTGGAGCCTATCTATAAGCAGCACTGGTGCCTACCCTTACTTTTCGAAAGGCTGATCGTTTATGCCCTGTGCTGCTGTGGGCTGGATGAAAAAGCCCTGGTCCAGCAGCTGCGGCCCAGCCTCAAGAACCACACAACGTCGCTGGTTCACGGCGTCATCAATGTCATCGTGGAGCTGTGCAGCGTGGAGGCACGGAGGCTGCTGCGCTTCTACGATTCTGGAGATGAGGCCGAGAGCCCCTACATCCCTCAGGACAGCATTCCTGCTCCTCCCCCAGTCCCCTCCAGCATCTCTTCAGGCTCTGACCGAGAGGTGCAGCCCACCAGCTTGGAAGCCAACAGCCCTGCAGGAAACCCCAGCCCCACCACCTCCTGGGGGGGCTCTCGCACGCACCCGCTGGACTCTTCCAACAGCCCTGCAGGCTCTGACACAGAGGAGCAGCCTAGGACATCCCAAGCCACCCCCCGCTGGGGTCCCAGCCTGCCCCCATCAGATCCTGTCCCTATGGAGCAGGAGCAGCCCCAGGAGGAGCCCGAGCCGGCAGCAGTGCCAAATTCCTCTGGCCAGGGCTGCAGCCCCTCTGCTCCCAGACGGGGTAGGAACCCTTCAGACCCTGACTCTGCAGAGCAGGAGCAGCCCCAGGAGGAGGCAGAGGAGGTGGCAGTGCCAGGTCCCTCTGCCCAGGGCTGCAGCCCCTCTGCTCCAAGACGGGGCAGGAAATGCTCACGCAGGAGGCCTCAGCGCCCCCGAAAAAGAAGCGCCTCTCGCTCCAAGGGGTCTCCCCGGCCCAGAAAGAGGCCCAACCGACGACGGCGATAGCAGAGCTCCAGCAGTGCTTCATCCAGTGCAGGGAAAGGAAATAAACTCCTGTTTCCCTGTCACGGTCTGTGGGTGCTGATGGCCTTTCTGAGTGTCAGATTAGGAGGTGACAGCTCCAGTCACCCTCCCTGCTCTGGAAGGGACTGGAAGGTACCTGGGGACTCTACAGGCATGGAGGGATACAAATCCATCTGCCCCTTTATGTTCACAATATTACAGTATCATAAGGTTGGAAAAGACCTCTGAGATCATCGAGTCCAACCTATGACCTAACACCAACACCTACTCCTACTTGTCAACTACACCATGGCACTAAGTGCCTCATCCAATCTTTCCTTAAACACCTCCAGGGACGGTGACTCCACCACCTCCCCGGGCAGCGCATTCCAATGGCAAATCACCCTCTCAGTGAAGAACTTCTTCCTAATGTCGCGCCTAAACCTCCCCTGGCGAAGCTTGAGACCCTGTCTTCTTGTTCTGTCACCGGTCACCTGAGAGAAGAGACCAACCCCTGCCTGAGACAACCTCCTTCTAGGTATTTGTAGAGAGCAATGAGGTCTCCCCTGAGCCTCCTCTTCTCCAGGCTAAACAACCCCAGCTCCCTCAGTCGCTCCTCAAAGGACTTGTGCTCCAGCCCCTTCCCCATCCTCATCGCTCTCCTCTGGACGCACTCCAGCATCTCGACATCTTTCTTAAACTGAGGGGCCCAGAACTGGACACAGCACTCGAGGTGCGGCCTGACCAGTGCCGAGCATAAGGGATGATAACTTCCCTAGTCCTGCTGGCCACGCTATTCCTGATGCAGGCCAAGATACCATTGGCCTTCTTGGCCACTTGGGCACACTGCTGGCTCACGTTGAGTTTCCTGTCCACCAGCACTCCCAAGTCCCTTTCTGCCTGGCTGTTCTCCAGCCACTGTGTCCCCAGCCTAGAGCTCTGCATGGGGTTCTTGTGTCCAAAGTGTAGAACCCGGCATTTGGACTTGTTAAACCTCAGGCTGTTGGAATCAGCCCATCTCTCCAGCCTGTCAAGGTCCCTCTGTAGGGCCCTCCTACCCTCCAGCAGATCGACACTTCCTCCCAGCTTGGTGTCATCTGTGAACTTGCTGATGATGGACTCAATCCCCTCATCCACATCATCAATGAAGATATTAAACAGGACCTGACCGGCCCAACACCGATCCCTGGGGGACCCCACTCATGACTGGCCGCCAACTGGATGTGACACCATTCACTACCACTCTTTGGGCTCAGCCATCCAACCAGTTCCTAACCCAGCGCAGAGCGTTCCCATCCAAGACACGGGCTGACAGCTTGTGCAGGAGTCTGCTGTGGAAGACAGTGTTAAAGGCCTTGCTGAAGTCAGGGTACACCACATCCACAGCCTTCCTCTCATCCACCAGGTGAGTCACACAGTTGGAAAAGATCAGGTTGATCAGGCAGGACTTGCCTCTCCTAAATCCACGCATGATTGCACCCAGGATTATGTGCTCCATAATTTTACCTGGAACTGAGGTCAGGCTGCCAGGTCTGTAATTACCTGGATCATCCCTACGGCCCTTCTTGTGGATGGGGGTCACATTGGCAAAACTTCCAGTCATCCGGGACCTCTCCAGTGAGCCACGACTGCTGATAAATGATGGAAAGCAGCTTGGCAAGCTCATCCACCAGTCTCTCATCACCCTAGGGTGGATCCCATCTGGCCCCATAGACTTACGAGGATCCAAGTGGCTCAGCAGGTCTCTAACTTCTTCCTCCTGAATGACAGGGGGGCTCTATTGCACCCTATCCCCATCCATCACCTCAGAAGACCAGTTGTCTAGTGAACAATCGTCCTTACGGTTGAAAACTGAGGTGAAGAAGGCATTAAGCACCTCAGCCTTTTCCTCATCTTCAGTTACTATATTTCCCTCAATGTTCGATAAGGATTGAAGGTTGTTGCTGCCCTTCTTTCTGCCGTTAATATATTTGAAAAAGCACTTCTTACTGTCCTTGACACAAGTGGCCAATTTGAGCTCCAACTGGGCTTTTGCCTCTCTAATTTCCTTTCTACACAACTTGACAATATTTTTGAAGACATCCTGACTTACCTGCCCTTCTTTCCAAAGTCGATACACCCTCTTTTTCTCGCTTAACTTCTTCTGAAGCTCCTTACTCATCCAGGCTGGTTGTCTGCCTCTGCGGCTCGTCTTAGAGCACATCAGGACAGCCTGCTCCTGTGCCTTAAAGACTTCATTCTTGAAGTACCTCCAGCCTTCCTGGACCCCCTTGCTTTTTAGAACTATTTCCCAGGGTACTCTCCTTACTAGTTCCTTAGATAATCTGAAATGAGCACGCCGAAAGTCCAACATGGTTGTCCTGGTTTTGGTCTTCCTTTTTCCATTGTTAATGGAAAACTCAATTATTTCATGGTCACTGCAGCTCAGACAGCCTCTGACCGCAACATCACCCACCAGCCCTTCTTTATTTGTAAGCAGGAGGTCAAGGAGAGCCTCACCCCTGGTAGGTTCACTCACCAGCTGTGACAAGAAGCAGTCCTCAATACACTCCAAGAACCTCTTGGACTGCCTCCTCTCAGCTGTGTTAAGTTCCCAGCAGATATCTGGGAGATTAAAGTCTCCTCTAGAATAACAAGGGCAGACGATCTCGAGGCAACTTCCAGCTACTTAAACAATAAAAGATCCACATCTTCCTCCTGGTCAGGTGGTCTGTGACATACTCCAACCAGGACGTCATGTTGGTCAGAAAAGGGGTGGCTGAGCAGCAGACACTGCTCTCCTGCCCTGCCTTCCCCTCCTCAAGCTCTCCCCAAATGCCCATCAGCGGGCAGTGCCTGCCACGAGGCTGCTGCAGCCACCCCTGTCCCCACTACGGGGAAGCCAGACGGGAGGTGGGTGCTCAGTGACCGGGCCATTTCTGCCAGCGTTGTCTTCCTCCCGTTCACAACAAGGACCCAGTTTCATACAGACCAGCAAAATGCTGGTCCTGCTGCCCGAGGTCACGGACAGCCTGCAGGATGCCAGCGGTCATGTGAGGGTGAAGGCCCTGGCACTCCTCAGGAACGGGACGGATCCCATGCAGAGGGAGGAGGACAATCGCATTGCTCTGCCACTGGCGGAGAAGCCCCTGCCCCTCTTTGATGACGTGAGGAGCCGTGGGAGCCTCAGCCCAGAAAACAGAACCTGTGGAGACATTTTATATTGATGAGGAGCATGGTATTCTTGAAGGTGCTTGAACAGTGAGGTGTGAGGGATTTAGTGGTGAAGAACTGGAAGTGTTTGCAAATAAGCATAAGATAAAGAGTAAAAGAATGATAAACTTGCTTCTTCAAAGGTCTTGCCTGCTCCATTGAATGACCTGAGTTGAAACGGACCCATGAGGATCACCGAGTCCAACTGCTGTCCCTGCATGGGACAACGCCAGCGTTCACACCGTGCGTCTGAGGGCCTTGTCCAAATGCTTCTGGAATATTGTCAAGGCTTGGTATCACTGCTTCCCTGGGGAGCTCTTCCAGTGCTCCACCACCCTGTGGGTGCAGAACCTTCTCCTGATGTCCAGCCTAAGCTTCCCTGGCCCATCTTCCTGCCATTCCCTCAGGTCCTGTCATTGCTCATAAGAGAGAGAAGCTCAGCACCTGCTCCTCCTCCTTCCCTAGTGAGAATGGAAGAGTTTCCACTGGGAGGGGTTCTGTGGGGGCAGCACTTGGGCAGGGCTCCAGTCCTTGCTCCTCCTGCAAGGTCGTTCAGGGCTTGGGGCCGTTTGGCTGCACCTGCTACTCTGACCATCAGCTCCGGAGTTGGGAATCCAACCCCGCAGCGTCTGCCCTCGCGTCACCACGCTAATGCCCTTGCTCGCTGGGGGCAGGGAGCAGCTGTGGCTGAATTCCCCATCCTCCTCCTTTCCAGGAGTGCAGTGAGGTGCAGCGGCTCTGTCTGACCTTACGTTTCAGGAACGCTATTTCTGACCCAGGCCAAGGTGCCACTGGCCTTCTTGGCCACCTGGGCCACTGCTGGCTCCTGTTCAGCCCCTGTCAGCCATCACCCCCAGGTCCTTCTCTGCCAGGCAGCTCTCCAGTCATTCTTCCCCAGGTCTGCAACACTGCTCGGGGTTGTTGTGTCCCAAGTGCAGGACTCGGCACTTTGCCTTGTTGAACCTCATCCCGTTGGTCTCAGCCCATCGATCCAGCCTTTCCAGATCCCTCTGCAGAGCCTCCCTTCCTTCAAGCAGATTCACGCTTCCACCCAGCTTGATGTCATCTGCAAACTTGCTGAGGGTGTGCACTCCATCCCCTCGTTCACAGCGTTGATAAAAATATTGAACAGAAGTGGACCCAGCACTGAATGCTGGGAACAGCACTCATGACTGGTTTCCAACTCCATTTAACTCCGTTTACCACCACCCTTTGCACCCGGCCATCCAGCCAGTTTTTTAACCCAGCAGAGGGGGTGCCTGTCCACACCAATGGACACCAGTTTCTCCAGCAGGACACTGTGAGAAACGTGCCAAAGGCTTTACTCAAGTGCAGGTACAGCACATCCACAGCCTTTCCCTCGTCCATTGAACGGGTAACGTGGTCATAGAAGGAGATCAGACTGGACTGGCAGGACCTGACCTTGGTGAACCCATGTTGACTGGGCCTGATCAGCCGGCTGTCCCGCGGGTGCTGCGTGATAGCATTCAGGACAACCTGCTCCACGACTTTCCCCGGCAGCGAGGTCAGACTGACAGGCCTGGAGTTCCCCAGATCCTCCCTCCGACCCTTCCTGTAAGCGGGTGTAACATTTGCCAGTCTCCAGTCCAGCGGCACTTCCCCAGTCTGCCAGGACTGCTGGGAGATGAGGGAAAGGGCTTTGGCGAGGACCTCTGCCAGCTCCCTCAATACCCTGGTGTGGATCCCGTCCTCCTGGGGTCAGGCTGCCATTGGTCAGATGGCAGCGCTCAGGGCGCGGACAGGAGCAGTGACGAAGCCAGGGCTGCTGCTGGGGATGCTGGGGGGGTTGGGGTGGGGTGGTGACTGGTGAGTGGGGACTGGAACCCCCGGCACATCCTTTTTTTGGGACCATCCCTGCACCCCATCTTTGGGCACCGGGACCCTCCCTGCACGCCATGTCCTGGGCTCTGTGACCCCCTTCCGCACCCCTGTCCTGGAGAACGCCCTGCACCCCATCTGCCAGGACCCCCCTGCAACCCCCTGTTTGGGCACCAGGACCCCCCCTTATGCAGCGCCCACCTTGTCCCTCCTCTTTCCTTGGGCACCAAACTCCCCCCTGCACCTCCTTTCCCTCGCTCTGAGATGCCCCCTGCTTCCCCTGTTTTGGTATCAGCACCACCCCTGCACCCCCAGGTCCCGGGCACCAGGACCCCCCCATGCAGCCCCCTCACTGGGGATCCCCCTGGGCCCCGATTCCTGGGCCTCCCAGCTCCTCCACCACGCAGGTGCCTCTTCCTTGACACCAGGGACACACCTTCCCCCCCCTTCCTGGGCCTCCCAGCTCCTCCACCACGCAGGTTCCTCTTCCCTTGACTCAGAGAACCCTCCTGGAGTCCCATTCCTGCCCCCTCCCCCCTCCCTGGACCCCTCTTGATTTGATACCAAGACGTCCTGGGCTCCCCTTCCCAAGAAGCAGGACCCCCTCCCAGACCCAACACGCTCCCCCAACATCCCCCGCAGGGCACATTCCCCCTGAAACTGTTCCTCACGCTCCGTCTGCTCCCCTGGGACCTCCCCCCAGCCTCACCATCCATCCCTGCACCCCAAACACCACCCTTCCCTCCCCCACAACGCTGCTGTCCCCACCTCTCATCATCGCCTGTGTCCCCACAGGACCCCATTCCTTCTCCTGCTGCAGCATTGGGGTCACCAAGCCCTGGCCGGAGGTGCCCGAGTTCATGTCCGTGGGATCCGTGGATGGGAACCTCGTCTCCTGCTACGACAGCGGGATGGGGAGGACGGGTGGTGGAAAACCTGGGTCAGCACCCGCGTGTCACCCAGACCCGGAGGGGAAAGGGCAAGCAGAAGTTCTCCCATCCGACCAATGGTAGCCTGAGCCCAAGGAGGACGTCTTTGGTCGCCGGGCAGATTCCGGGCCCGTGAGATGCGGAAATGGAAAGTGCCCGCCCGGACTCGAGCCCCAAGCGCCGCCATTGGCTGCGCCGCCGCCACGCGTCTAATGGCAGCCCGAGGAAGCGAGGACGTCACCCGTCGCCGGGCAGATCCCGGCTCCGCCTGGGGCGCGGGAAGAGTCAGAGGCGGCGGGAACAGAAACAGGGGCTCCTGCCTCCCCTCATTCCCAGTGTCCCCAGTAGCGGTCACCCTGCTCCTGCCCGCACCCCCATTCCCAGTGTCCCCAGTACCGGTCACCCCGCTCCTGCCTCCACCCCCATTTCCAGTGTCCCCAGTACCGGTCACCCCGCTCCTGCCCGCACCCCCATTCCCAGTGTCCCCAGTAGCGGTCACCCCGCTCCTGCCCGCACCCCCATTCCCAGTGTCCCCAGTAGCGGTCACCCCGCTCCTGCCCCCCTGCCCGCATTCCCAGTGCCCCTCATTCTGGCTGGGAACGGGAACACAGGGACACGGGGCAGCTCAGAGCCCTTGGCACGGGGAGGGCACGGTGATCCCAGCACAAACCCAGTCTGGGTGAGAATGGACTGGGAGCAGCCCTGAGGAGAAGGACTTGGGGTGCCGGGGGGGAGATTCTGCCCCTCTGCTCCGCTCTGGGGAGACCCCACCTGGGGCCCTGTGTCCAGCTCTGGGGTCCTGAGCAGAGGAAGGACCTGGAGCTGTTGCAGCGAGGCCAGAGGAGGCCACGGAGATGATGCGAGGGCTGCAGCAGCTCCTGCACCAGGACAGGCTGCGAGAGCTGGGGTTGTTCAGCCTGGAGAAGAGAAGGCTGCGGGGAGACCTTAGAGCAGGCTCCCAGTACCGAAAGGGGCTGCAGGAAAGCTGGGCGGGGGCTCTTGATGGGGGAGTGCAGGGACAGGATGAGGGGAACGGGTTTGAGCTGAAAGAGGGCAGACTGAGATGACATCTTAGGGAGAAATGTTTTGCTGTGAGGGTGGGGAGGCCCTGGCACAGGGTGCCCACAAAAGCCGGGGCTGCCCCATCCCTGGAGGTGTTCAAGGCCAGGTTGGATGGGGCTTTGTGCACCCTGACCCTGGTCACTTCATCTCCCAGCCTCATTTCCACGATCCAGACTTTGATTCTAGGCTTGAAAGCGTCCCTTTTCGGTCCCCAAGCCCGGTTCGGAGGCTACAAGCACACGTTTAAGTTTCAAACCTGCACTTCTGAGGTTCAAAGACTCATTTTAAAGGCCCAGAGCACCGTTTTTAAGACTCAGAGTCTCATTTGGGACGTCCAGAGCTTCAGGTTTAGAGGCCAAAGTCGTATTGATAGAGTGTAAAACCTCATTTTTCCTTCCAAAGCCCAAGGCCCAGTCTGCCTCGTACCTGCAGTCGTGCCGCACGTGCCTGCGAGGTCTGGAGGGTCGAGCCAGGTTTCTGGTGCTGGGTGGGGCTTTGGGGCTGCCGCTGGCACCTCGTGGTCCCATCCCGGAGCCGTCTCGAGTTTCCCCGGCCCTGCCTGGCTCAGGCAGCCGGGTACCGTGAGGCCACTTGCAGCAGCAGCGGTGAGCTCTGCGTGGAAACCTTCCCTGGGGTGGCCATGGGGTGATTATCCAGCCCTCCCCTGGAGTTGACCGTGGCCTCTCTCCATTTGACAGCGCACAACAGCCTTTGATAGTGCCAGTGCCAGCAATGCAGAGCTGCTTCTCATCCACAGCTCCGCCCACAGTAGAGTGAAACATCACTGGATTGGGGCCTATTGGTTCTGGGTCGTTCGGCACGCTCTCCTTCTTTATCACCAGGAGTCCTCCTCTGTCTGCTCCGGGCTCATAATATCCCATGCCCCAAGTTTTTCCCATTAACCAAGTGGGGTCCGCAGGGTTAATAATATTGATATATATATAAATTTACAGCTTCCTTCTCGTGCAACACTTCCACTCCAATCTCTCTTGGGAGCTGTACAGCCGAAGGGGCCCCATTTTACTGATATAAAGCGATCTTGTCCCCCTCCTGGGGTCCAATCCGATGCGACAGTTTCACAGCCCCAGTATGCACAATAATATGCATTAGGAGAATTACAATAACTTTTCCCTGGGTGTGCGCTGGGGCAAAAATAAAACCCTATAAGGTTTAAACAAGGCTCTATGGGCACAAGTTCACATAATGTTACGGAAAAACTCGGGTCTCCAGACGTGACAACAGTTCTGACTACTCTCTGATCTTTCCGTCTAATTACACTCCACCTGAATGGTTGGTGTTCGCTTCCCTCAACCTGATTATACCATATTTGTAAGATGTATAATATTATAGCCAGTTTAGAGTGACATGGTTTTTTCTCCGGTTGCCAGTCTCGAAGACTGTAAGAGTCGGTCCGAGGAACAGTATTTGTCTCGGTCCGAAGAACAGTACTTGTCTCAACATCGCCATCAGGAACTCGGAGAAAGACCAAGGAGCAATGACCCGAGATGTAGGCACTGCCTGGAACGAGCAGTCGCCGTGACCAAGGACTGCAAGTAACAGCTAAGAAAAAGTTGAATAGGTGCTGTAGCATAAAAGATGGTTCCTAACCGAACCCCAGCGGAGAGAAATCTCCCCACCTCTGGATCACAGATCGCCCGTCGTGACAACAAGTCTCAACTGAGGACCGGCAGGACGCTGCTCGGAGCCTGGGACCATAGGGACGCCTCTGGATCCGTGGTGGTAGCTATAATCCTCTTTCCTCCTTTTCCTCCCCTTTTCTCCACTCTATCGCGTGCCGCTTTACGGGCAAAAATAATAAAGTTTCTCTTTGATTGAATTATAACCCCTTGGCATTTCGGCTGCCTTAATTTTGCGCTTCCAGATCAAGGTAAACGAATCATCACGAGTCCCTGAGTGGACCGTGACATTAAATTGGCGTCACGGACAGGATTCTGAGAAACAGAGGAGTGCAGGTAGTGTGTGGTCTGTAACAGGGGAAGGACGTTTTGCTCCAGCCGCACCTGGCCCTACACCTGGCAGGTGAGAGGTGTCCAGAAAACAAGGGGGGCAACTCAGATTTCGCACACACCGCACACGCCTTGGTGTAGAGCACTCCAAACTCAAGTTGAGGGCTCTGTCTCTCGGAATCAAACCAAAAAGATCTCAAAGTGCAAAAGGGGTGTTGCTCTCATGTTGATGAGAATTGTCTGCTAGGGAAAGTGAAGGGGCAATCTTGTGTGTTTGTGTAACTAAGTGGAGCCTTCCCATAGCAGATTTTTGGCCCCTTCAACCACTCGGGAAAGAGAAGGGCGACCCAGCAGTGACTGTGTGTTTTGTGTAACTAAGTTGAGCCTTCCCGACGTGGATTTGGTCCCTTCGGAGTAAGAATGACTAAAAACTCTGAGAACCAAGACTCTCGGTCAGTGAAAGGTCGAGACTTGTTTTACTCATTTTTGGCAAAATACGGGGCTCGACCCTCCGTACCCGGAGAAGACTGGGCACGTGATAATTGGTCGAATTTACAGAATGTAGTAGACCGAGTGATTTCTCTGCAGACTCAGTCTAAGTTTAGATTAGATAAGGGCAGAGCTACAGTTTGTGCTGTTTTAGGAGCCAGCCTGGTGGCAGCGATTGAAGATGGCCTCAGGCATCGTAGTAATGAAACCAAAATTATAGAATCCCTTGAAAATTTGGTCAAAAGTCTGCAGCAACAACTGGAGAAAGAAAGAGGGGAAAACATCTTCTTAAGAGAAGAGAACCTCTCCTTAAAATCACTAAGGGACGAATATTTGAGGAACACAGAATCCCTTGAGAATTTGGTGGAACACTTGCAGCAACAATTGGAGTCGGAGGAGAAAAGTATCCGACAAGTAAACCAAAGTTATCCTCAAAAGGAGTTGGAGGAGGCAAAAGAACGTTATAAAGAGCATCCACACGTGAGACCCTTAGTGAAAACTGAATATTTTTATGTAAATGACGAGGATACAGATCCTCAGATTACGACTAAGCAGATACCTTACACTGCCACCGAGCTGGCCAAGCTAAAGAAGGAGTATGGGCGTCTCCCCAAGGAATCAGAAATAGAGTACGTGTGGCGCGTATCTCTAACAGGAGGAGACCAAATCCAGATGAGTGAAAAGGAAGCTGCTGGTTATTGGGGATGTGAAGTTTTCTTGACAACTAATGACAGGCGTGCCCCATGGTCCCTAACCCAGCGAGCTGCTTATTGGGCTGGAGGGTTAAACCCTCTGGACAGAGGAGATCCCCTGGCAATCATTAGCACGCCTGACCAATTGTTAGAAAGTGTACATAAAGCAGCCTGTTTGCAAATGTTACGCGAAAGAAAATTGATTCCTGGATGCGAATCACCTATCATGTTGCCAGTGCATCCTGACTTAATGACTCCCTTGATCAGGGGACTTCCAGAATCACTCAAACCTGCAGGAATTAACCTGCAAAAGACAATTGCACAAATGAGCCCAGTGGAAAGGCTGGAAGGCTTCATGAGGGGCCAGAATGATGACAATGATACTACCATGGATTCACTTTTCACCCATGCTCCAAAATCACCCCCCCATTCGAATACTAGAAAAGTGTGGACTTGGGGGGAAGTAGCACAAGAATTGATAGACTATAATAGGAGATATGGCCCTGTAAGAATTCCAGCAGAAAGGTCAAGGGGAATTCGCCAGGTAGAAGTTAGGAATCTGCCCTCCACTACCGACGCTGCTGTCAGTGTCGGCGCTCCAAAAAAGGGGCAAGCATACATTAGAGCAGGAAGGGGAGAACAGCCTAGGACCCGACAACGATGGTGGCTCCTGGGAATTAAAAAGGGAATTCCCAGAGATATAATGGAGGGATTACCCTTGGATAAATTGAGTAAACTGGTATCCAAGTGGCACACTCCAAAAGAACCATCCCCAAACACAAAGGAGATCCTACCTGTTACACCCTCAGCTCCCCCTCCCCCTACCAAGGAACAGGGAAACTAGAACCTCCATTCCCTATCAGTGGGCGGGGGAATGGAGGATGGATTTATATCCAACAGCTCACACATACAGAAGGGGGGGATCTGTTAATCACAGCTATAGTGGGTCTCAAGCGTGCACTTGTGACATTTTTAACTGATACCGGTGCACAGATCTCTGCGTTGAGTGAAAGAGATGCTGAAAGGAGTGGGGTTTTTCCTTCGAGGCGGCGCTTTTGTGTCCTCAGTGCCTTAGGGTCCACAGAAGTCATGCAAATGGCCTGGGTAAAATTGACATTACCTGGCGACGAGAGTACGGTCGCCGTTAAAATGGCGATCGGAAACATTCCAAACAGCCTGCTAGGTATGGACACCCTTAAGGGAAAGCAGTGGGAGGATTCAGAAGGAATGCTGTGGACCTTTGGTACACCCCAGCTGCATGTAAGACTACTTCAAGCAGCACCCCCACTTCCATTCAGCCAATTACAAATGTTAAACAATACCCCCTTCCCCTGGGTGCCAAGGAAGGCATCAAGCCAGTAATGCAAGAAATGCGAGAGCAGGGAGTGGTGATAAATACCCATTCTCCTTTTAACTCTCCAGTGTGGCCAGTGAGGAAGCCCAATGGGAAGTGGCGACTCACAATAGATTTTCGGCGGTTAAACGCTAACACTGATCCTTTAACCGCCGCAGTCCCCATTCTGGCTGAATTAATAACCATAATTCAGGAGAAAGCTCACCCAATTATGGCCACAATAGATGTCAAAGACATGTTTTTCATGATACCATTACGATCAGAAGACAGAGATCGCTTTGCTTTCACATGGGAGGGGCAGCAATATACTTTCACCCGACTTCCCCAGGGGTACAAACATTCTCCCACGTTGGCCCATCACGCTTTAGCCCAGGAGCTAGAAAAAATACCCAAACCCGAAGGCGTGGAGGTCTATCAGTACATTGATGATATTCCCGTGGGAGGGAAGGAAATAGATGAAGTGGGGGCAACCCAACAGAATATAATTTCACATTTGGAGAAATTAGGTTTACAAATTCCTCCAGAAAAGGTCCAAAAGCCCTCACAGGAAGTAAAATTCCTGGGAATCTGGTGGAAAGGAGGGATGACTTGCATCCCACCAGACACCCTGGCCTCCTTAGATCAGATCAAAATGCCTGAGTCAAAAAAGGACTTGCAGCATGTTTTGGGCGCGAAATGAGGGAATTAAATGGACTTTTCACAGCCCGTATTACCCACAAGCCAATGGAGTAGCAGAGAGAACTAACGGTCTCTTAAAACGACTTCTGAAACCTCATGAAGGTAATTGGGATGCCCGTCTGTGGCAAGCGATTACAGGTGTAAATGACCGGTGGGGGGTAAACGGGTGCCCCAAAATCACTGCCTTTTGCCCAAAGGCCCCCTCCTTGATTCCCTCATTAAAGGGACCAAATGATTCCAAGAGCTCAGCCCGTTGCCCAGGACAACCAGTCCTGGTGGAACTTCCTACTGTAGGAAGCGTACCATTGGTACTGAAGACTCCTTTGAACGCAAATGCGTGGGTGGCTTCCGATGCCCTGGGCAAAGAACATCGGATAAATACCCGCTGGATAATCCCATCATTTTAAATACCTGCCTCAAGGAGGCAAGCCCTGTTTGTTTTCTTTTTGCAGAAGAGCTCCGAGGGACGCCGAGAATAACTTGATGCATTTATAAATCAAAGTTCGAGGCCTAAAAATTTCGGAATGACTTATGGCATAATTGGATTGCTAATACCTTTTTGTATCTTTCCACTTACCCATAACCAGAGACATGCCAAATGGCCTTGGTCTGAAGCTATTGTTAAATACACTCGTTTCCTAGGACAGTACCCCAGAGACCGCTTAAATTTGGCTACTGTAGTGATACATGACGCTGAGGTGTATCGTTTAACTGAATGGGAGTGGGACAGGAAAAATTGGGTGAGAGCCCTGACAGGAACAGTTGGAGAGAGAATACAGGTAGGATGCAGAAAAGTGGAAGGACTTGACCATGAGAAAGCCTCTTCAATTACAGTTTCTGGAAATCTCTTTGACCCAAATCTGAGAGTTAAAATTCACCCTCATATCTCAGCAAAACTCTGTCCTACTGCCGAGTGGAAATGTGATAAACAAAACTCTCTCACCCTGTGTTGTCGCCAAAAATATATTGGTAATTATACCACATGGGATCCAAGTACCAGCAACGTTGAAATAACCAAGTCCTGTACGGATGAAGAAACAGATTGCTGGTACAATTTCACTTTAACAAATCCCGTTCAGGTAGTGTGTAACTGGCAAAACAATCCGGCCAACCAATCAGATATGTTAGGCCTTAAGTTCCAAATAAAGGCTGTCACTAAACCTCCGGTATACTGGGGGGAGCCCAAGACAGAGGTCATGACACCTACCACCAAACCAATAGCTGTACCCGATCCAAAAATTTTTGAAATTGGACCCTATGTGACCAAAAATATAGGCCAACAACAAATGTTGTTCAACCCAGAATGATCTCTTAAATGAGTTGAATTACTAATGCAAACTAATGTTTCTGAGATCCAGCCAGCCTGCTCTCCATTCCTAAGGACTTCTTTTGAGGGGTGGACAACACGGCTGCAGAGACAGTTATCTTCCAAGACACGAACACAGAGAGACCTCACTGGCGTATTGGGAACAGGATTGGGAGTGTTAAACAGTATGGACTCAGAAATTCTGATGAACAAATTGGCCACCACAACCAGTGATTTCACAAAATTGCAACTGCCTTTGCAATCTTCCCTATCAGCTTTGGGAAGTAACCAGTGGCTGCTATCAAAAGTGCTGCCAAAATGGGAAAAGGTGAATGGAAAGGACCACGAATTGAGTATAGGTGCACTTGGTGTGGTCCAAAACAATCTCTCTTTGGCTCTCAGTTGTCTTCAGGCACAACTGTGGATGCAATCTGTTGCTGCCTCGATCAAAAGAGAGGGTGAAGAAGGTACTTTCCCCACTGAAATTCGGAAAATTGTCTGGGACAATGCCACTGAATTTGAAAGAGAACTCCAATCCTGGTGGACTCTGGTAAATTTTACATATAATCCTGTTACCAATACGGCCACAACGTTTGTGTTAACAATCTGTAATGCTTCTATATCTATAATCCATCCCATCATTGCATTAGGGTTGAATCCCAATGGAGCTGTACTCTATCCTTTCGAGCATGGAGTATGGGCCCGAAAAATGAATGAAAAATGGCAAACCGTAAATCTAGAATCTTGCATTGTGCGAGAACAACCAGGATTCATTTGTGAAGACGATAAAATCAGTGCTCAAGACATTTGTCTGGACACTGAACAAAATGTCTGTCATTTTGAAGTTCTCCCTGATGATCAGAAGACAGTACTGGTATATGTTGGCAAAGGCTGTGTGTGCTTGAGAACTGCTTGTAGCTCCCTATTAGTAGATACAGTGACAGTAAATAATGGAAATCATTCAAATTTTTGTATTTGTAATTTTGTCAAAATTATTGGATGTGATTTTTCTTACTTAGCACGGGTGATATCTCACCAGTTCCTACAATCTACTTATACGCTGTTCCATGAGCTATTGCCTACTCCGATTGGAATGAACCTCTCCTTAGTAAGGCAATTGTTGCAGCATCAAGACTTGATGAAGATCTTGGAAGAGATCCAAATAAATGGACAGAAAACCTTGATAACGGTTCACCACGATGTAGAGGAGGTTCACCGTGTGTTGAAAAGAGTAGAAAAGGACGCAGAACATAAATGGTGGGACACACTTTTCGGGTGGTCACCTACTGCTACAGGCATCCTGAACAAGCTGTGTCACCCCATTGTTGTTCTCTTGATGTTGGTCGTGATCTGCTTTGTTTTATCTATGGTATTGTATGTTTTGAATTGGAGAATGGTAAAGCGATTGACGCGTTTAACAGCTGTACTTAATGCACACGACCTGTTCAATGTTCCCTCCAACGTAGACATCCCTCTCAGTTTCATCAACACAAAGCGGGTTGCGTGATAGACTCCCTCCATTTCCCTATTTTCCTCCCTTTAACCTCTCTCTCTCTGAGGCTTGTGCTGCCGCCACAGAGTCCTGATAACAATGTTGAGCCACGGGGTGGTGTAAGAGTCGGTCCGAGGAACAGTATTTGTCTCGGTCCGAAGAACAGTACTTGTCTCATCATCGCCATCAGGAACTCGGAGAAAGACCAAGGAGCAATGACCCGAGATGTAGGCACTGCCTGGAACGAGCAGTCGCCGTGACCAAGGACTGCAAGTAACAGCTAAGAAAAAGTTGAATAGATGCTGTAGCATAAAAGATGGTTCCTAACCGAACCCCAGCGGAGAGAAATCTCCCCACCTCTGGATCACAGATCGCCCGTCGTGACTACAAGTCTCAACTGAGGACCGGCAAGACGCTGCTCGGAGCCTGGGACCGTAGGGACGCCTCTGGATCCGTGGTGGTAGCTATAATCCTCTTTCCTCCTTTTCCTCCCCTTTTCTCCACTCTATCGCGTGCCGCTTTACGGGCAAAAATAATAAAGTTTCTCTTTGATTGAATTATAACCCCTTGGCATTTCGGCTGCCTTAATTTTGTGCTTCCGGATCAAGGTAAACGAATCATCACGAGTCCCTGAGTGGACCGTGACAAAGACCTGCTCTCAAATTGGGGTTCACGTCAGACAGTACACAGCCCTGCCTCCAGGGTTCTTTTCTCCACTGGTCCTTACTCCTCTGCCTCCGCTCGGCGACTCGAGTGCTGCGAGCCCCGGGGTTTGTCATCTTCTCGGCAGCAAGAGTACTCTTCAGGAGATTTCAATTAATTCGTTTTCCCATCCGGTCTTACCACGGCAATTTAAGGCAATTTGAAGCCTTTTTTCGAGGCAAAAAAAATGCCACCTCTTTAACTGGCTCTTTGTTACTATCTCTTTTGTCCTTTTTACATAGAATTATTCTGGCCACCTCTCTCTTTCCTTTTGTCTAATTTGTAAGCAAAGCGTATTTTACAATTCTTTTTCGTCTCTTCCTAACGATCTGGCGGTATTGACCAGATAGTGGGAACTAAATTTTCCTAAGAACATTCTACTTTAAGTATCGGCCCCGTAACAAGCTAGGAGCTTCCCACGCTAGACGCGCATGCCGCGGCTCATGAGTCTTTCGTAATAGTTCTAACAATTGTGCTGCTTGGCGAGCTGCTTCAGGTTTGCAGTAGTCACATCTATCCCACCTGTTCCGGTCCCTCCTCCACCCCTGAGTTTCACACACTTTGCAGTACGTTAATACCCACGGTTTACAACTTTGACAAAGAGAACAATTGGCTTTCTCGTAAGGGTTGTTATTCATCCACTGGATGGGTTGCTCTGCGTATTGGTACTCTCAGTCCGCTCTGAAGTTGGAGTCCTTTTGATGGTCAGCTTCAAATCTCCTGGTGCGCTCGTGACCGTCCAGGGTGGGTCCGTCACGGGTCCCTTCACTCGGCTTGCATGTGTCCACCCCCGCTCCGCTGTCCGGACAGCTGTTTCTGTGGGAAGCAAAACAAGATATGGCCCTTCCCAGCGGGGTGTTAAAGGTGTTTCTTTCCATGACTTTATTAAAACTTTATCTCCCGGTTTTATCCTATGTATTTTCATATCTAAGGGAGGTCTTTGGACTAATAAACCCTTTTTTCTCTCAATTCCTCCCGCCTGCTCATCAATTGGGTTAAGTATGGTGTCAAGTGGGAATTTTGTAGTTGAGGGTGTTCATTAGGAGCCTCCATATCATAGGGCATCCCGTACAACATCTCAAAAGGGGAAAGCCCTGTGTTCGCCCGGGGCTGAGTTCTTATGTTGAACAGGGCTAGGGGAAGACATTTTATCCATGACATTTTTGTTTCATACATCAACTTAGTCAACTGTTCTTTTATCCTCCCATTCAAATGCAAAATAATCTCGACAATCTGCCCTAAGGGGGCAAGCCCAAAAGGCATCTTTTAAATCTATGACACTATACCACTGATCATCTGGTCCTAATTGGCTCAATAGTGGGTGTGGATTGGCCACTACAGGGAGTCTGGCCACCGTCCTCTTGTTAATTTCTCCCAAATCATGCACTAGACGATACTTCCCATCTGATTTCTTTACAGGTAGGATGGGTGTGTTATATGGGGACATACAGGGTTCTAACAATCCCTGCTTAATCAGCCTGTCGATCTCAGGTTTCAATCCCCGTCTTCCTTCTTCAGATAAGGGATATTGTTTTATCCGAACTGGTATCTCCGGATTTCATATAGTGATTGCAAACGCGTCAATGTCCAACTTCCCGACAGTTTCCAGAGTATACCACACTTTTGGGTTTATTTCCCTCTCATCTACAGCCCTCAAGGGGCATAATTTAATATGTATCTGGTCCTTTGTTGTCTCTAAACTAATTCCCAATTCTATCATTAAATCTCTTTCCAAGAGGTTATAATCTGCCTCTGGTACTAACAATAAAGATCCCACCTCCATTTTAGAGTCTGTTTCCAATAACACATTTTTAATTACGGGAACCTCAAAAGGTTCACCCTTAGCTCCAATCACTTGTACTTTATTTGAGGATGTTTTGCATCCTGGAGGTAACCTCTGGACGGTAGATCTTTCCGCTCCTGAGTCCACTAGGAACTCAACTACTTGTTGCTTTAATTTTATCAAGGGCTCTGTAAAGTTCCTGGTCCCCAGCAAACAGAGCCCTTGACCCCTCTAATCTTCTTTAAACATTCTCTCATCTTTCATTCGTTGCCGACATTCCTTTCT